>ML677392.1:4870820-5178696 GCA_007922305.1 Dermatemys mawii | reverse complement strand
TTGGCTTTTAGCTCATCTGGTAGAGGCCCATGCACTAAGCTCCAGAGGTCCTAGGTTCGATCCCGCCTGCCTATGACAGGAGTCTGTCAGTGTTATACATACACACAGTGAGAGAGAGTCCTTGATGCAAAGAGCTCCTAACAATCTATCTGCAGCAGACAAAGGGTGGGAAAAGAGAGTATTATCCCTATAGAGTTATCTGGGTGGGGGACTGAAGCACAAAGACATTGAGTGAGTTACCCAAGGTCATGCAGAATGTCTGTGCTGGAGCCAGAAATTGAATCCATAGTGTCTGTGTCCCTGTCTAGTTCCTTCCTCCCCTGAGTTTTGCTGCCCAGAAACACACACACGCTAGCCCTGAGAGAAGATCAAAACTAAGAATTTAAAGTCATTCTCCTTTTGCATTTTAGAAGATGGTTTTGGTTGCTGGGTCCAGTCCATTCCCATCAATCAACTAAAAAACTGAACATCCTCCGTTTGCTTCTAAAGCTCAGTGGGTTTCCCTGCAGCTAATTACACGCATCACTTTTCAGCAATAGTTCCTTTATAAGTGTGGGTCAATAACTCCATCTTTACATGTGAAGACAGAGGCACAAGGTCACACAGGAAGTCTAGACTGAAACCCAGGACTCCGCAATAACTACTATATGATGTTGCTTCCCGTGGAATGCAGATAGCAATGAAAAACATCTAAACACGCTTCCTCAACTCCAATCCAGAATCCTTCCAGGACAGAACCCCCATGCAGAATCCCAGCATTAGTCTAACTCTGCTCCCATTGAAATCAACGGGCATTTTAGCGCCTCTGATTTACACTAGCAGAGGATCAAATTCAGTGTGAGGGGACAGTTAAATAGTAAGATCTTGCTGTGTGGTGCATAGGTCTGTGGACATCTGTCTGAATCTTCGATAGCTAGCTATTTGCAAAGGAATAGAGCAGCAGAAGGAGTGCTGAATAAGGGAAGTTGAATCAGAGCAGTGCGTTTTTGCACAACCGCGACCCCTGCCCCTGGTTTTCCTTTCCTTCCCCCTGCCCTGGGAGGGGTCAGGATACTTTGTACTGGACAACTTCCAACAGCACAACAGGAGTACTTCAATTGCACACGTCAGGGTGAGCTTTGAACCCAGCTTTTGCAATGCAGCTCAAACTCGCTCCAACTTGGAAGCGAAGTTGTGATAGGAAATGTAGGCTGTGCTGGCTCGTTACAGGAGCTCTTGTGGAATGTAAAAATGATATTTGATCCGCGTCCACACAAACTGTTTTCTGGGTCAGATCTTTGGCTGGCGTAAATCAGAGGAGAAATGATTTCAACGCTCTTATGCTCATTTACGCTAGCCTCTAATGCTGATACAGAGAGAATGACCAGGCTAGCCATGAAAGTGGTGTGATGGGGATACTTTTCCTCTCGTTTGTTTCTATCACAGAATATTCTTCCCTTCTTGGTATTGCCAGTCAGATCCCACAGCTGGATCATTACCAAGATAAAAGTCTTGGGGACAGGCACCACAGAAGGCACAAAAATTACTCTGCCTGAGGCCTTCATTACAAGTTATCTAATAGCTCATTAAAAAAATTATTAGCACTGTATCTCATCCAATGGGCTACTAGCCAGGAAAACTGCAGCACAGAAGCTATCCAGATGGTACAAAAACATGGATTAAGACATCCAAGAACACAGCGCAAGAGGACAGCCAGAAGGCCATTTTCATTAGTGAACCATGTGACTGTCAATCTTCTGTGTAGGTCACTACATTTTTGTGGCATCCCTAGATGTCTAATTTTGTCCATGTTGCCCAGTAAACTGGTATATTCTGCATGGTCAATACAGATCAAAACTAAAACTAAATTGCTTGACCCACCTTCTATTTTGCTCAGAATGGAGGACTCTTGGAAGGCCTGAGTATAAGAAATCCTTGAGATTCAGGGGTCAATTCCTCAGGTAGTGCAAACCAGTCTAGCTCCACTGACATCAGTGGAGCTCTGTCCATTTACACCAAGGGAGGATCTGGACCTATATATGTTTTGCATAAGAAGGAGAAATAGGGCTATGGAGATGAATGAACAGAACAGCACTATTGGCCATGCTGCAGCCCTCTACTTACGAGTAGTTCTGTGAAATCCACAGAAAGTCTAGAGCAGGTATTCTCAGCCTTTTCCATGGAAGGCTCCCCCTCAAAATCTAGCAATTCGTGTTTTAAACTGCAGGTTGAGAACCTACGGGCTAGAGGAGCTAGAGGAGCAGGCTCCGTATGACTGGATTTGATGCAGACTGCATGAAGTGGGAGAATCTCAACTACACAGAATTTCCTGGCTTCATCAGCATGCTTGGCATCACTGAGACAGACAGAAAAAGCTACAGTTAGCTTTGCCTCACTTCAGCTGGTTTCCAGTACCGTAGAATGGGATAGACTCAATCCCAAAGTAAATGAGTAAAGTCCCACGGCCTTCAGTGTGATTTATCCCTGCTAATCTTGGAGCTCACTTGGGTCTTCTACAACACATGGAAGCAGAGACTTTAGGGACACAGTTTCCATTTCCACAAGTGAACACGACCCCACCGCGCCCCTAAGTCAGCGTTTCTAATAAGATGCAGGCCTGGCCATTTGGCAACTTCTTGACATTTACTAGGGTCATACAACTTATCAGGCTACTTTCCACCCCCAGTCTACATAACTCATCTCATGCTAACTTTGCAGTTCACACTTCATCAACATCAGATCTATCATGACAATACTGCGCACCACAGCTCAAAAGAAAGTGTTCTCCTATCCCCACGGGCAGAGAGACCCAAACATAAGCCCTGGAGGGAACTCCAGAGTAGTTCTTGCTCAGAGACCATTGGAGTTACAGAATACAAAGAGGGCCAGTAAATTAAAAATCTGAGATCATACAAAGAACAGACTGTAGTCACTATTCCTTTCTTTCCCGTAGGAATGGATTCTTGTTGGGTTGTTTCCTGTCCTAAGCAGGATATTTGCTACCATCAAGGATCTATACTGTATGATACTGCAAGAGTAGGGTTAGGCAACAGGTATGATGAACCCTAAAGCCCCAACCTGACCTGATGAAACAGCAGCCCGGACTTCTGACGGTGCTATCCTGTCTGAAGGCATGGCTGTGCACACAAAGCCACCATGTCAGCTTATCTCACACTTGCGGTATTGAAAATAGCTCTGAAAACACAGACACACTGGCCAAGCAAGTCTGTCCTCCTCTAATGACGGGACCACATTCAGAGAGAGCTGAATCTGCTCCTCCCTCTAGATAACAGATGAGAAGTGAAGTCCTGGCCCCTCTGAAGCCAAGAGAAGTGTTACGAGGGACTTTAATGGGATGAGGATTTCCTCCCTGGTGGTGACGCCCTCATGCTTTTAGATCCAGAGGCCCAAGGTTCAGTTCTGACATTCAGCCTGATCTGTAGGTGAAGCACCACCACAAACGACAACATGCTCACTACTCAAACGCTCAGCCAAGATGGGCTCCACCCCGTTGTGCTGCAGGGGTCTGTCTTGTCTCAAGAGTGGGTGGGCTCAGATAGTGTCATACTTGGCTCTCTGGCCCACAAGTTCAGGCTCTTCTGACTTCGGTTCTGAATCTACAAGGTGCTGAGCACCCTCAGTGCCATTGACCAGGTCCTCAGCACCTTGCAGGATTGGGTCCTTTCAGACCCCTAAAATCAGACCATCATATTTATATGGACATTTTTATATGGTACATCCTGAACCAGGGTGCCTTGCACTTTCTTCTGTGTCTGGTGGGTTACAAGGCTGCCACTTAGGCAGGCAAACAAAAAGAATGGCTCAAACTTACTGTCTGTCTTCTCCTGTACGTGAAGTTCTTCCACAGCAGCAATCCCAGCTGCGTCCAGAAAGCCATCGTCCTTCAGCAAGGCCCGGAAGCTCCCCCTGTGCAGCAGCGGCAACACACGGCAGGGACACTGTGGCTGGGCATTCACTGGAGAGCAAAAATTAGGAGAGGAAAAACTAAGTTCTAAGCAAAAAGCAAACAAACAAGAACCACATTCTGATCTCACTTACACCCGCCCACACCCCCTGCTGAATCCAGTGCTGCTGCCAAATTGTTCCATCTTACCCGCATCCAACCCTGCGGACAGCCATGGGTGCATACAAGTGCAAACTTTGACCCCTGGTATCGCTTCCCTTAGAGTTCCAAGACTAAAATCAATAAATAAAAATCCTGCCCATCAAATCTGAAAGCAAAAAAACCTAGGAGACAAAGCTCTAGTTACTTACAGCTGTTTTGGAGAATCTCTCATTTCAGGTTAAACCCTATAGTGATCTCATAAAATGGCTTTTTGTGTTCCCTCCACATTTTTTTTTTATAATGGTGAAAAAACAGCCATTTGGATGAGAGTGATGCTATTTTAAAAGCTCCAGACCAATGCTCTGCACCTTGCATAGTCTTTCGATTTGGTGCTGAATGTAAAATACTCCCAAATTAATATGGCAATTGTAAGCATGGTGCATTCTGACCTGACAGCGTTTCACATTATGCACTATGTAGTCACTTTGCACTGGTGTAACTGACTACACAAGATGCAGGATAACAGAATCAGATCCCTAGTAGTTATTTTGCTGTCAATTTCTGACTAGTACAATATGTTAATAGGGTGGATTTTCTATGTTATCAAAGCTTTAACCAGTATTTAAACACACTGCACTATAGCTTGATATTAGTTACATGAAGAACACACACGTATGCTTCCAATAATCATCTGATATACCAGTGCCTCAGCACTGTGATTCTCAATTGCATTCCTGCTTGCAAAGTGCAGTGAAAGCATTCTCAAAACTCAAACAAGATATGAACATAAAACTTGCGAGAAATTCTCTGGCCTGTGTTATACAGGAGTCAGACGAAAATGATCACAATCTGGCCTTTAAAAATCTGTGAATCTACAAACCTTCAGACCAATCAGTTCTTTTTAATCTTGGTAAAGACTAAGCATCATTATCACAAAGCTACACATCACAGCGATTTTCAGATTAAAACCTGGATGAGAAAGGTGACATTTTCATAATGTTTGGTCCTGCTTTGAGCAGCGGGTTGGGCTAGATACCTCCTGAGGTCCCTTCCATCCCTGATATTCTATGATTCTAGGATTCTAACTACCAAAACCAACCAAATCAAACTGCTATTATACCAAATTCCTAGGATGACCACGCTGTTGTTGGACAACAATGCCGCTTAACAGTAGCAAATGGGCAGGAGAACAAGAGAAGAGGCTCCCTACAGAACCAACAAACAATATGGATCTAAGAGAAGTGATCAATCTCAGCACATAATCACCTCAGTATATAGTCAGTATAGATCCGTTTATGTCACTGGATTCTGCAGGATCTAGAAATGTTCTTCATCCACAGCTGCCCCTCTCCAGAGTCCGAAAATGCCTCAGTGCTCTCTGCAAAGGGAATGCCTCACTCTAGACTCCCTCTGGTTGGACAACGCTGCCTCTGACATTCCAGGTGCACATACATCTGGTTTGTGGCACTTACCAGAGACATTCTAAAAGTGAAGTGCTGACAGGCTCCACAGAACATCCAAAAGAAAAAAAACTCTGGCCTCTCCAACAAGGTCAAAGGACAAGCTTTGGCGTCCAAGGACTCCTCCGACCAACAGCATGCTTACTTTCCTGCATGATCACTGAGATGTTGCAGCCTGGCTCTGTTAAGTAACAATGTTAAGTATTTCAAGCTGTAACAAGACAATCCAGAAAAGAAACTAAGTAGGAACATTACCGCCCCCTCTACCCACTCATCACTGCTCATGCTGCAGGGTATCTGAAAGCATTTTCTTTGCAAGCGTCAGTGAGCAATCTGAACGGTACTGGTATCTTAACTGTTGTTGTTAAAAGGCTTTTGGTACACTCAAAACAGCCACAGATTCTCTGTGATCACTAACAGTACAAAGAAGACTTTAGTGAAATGTCCTAGCACCTAGAGCTGGAACACTTGTTTTTCAAGCCTTTGCCACACAGTCACTGTCCCTGGGCCATGAATCCATGATTTCCATTGAAGCAAAGCAAAAAGGATCCATCCCTTTCTTGCACAGGGCCTGATCTTGCACCCATGAAGCAAACAAGAGTTTACAACTGAGCTTACCCAAGATTCGTTTGCTCCAATACTCGTGGTCCTTCAACAGAGGCAGTATGGAAATTCAAGCAGTAATTTAGGGAACGCTGCTGCTGAGGACTAATCATTAGGTAGTTGAGAGGCCTGGAATGGGAGCAGGATATCCCGCGTGACAACAGGCAGATCCCATGCCCTACTGTCCGGAGCCCAGCACTTAGAATCTGGAGGCAAACCGGCAAGAACTGACTTTATTAGGAGCTAGAGATACATTCAACTGAGTGAAACTGGACACTAGGAAGTTTGTGCCAAAAATCCATAGGATGGACAAGGCCAGGATTTCCCAGATAAATGAGAGGGTGCTGCACGTTTTATTCCAAACTGTACAAACCTGTTCACATCCACCTCTCAATCATCTACAACTACTAATCCAATTACTATGTACAGAGACATCCTGAGTATCTGTTAGACATCAACATAGATGGGTAAAACACTTCTGCACAGGCCTAAAGCTGGCCCTGGTTTTAACCGACTTGAGAGGCTGACAGATCTGGTTCATTTGTGACAGAATCTAGGTAGCTCCCCAAATTCACTATGAATGCATCAGATAATTCCTAGTGAGTAAGAATCTCTGTGCAAAATGATCCTCCTTCAGGTATTTCAGATATTGTTTTTCCATCAGTCAAAGGACGAGAATTAACACACCACCTGCAAGGAGATCCTTGCTATAGTAAACACCACTAGGTCAGGTAGAGTTGAAAGTCCATCAGCATTTCCACCCTAACCTATTTTGATGAGTTTTCAGCACAGCTGTAAAATCCAGTCCAACTTGCAATGCAGAAGTGCAATACCACAACAACAGAGCTCAGCCAGTTTCAGCAGGGACTTTCTGCCTCCCCCCTTCAAGTAACATTTTGTGAGCCATTAGTACATACCATGAACCCTAAAAGTACTAAATGCAGGAGTGGAGACATGCAACTAAACTGTTGTTCTATCCATTCAATGCTATAGGCTAAATTCTTTCTTGGTGAATTGAGGCCATTCTATTGAAATCAATGGATAGCCACCCATTTACACCAAAAGAGAATTTAGTCCTTTCAATCTATGGCATAATTTGTTTTTATATATTCCATATTCTCTGATAAGACAGCAAGAGGACCCTTTACTTTGGCAGATGGTGCAGTCTGGAGTGAGCTTTATTGTCTGCAACTGTCCTGGAAGTTCAGTCCTGTGTACACTCACCACAATGCATAGGACTTACTACTGCAAGTCATCCAGCTATTCCCAGGTGCAAGAATTAACAGGGAACAGGCCAGTGGAAAAGAATCTGTGATGTAGCTGCATAACCTTCATTTTCACACCCACTCAAGAGACAAGAGCTCAATTGCCAGCTCTGCCACAAGCTCCCTGTTTGTCCTTGAGCAAGTCACTTCAATGAGACATCAGGATAATAATTCTTCCTTGGTTGTGTTGTCTTGTCTCCTTAGGATTGTAAGGCCTTTCAGGAGAGACACTGTGTCTCTTACTAAGTGGCTGTACAGTATCTAGCATAATGGAGTCCTGATTGCAGCTGCAGCCTTCAGGTGCTACCAGAATTCAAATAATAAAAAGAACAGATTGCTACTTAGAGCATGGAACTGGGCTGTGATTGCATTTTGGAGCAGCGTTATTTCTGCACAGAGCTTTCTCCACACAGAGTCCAGTCGCATTAGTAGATACAAGGCAGGGCTGAGAACGGTCCAAGGACTCTGCTAAAGAACAAGCAAGAGCAAATCAACGGTCAGGTGGCCCCTTTACATTTGATCACAGGAAAACACGACAAGACTCTTAATCCATAACAAACTCCGTCAGGGGAGGTTATTCTCTGTCCTCACAGAGAAATGAGTGTCTATTGGATTTCCTGCGAATAATTTGACGGAGAGTATTCTGCCTAAGCCCATGCACAGCTCCAGGGGTTCTGCTCCGCACATCACTGTTTGGAGACCTAGCCCAGGTGAGGATGAGAAGACAGATCTCTGGCCACTTGTCTGCAAAGGGTGCAGTCTGCCCTATCATCCACACCCACCGAAAAAATCCACAGGAGGAAGCCAGGTGAGAGAAATTTGTAAGTTTCTCCCTCTCACAGCATCCCCCAGATCATTCTGTTGGGTGTGAGGGTGTCAACCCCCCTAATCACCAAATTAGTGAGTGATTCATGTCACTGCTCCTGGCAACTGCACTTGTAGTCTCCCCATGTGGCTTGCCCAGGACACCATAGGCTCCCAGCTCCTCATTCATCACTACTCATGGGTAGAGACAACGTTTCCAAGCTGCCCAGCTCCCTGCCTACACTGTGATACTTGCAGCCAGTCATCCTGCCTAAACCCATGTCTGCACTTTGCTTTCCTTCTAGACTCTATGCACAGTATAATGGCCCATAGTTACAAATTACTACACCGCCCTTTCTAACAAGCAAGCTCACTTATTCTTAAGGTGAAAGTATTAGAGAGAAAAAATTCAAAACTATAAAAAAAAATCCTACATGCATGCTAAAAAGCTTATTGGAGATCACCCTAACTTCAACCTCGGGCTTTGGTAGGCGTCAGATCTTCCAAACTCACAACAGGGTTCTCACTGTGGTTACAAGTTCATAACTATTTCAGACTAAGAAATAGAACCCTGGCTGGGCAGATCAGCCTATTTCTTTACACAGAAATCACCCTTAAAGTGCCAGATAAGAATGGACTTTTGGAACAAAATAAAGTGTGGTTTGCCTGGAGAATGGCTAAGGAATGGTGAATGCAAATACCTCTCCTGCAGTGATGCACCACCCCATCTTTTTGTAGCTTAATAAACTCAATAAAGGTCTCCAAAGGATATTGCAGGAAATGGCCAAATCTGTCACAGTGCAGCCCACAGAACCAATGGATCTCAGACAATCTGCATGGGCCCAGAGCAGTCTGCCCAATGCTTGTACTCTGGCTCAGGGGCCATACAACCCTCTCCAATTCTTCTTTAGCACAGGTCTAATGCAACTGTACTGTCAGGGCTCCCTTTATGGCTTAACTCTCCATAGGGAAAGTTCTATTGCCTGAATTGAGGGGGTGGGGACTGCATATAAGAAAATGCAGCCTGATGCGGGCTGTTGCCCTTTCCCCAGTTTGTTCTGTACCTCTGTCTTTTGAGTGGCTTCGGAGGGACAGGAGAGATTTTGGAGCAGAGACCCCCATCTGCACATGCCATCAAAGGGACGATCCGGCAGTGCAGCAGATATCATTAATTTCAGCGATAAACTATCACAATGGACCATCTTTGCCATAAGCGCTGCAGGCGCATTGACAGCAAACGGTGTGCTTTGATTGACAGCACTCCTCCACTGCTCAGAACCAGAGTGTTCCAAAGTGCCTCTAACCCAGACGCCAGGAGACCCCAGAACCACACCC
Source organism: Dermatemys mawii (assembly GCA_007922305.1). Taxonomy (NCBI): domain Eukaryota; kingdom Metazoa; phylum Chordata; order Testudines; family Dermatemydidae; genus Dermatemys; species Dermatemys mawii. The sequence continues at coordinate 5,169,184 of ML677392.1, read as the reverse complement.
AGTCCGAACAGAAAGCTGCATTTTACAGATTTCAAATTTAAACAGAGGGAAAAGCTGCAATGGCCGAGAATCCATTCCAGCTCTCTTCCCTCCCCACTTCCATTGCTGGTGTCCGTACTCAGCAAACATACAACAGCCTTCAAAAGAATCTGTCTGCAAACAATGCAGCTGTTTGCTCTATGACAGGGAAAGACCTTTCTTCTAGGAAATAAATCTGTTTACACAGGAACACAGCAAACTAATCAAATCCCAGGGGATCTGGATGTTTCAGAATATTGGCAATGGGCTATAGCGCCTTTAACCTATAGATCGCCAGCCCTGGTCTGCGGTGAGTGACAGCTGTTACCAGCTGATGAGAGTTCAGTGGCTCATGTTAAATAACTGCGGTGGCCTCAGTCCAGTTGTGAATGGGCAAGAATCCACACCACAAAAAGTAACCACTACAGCTGGCAGCTCTCCCAAGGCCAAGGACTGAGGGGCCATGGAGACTGATACGGTTCCACCAGGGCAAGTTTGAAGCACACTGGCTGGACAGCATGTGTTTGCTCTGCCACTGCTGCCCCTGAGTTGTGTGTTTAGCCTATTGCACGAGCAGTGAGGATCAAAGGCAGAGCCCATTGAAATGAAAGGTTGACTTCAGGGGCTTTGGATCAAGTTCTAAAATGAATCTTATCAAACGAAACCAGAGCAGTCATCAAGAGCTGGAGAAAATGCCTTGCAGCGAGAGACTTAGAGAGCTCAGCCTGTTTAGCTTATTAAGAAGACGACTGAGAAGTGACTTGACTACAGTGTACAAGTACCTTCTCCTGGGGAGACGATACTGAGGCCTAACGGGCTCTTTAATCTCACAGGCAAAGGCACAAGAATCAATGGCTAAAAGCTCAAGTCAGATAAAAATTTGTGCCTTATTTCCAATTTGAATTGAACAGTAATAGTGATTAACCATTAGAACAAGTTACCGAGGGCAACAGTCAAGTGTCCGTCTCTGATGCCTTTCTGGAAGATATGCTTTAGCCAAACACAAGTTACTGGGTCCAACATAAGGGTAATTGGGTGAGATTTAATAGCCTGTCAGATATTGGACTAAATGAACTAATGGTCCCTTCTGGCTTTAAACTGTGACTCAGTGCATAAAATGTCTTTTTATTTACTTTCCTTTAAGCAATTCCAGGCTGCATTTGATAAATAATCAGAACAAATCATGCATCTTGGCAGGGAGTTAGACTAGATGACCCTTGTGGTCCTTTCTAACCCTATGGTTCTATGATTAGTTTTGCAAAGCCTTTACTTGAGGTATTGTGATAATGCTAGAGCTCCCAACTGAGATCAGTGCCCACTGTGCTAGGTGCTGTACACACAAATAGCAAGAGACCATCTCTGCCATGAAGAGTTAACATTCTGAATAAACAAGCCAAAGGAAGTGCTATTATCCTTATTTTGCAGATGGAGAACTGAGGCACAGAAAGATTAAGGCCTCGAGCCTCAAAAGTGTTTAGGTGTCTAACTCCCATTGGAGTCCATAGGTGTTAGATGCCTAAATACTTCTGGAGATATGGGTCTAAGTGACTTTCCCAAGGTCACACAAGATGCCTGCCACAGACCCTGAGAATTATATGCAGCTCTCCCTAAATCAGCCTGGATGCTCTTCAAATCAGACTTCAAAATCCAGCTTCTCCCAGCACAATGGAATATAGCAGCTACAACTAAGAGTACGTCTACACTATCCGCTGGATTGGCAGGTAGTGATCGATCTATCGTGTCTAATGTAGATGTGATAGATCCCCAAGCGCTCTCCCCGTCGACTCCAGAACTCCACTTCCATGAGGGGCGGAAGCGGAGCCGACGGGGGAGTGACAACGGTTGAATCGCCGCCATGAGGATGGCCAGATAAGTTGACCTAATATACATCAAATTCAGCTATGCTATTCGTGGAGCTGAAATTGCGCATCTTAGGTCGACCACCTCTCTCCCCTAGTGTAGACCAGGCCTTAGAGCTTTTTCTACATAGTTACACATGTCATCACTGCCTTTATCAGGACATGACTGAGGGTGGCTTCCAAGAAGTTATCATAGCAAGGTGCAGAAATCCAGAGAAAAGCTTTATTAAAACTCCAATAGTTACAGTAAACTTTTCAACTTTAATTGGACCCATGGACTTCAGGCAGACAGCTTTAGACTCAGTTCTGTTCAAGTCAAGAGAGAACAAACAGCTAACAGCATGTGTATACAAGGTAAGCTTTCATTTGTACTGGTGCTAAAATAGTAATGAATTCCATAGCAAAGATGTTTGTAAAATTCTTTGGGACAGCAAATAGAGAGAGCTCTGAGCGGTAGTATCTCTTATGTGCTCAACAACAGCTCATACAAAGACTTGGAAACTCTTGAAGAACAACTTTCTGAAGTGTGCAGCTTCCAATTGGATTGGGCACTGGGTTTCTCCAAACCCCTCCTCTGGAAAGGCCACAGAAATGTCAATTTCCATCTGGAGAGCCAGTGGAGATGGGGAGTCAGGACTCCAGTCTGACAAGTCAGTCAAACAATGGTACTTTGATGGCAATAAAAAAAAATACTTGGTGCTTTTAGAACATCTTTCCTCTAATGAATCCGAGTCAAGTTACAGAGAGTTGTTAAAGCATCACTAGCCTTATTTTACAAGCTAGGAAACTGAGACACAGAAGTTAAGTGACTTACCCAGGATCACCTAGTAAACCAGAGGCAGATCTGGAAATACAATCAACAGAGCCCCAGTTCTCAGTCTCCTGGTCTAAGTGCCTGAAAGCACTGTAGCAGCATAACAATATCAGCAGTAGATAAGAGCTTTGAACCTACAACCCTCCAGCTGCGGCACAGGACTGCTATCAACTGAACCCTGCACTCACTGGAAAACAGCTTTCAGAATTCCCAAACACTAGCTTCTATATTGCTCAGGTTTTCCCAATAGGCAAACCCATCCCCCCATTTCCTATAAAATTCCATTCTGCAAGAGCTTCCCTCCAGTTTAAATCACTGGTTTATATTTGCAGCTCTTCTTTTTGCAGCACAACCAGGGAACTGCTGACTCAGCAGACAATAGGGATGAGTTTAATCACTAAATAATTATTCTTGGTTGATAGTTATGGGCAAGATCCTCAGTTAGTTTACATCATTTCATGCCAGCTAACAATCTGGCCCTGTGCGTGTTAATAAACGGATCCAAGTCTTGTTCTCTAATTCCTAATAATAAAAACAAATTCACATTTTAACCAAGACTAAAATGATTTGCCTGCCATAGGATGCTGTTTTATTGCTGAGAAAGTTAAACAACAAAAGCAGTTTGAAATTGGCTGTAGGCTACTGAAAAAGGCAAGAAAGCTTTGCGCTAAACTGCAGTGTTCATTCCTTTCTCTTTCTCGTGTTCTTGATCAGTTGCTATCCACACTTCATCAGTCTCCTCTTTCCCCCTCGGTTTTCTCCACCTGCGTCATCCACAAAAACCTCTTTGATGCCACAGTCCATGTTCTTTGGGGGTAGTTCCACTCTTCAGCCGATGCCAAATCTATTTCCGGATACTTATCCTGTACTGCTTGCAAACACTTCCCTGTGCACTTCCCCAAAACTTCTGTATTTTAATCCCATTTCTTTGGACCTTAGTTCCCTCCTTGTCCAACACTCTGTTGCCATTTTTGCCACCAGAGGCTTGTACTGCAGCACTGCCGTCTTTGAAGTCCATAACTCAACCGAGATTTCCCCAGCATCGTATTAATCTGGCTTTTGTTTTCACCGTCATCTGTGATCAAATGGCTCACTGTCTTTTGGAACCATGTATTGGCTATCATCCATTAATTAATTAGTTCTTTCTTTCTCTCATTCATAGCGCTTAGGAGGAAACCTCCCTTGCGGTTTTTGCCCGTGTGCGTCTTCATATCACAGAACAGCAACCGCAGCTCCTTTGGCATTGTTGTGTCTGCAAGTTGTGGAGAAACTCCACTTCTCTTCACATCCTTGCTGAGGTGCATATTCGCATCACAAACAGAGCGTGCTCTTGAACTTGGATTCATAGAGTCTGTCACGCTCGAAAAACTTCAACCACCCTCTTCCTCAGATCTCCGCTCACAACCAGCCAGACTCCATTATCGCCCCTTTTGTCATCTACATGGAGGATTTTATAACTGAAGCCCAACTCTTTCACTGTGTCCCCCACCCGTAGGCACAGAACATCAATCCCTCGCTACCATCCTATCAGCTCCTCCCACGCCTTACACCAAACTGGATACATTCAGCCTTGCTGCTTTTACGACATGGGATTTCTTTGGCTGCTCTGGTCACTGCTTTTCATCGGACTCTTCTCTCTGACTGCGGGTCTCGCTGGCCCTCTGACAGCTCAGACACTGGCCGCTAGAAATCCTGTTGGTCTGGGGCTGCCAGGACATCTTCTGGCACAGGGCTGAGATGCTCTCTCACCTTGAGCAGTAGTCCCTGGCGGAGAAGCATACAGGCCAGTCTCACCCCTCCTCCTTACCAATATCTACCACTGCCCTGGGTAACTCACCAAGAAGATAGGACTGCTTGCACTGACTTAGTCACCTTGCCCCACAAAGAACTATAGTGTATTGACTGGTGTCCTGAACATCAACTGGGGCGGGGTGGGGGGAAGGCCCCCTCACTGCGATGTAAGTAGGTACATGCCCATTCTTCCTACTTTGCTGCTGCAGATCCAGTAGATCGCCTACAGGAGGCACCAGTGTGTCTGCTGCCCACACCAAGCATCATTTACGCCACGGTGCAGGGCAGGGTGGTGTTGGAGGAGTGAGATTAGAGTTCTCCTTCTCTTAAGTAGGCTGCTCTCCTGAGCAGAAGATCCCCATCAGCCCTGAGCGGTCTGGTTATTTTTAACAGCTACCTGCCAGTAATGGGGGATTGGAGGGCCAGGTTGCCTAGTGATTGGAGTACTTAATTTCTGGCCCTCTGTTTGGTCAGTCTGCCCCAGCCTGTAAGGTGGGGATTGCAGGGGGACCCAGACCGTCCCTCTCCACCAGGTCCCATCCTGTGGGCATCAACTCCTGAGTAAGGATGCTCCCAGCATTGAGTCCACCTTCACTGCCCATGGCTACTTCCTACCACTGTCCCTTCTGTTTGAGCCATGGCCCCCATAGTCCAAGTTCCTGTGGTGATTTGTCACTAGTAATGCCCACCCACGGGTGGGGCAGATGTGGGGTTCCAATCTCATCAAATTTACAAGCTCCCGGTTTTCTGTCACCCAGGTCTCTCTTAGGCAGGGAGCTCCCAGGCCTCTTCCTCTGTCTCCTTTGGCCGGGGGATGATGCTGGTTCCTGGTGGCTGCCTTGACTGGCAGGCTAGTGATCTTTCCGCTGCCTACCTCTCCCAGCCCCCAAAATATAAATTGATTAAACAAAATAATATATAAAACAAAGAAAAAGCCATTGTCCTGAAGAGTTTACAATGTGGAATTCAGACAAGACCTAGCTGAATGAAGGAGAGAACAAAGAAAAGGTAGGGAAGGAGGACAGAGTTACATAAATAAGATCATACGGTTCCACAGTTGGTTGATCAACAATTCTTGATGATTAATCTCTCAATCAAATTGTTTCTCGTAAGCATAATCTGTGCTAACACAGGGAACTCCGACTCCCTCTAGTGGCTGGACTGTACACAGAGGTTTATGCAACTGCTACTTCCTCTGAGCGAACGGAGCTGAGCATTTAGCTCAGCTTTAGCACCAGAAGGTTGGTGTTCAAGCCCCACTGACAACAAAACCAGGGGCACTGTTGTATTGGCTTGGGGCAGATATGAACAGGATCTGAATGCAGCAAGGATGGTAGCTGGGGCATAGGTCTTTGGCCAAGATCTTGCACATGTAAGAGATTAGTGCTGACAAAGACACAAATATAGGCGTGCACAGAGTGTGTGCCGGGTGTGCCCAGGCACACCCTAATGTAGGGGTGGGCAAGCTTGTGCCTGAGCTGCTGGCCAGGGAGGCTCCCCCGCTCTCCCCCATCCCCCGGAGCCTCAGCGCGTGGTGTCCAGGAGCAGCCCTGAACATTGCTGCTCTGACGGGGCCCTAGCGCCTACCGCTGGGAGCCGCGTGGTAAGGGGGTGGGGCTGCAAGCACTGGCTGGCCAAGCAGCAGAGCTCAGGCCTCACCGGAGCCACAGCGCTGTCCAGGGCTGATTCTGGGCGCGGCACATTGAGGCTCCGGGAGACGGGGTAAGCAGTGTGGTAAGGGGACAGAGAGCGGGGCAGGGGGGTTGGATTGGGCAGAGGTTTCGGGGGAGGGTGGTCATGGGACAGGGAACGGCAGCCTTTCTATCAAGGTGCAGTTTGCACAGCTGAAGTCAACTGTGACAGGACTGAGCAAACAGTTCAAGAGACACTGGCATCAAACAACAATGTATTCTCTCACCTCTACTGTCTGGAATTGGTACTGACTTCATTATGAGAAAAAGTGTAGACAAACACAAGACAGGTATCACGTGGCTAAGCAACAGGACACTAGAAGATCTAGATTTTGCTGACAATATAGCTGTTCTAAGTGACTGCTCAACCAACATGAAAGTAAAGACCAGAAAGCTGAATAGCAGGGGTCAGCAACCTTTCAGAAGTGGTTTGCCGAGTCTTCATTTCATCACACTAATTTAAGGTTTTGCATGCCAGTAATACATTTTAACATTTTTAGAAGGTCTCTTTCTATAAGTCTATAAAATATAGCTAAACTATTGTTGTATTGTTGTAAAATAAATAAGGTTTAAGCAGCTTCATTTAAAATTAAATTAAAATGCAGAGCCCCCCAGATTGGTGGCCAGGACCCGGGCAGCGTGAGTGCCACTGAAAATCAACTTGCGTGACACCTGTGCCATAGGTTGCCTACCCCTGCTGTACAGCATCACAGAAAAGACAGGGTTAATAATTTGTTATGAAAAAACATATCTAATGAGAATCCCAGCAACTCCCAACTCAAGCATTATGTAAGAAGGCAAAGAAATACAAGTGATAACTGAATTTGCATACTTTGGCAGTAACGTGCAAGCCGATAGGGATATTCAAGAGGAAATAACAATAAACTAACAAGATTGGAGCTGCGTTCACCAGCTTAAACAGCATTTGGTCAAAAAAAATTATATAAATTTAAAGATCAAAATGAAGACTCTTCAATTCAAACGTTATTTCTACCTTAACATATAGATGTGAATGCTGGAAATCCAGCGGCCTTCAAAAGCAAATGGTGCAGGAAATTATAAGGTATCAAATGGAATGAATTTATAATCAATACCAAGATTTGTCTGAGAGTTCAGCAACCACTTATCTCTACATTTATCCAGAAAAGAAGAGGGAACTATCTGGGACACCTGTTAAGAATAAAGACAGAACATCTGCCATGACAGGTGTGCCATTGGGCAGCTGGAGGAACATGCAAAAGGCTGCAACAAAAAGAATCCCTCCATCAAACAAGACCCAAACAAGAGTAGAGCAGGATAGACAGTGATAACAGAGCCTTGTTCATGCCCTAATCTACATCTTATGGCATAGGAAGGATTCACATTCAGAACAGAGCAGAATTTTCTCCATTAACCTTAGAAGAATAAACACTGGCTCAGGACAATGTGTTTTACTTACAATACAATACATGATATAACCTCATTTTTCTGAGAGATCATTCAATTTCTGGAGTTTGGGGTTTTATTTTCACTCACAAAATATAGAGAGAGGTGAAAAGACCAATTAAAAACAATGTTGCTTCACTATTGCTTTCTTTTTAAACTACATAATTCTGTGTCTATGCAGAAGGACTATGAGGTTCAAAAGGGAAGGAAATCCAGCACAGAATACCAGAGGGAGGAACAAAAAAAAGAAAGAATGAAAGAACTGGCTTCAAAAATGAAAATGCACATAAATGTCAAGCATTTCCAAGTTGATAAGAAGGAGGCTGTTTGTTTTAACAAAAGAAAAACAGGCTCCCTCCATTTTAAATACTGAGATCAAGATATCCTTAGCTGGTTGAGTTGGCAACACTCGACTGAAGTCAAAGGAGTTGACCTGGTCTGTATCTGCTGAAGGTCTGGCTTTAAAGTGTCTGGGTACTGCAGTAAATCCAGACCTTACCATGTGTGACTGGGACCGAGGAGAAGAGTCTAGAATGTAGCACTAGTGAAATGACAACATGGAGGCTCTGGAAAAAGAAAAAAAAAAGAACAAAGAGGACAGGAAATGAAAGGGGGGAAAGGCTTCAGGGAGAGTAGGAGGTAGTCTGAGGGAATCAGAAGACATATCAAGAAAAGAGGAGATGGGGTGCATTCCCTGTAAGCAAACACGGATTAAAGGTAAAACCCTGACTCCACTGAAGTCAATGGAAAGAACCCTAGACAGCAAGAATTGCCAGCACAGTTTAATGTGCCAAATAATGAAAAAAAGAGGAAGACAACTGGTCAACAGGAAGGGAAACATTTTTCTTGCAAATAAACAGTTTTGATACATTTCTTTTTTAGGTTAAAAAGTAGAGTTATGTAATTACTGGACAAGGTCAGTTCTGTTTAATAAATAGTGGTCACTCTGACCTTTCAGAGGCACCTGTTTAGGGCATGATTGTCAACCAGCTTCCACGTGGCCTTCATTTGGGCCCCCACAAATAGATGGGCTGGAGCTATTGCTCCTACAACAAATGTCAGATAGGGTGGGAGTTTGGGCCTAACTCCGCTCCCACTGAAATCAACCAGGTGAAACTCTTGACTTCAGTGAGAGCAGAGCCTGGCCAATGTGGAGAGCTTTGGAAAATTCCAAGTTTATTAATATTTGCATCCACAATGAGCTCTGAGGACAAATATACAGGTGCAGCTTTGCTCAGGCAAAGAACATACCAGCAAGAGCAGAGCTGCTTTTGGAAAACTTGGGCCTTAAACTCAGCAAGAGGACACGGACACAAAGATCTCCCTGACCACTGTCCTCAAGGAGATACATCCTCCTCCCGCCAAAATATGCAGCTCCTCCAATTCTGAGAAACACTGGGCTCATGTGTAACTGGCACAGTGTCAGCTCTTAACTTTAGTATATTATTTTTATTGACTCAGCCAGAAGCACCAACTGAGCTCCCCATCCTGCTACTGTACATACCGGAAGGCAGGATCGAAACTAGGACCTCTGGAACTTAGTGCATGAGTCTCTATCGCATGAGCTAAAAGCCAGGTGGCTTTAACAAAGACTGTAGAGCAGACACTCTCTTTAAATCAGCGGTCACCAACCAGTTGATTGCAATCTATGGTGGTACAACGTGGCTGCCACTAGGGCAAACTCCCTACCTACCCTGGCCCCACACCACTTCCAGAAGCAACCAGCCCAGTCCTGGGGGTAGGGCTCTTCCTCCACACAATGCTGCTGCCTGCAAGCACCACCCCCACAGCTTCCATTGGCCAGGAGAGCTGTGGGGGCGGTGTTTGCAGAGAGGGGCAGAGTCATGTGTCTCCCACCCCCAGGGGCACATTTGCCCCTTCTAGGAGCTGATTTGGAAGGAGAAGAGAACCTCATGCTCCCTAATTAGGGATAACAAGCTGATTCAGCCTGATTGAACTAACCTTGTTATCTCTAACCTGGTCCTTGCCTCTTATTTATACCTGCCTCTGGATACTTCCACTGCATGCATCTGACAAAGTGGGTATTAGCCCACGAAAGCTTATGCTTCAATACTTTAGTTAGTCTTTAAGGTGCTACAGGACTTTGTCACTTCTGCAAGTCCAGACTAACACAACTACCCCTCTGATTCTTGACAGTAAGAGACAGTTCCTGCCCCAGAAACCTTACAGTTTAAATACAAGATCAACTGCCAGGACTGCTAATTAGTACACAATGTAGTGAGAGGTTTTTGGGGAGATATGCCACAAGTTATTTCACCTGGGACAAATGACCATCTGAGGGTAATAACTTCTGGTCACTTACAAATCTGTTTTACAGCACCACTAACTTGGTCTCTCAGTCAGATGAGAAAATCAGGTTTCCTTTGAAATGCTGTGGTCAGAGGCCTGGGCTTTGTTTATTCCCAAAGAACACACCTCTTGGTCAAGCCGAACTGGTACAGTCTTGGAACTACTCTTCTTTCCTGTCTAATGCCAATTGTTCCCTAATGAAGTTAACGTAATACAAAATGGTCCTTTATTGGATTAAGCTAGCATTCTTCTAAGCAGCACTCCCACAGAAAATAACTAATGGGCATAAGAAGTCAGCTTGAATGCGGATATTTATCCTGTTTATACTACAGGCTCTCATGTTCATTCCTATTATCATCATCGTTAATCAACCTTTTACCCTACTACTCAGAAGAATAAAGTGCTTGAGTGTTCTTTATCAGTCCATGATGTTAGGCTGTTTTATCAGAAAAGCTGCATCAACAGTTTTCCATCCTAATCTGCCTCTCTGCCACAGTCCTTGAGACAAGATCACATGTCTTTGTCCAACGACAAATGCTTAAAAAAAAAAAAAAAAAGGCAGAACTAGCCTTTTCCCTTTATAAACCTACCCATAACAGAGCACAGGGAGAAAAAAAAAACTATTGATGGAATATGTTAATAACCGGGACATGGTGACTTTAACATTCTTTTGATGTCTAGCATTTTCAGATGAATTACTGTGTGACAGAGAAAAGTCTACTGAAGTTCAGAAATATGGCTAAAGTCTGGAATGTATTTTTAGTCTATCCCTCTCTCTTTTGCAGGATCAATAATACATATCTAATGTATATTCTTAACATACTCCACAATAGACATATGCCAGGTATGTACACACAAAAATAAATGAAAATAAAATTTAAGTTCCACGGTCAAATGCTCAGATGATGTCAACTGGCTGAGCTCTGCTAAAGTCAATCAAGCACTGCCAGTTTACACCAAGAGAAAATTTGGCCCCTAGCATCACCACCAAAAGGAAGGAAGTCTGGAGTCAAAGTAAAAGATTAGGACTGATTCTGCTCTCACTTACACCAAGGTGAATCAAAAACAAAATGGTGGACATCAATGGAGGTTGATTTACACTGGTTTGGTTTACGCTGGAGGTTGATCACAATCATGCCCTTTGTGTTAACTCCTCATTTGGGAGTGAAATTCCAACCCTGTGCAACACATGAGTCCCCGTATAAGTCCTAGGCACCTTAGTATCTAAACAACGTTACCTACTGCCCAAAGCCTCAAAGCAATGTAATACTCAGACATCGTGGGAGGGGTTAAAAGGACAGGCCTATAGGCAAAACTCTCTACTTCCATGCTTTTGTGGGCCAAATTCTGCCACCACTCGCACACTTGGGAACTCTACATCAATGCACCCCATGCATAGCCTAAGAGAAGACTTTCCTTTGAAATCACATCCATCTCATTTGATTAATTTATGACTGAACCCTGCACTCTCATACTCAGTGGGAGAGTCTACCCTGAGGTCAGTGAGGTTCCTTCTGATTCACCTTTCAGTAGGTAAGAACAAAACCTCAGTACAAGACTCCATAAACCCTGCTGCATGGAAGTCAATGGGAACATTGCTTGAGTAAAGACTACAGGATTGGCCCTTAGGTCTGATGTTTTTTTAAAAGACATTGTTAATGTAACATTTGCTTGTTTCTTTGTTCAGGGGAATGGTGAAAAATGTAATTATTATAGAAATATTGGAGAATTGAGACAACTTCTAAAACATACAAGGCTGGACTGAAATTTATACTAAAAGACCTAATATAAACGAGAATTAAGCCCACAGTATTCAGTCAGTGAGTGATTGGCACCATTACTGTTCAGAATTTAATCCTATAAAATTGTCTATGCTATAAAGAGGTATTCAGAGATTTTTCCAAAAACACTTCTATTTATCGGATCAATGGCACAATTAGTGTGTGTGGTGAAGAAGTCATTCTGTACTTTTTTTTTATATTTGTTTGCATTATTTAATATTGAGCAATATTTGGGAACTTTATGATATGTATATTAGGACCTTACAACTTTTGCAAATGCAAAGAAATTGAGATTCAACTGCATTTCAGAATGCTTATTTCACACCTAGAACACCCACATAATGGGGAAGAGTGGATTTGATTTCTTTTTAATGAAATTTGGTGGTGGTGTTTTTTTACAGAGAATTTAAGTAACACTATTTAGGGGCAGTTTACTCACAGTGACTTAGAGATTGTAAAACCTCATTTTGATAATCTAACCTGACCTGCATAATGTAAGCCAGAGAATTTCACCCAGCAATTCCTGCATCTAACCCAGTAATATCTGGTTAACTCTGAGCAGCTCTCTTTAAAAGACATACGATCTCAATTTGAAGACTCCGAGTGACATTATCCCTTTCATAATCTGTATAGTACTTTACTGCAGAACTCAGAAACAGTTGGTTAGGAATTTATTTCCCATGGAGCCCCATGAAGTTGGGCTAGTTGTGGAGCAAGATGTTACTTGGTGTGGCTAAAGGTATCAGTCTGGCTGTTAATAGGCAGGTGCAATACAAGGCACAGATATCACAGCATTATTTTTGCATATGTTCAGGCTTCCATTGACAATGGCTCGTACTGGCTCAGAAAGTGCAGCTACATCTGTCATGTCATTAATATAGTACCCCAAGAGTCCCTGATATTATGTATTCAGCACAACACTCTGCAAGGGCACCACAGAAGCTCACAACGATCCATCTGTTTCTGGGATGTCTTATCATATACGTCAATGGTTCTCAAACTTTTCTACTGGTGACCCCTTTCACAAAGCAAGCCTTGAGTGCGACCCCTCACCTTATGAATTAAAAACACTTTTTAATATATTTATTTAGCACCATTATAAATGCTGGAGGCAAAGTGAGGTTTGGAGTGGAGGCTGACACCTCACGACCCCTTGAGGGGTCCAAACCCCCATATACTTCGATTCAGATTTTTTTTAAAAGATGCAAATGTGCAGTAAGAGCTAGGCACAAGGCACATTTACTTTTTATTTCCTTTCCCCATCACCATAATCCCTATTAAACCCCACTAGGAGCTTGATTTTGGTTGCGCTGTAACAATGCTTCTTTGGCAGTTATAAAACACTGCACAAGGTCCTTTATCACACCAGTTATTAATGAAACATCATGAAAATTAAAGCACATCTGTTTTCTACTGTGACTAGTACATAGTACATAGGAGCCAACACCATAAGTGATGCTGTGCTCTTTGGGTTTTCATATGTGGGCAGATTTTCAAGAAAGTTCAGTTTCCATTTTGGCCCCAGTTCAACAAAGCACTGTTTTACCTGATTCACCCTACCTGAGAATCTGCCCTAAATGTTTCTCTGAAGTTAAAAAAAAAAGCACCATGTTTAGGTTAAAACTATATTTTGTGTCTTTAATTTTTTATTTAAGATCACTGCAAACAAGAATGTGGAAATGTTCATTTGCACGTTTAAGCATTTTCTGTGCTTGAACCAAAAGGAATTTTTGGTGAAAAATATCAGTGGTTTTCAAGTTGCAACTCGCATCTTGCTGCTTTGTTTTGACACTTTAAAAAAAAATTACACTCCATGGAAATCAAATGTCAATGTTTATAATATGCTATAGTGTACCAATTCAGGGTAATCAACTATAATGTAGAAACAAAGGATGTAACACTCCCAGAGAAGTTCCGGGACAGATGTTGATCTTGTATGCATCTGGAGTAAATCCACTGACTTTAACGGGTTGGCACTGCTGTAGCTGTGATCAGAGTCTGACCCACTAGGGTTTCACAACGCACCATGGAGAAATAAATGCAGGGAGCACGAAATATGTACCCCAGAGGAACCCCCACATAAAGTGATCAAGGCTCTTCGGAAGAGCGAAAAGCACTGCCTGGTCCCAAGCCTTTCTTTCTATTCTGCACAAACCTCCTCCCAGGCGCGGCTCCTAACTCCCCGCGTCTGGAACAGGAAACCAAGACATTCACCAGGGAGCCTTGGGGTGATCTGCAGCTATTTCCCCCCCGTCTTTCGCTGGACCCCTCCCTGGGCGCTGGAATCTCTCCTGCCAGGATCGTTCGTTCTCCTTGGGGCGAATGGCCCGCGGGGGGGGGGGACCAGCCCGGCCGGGGGCAGCTTCGGAAGGGCCCCGAGCGCACACGCCTGGGGTTACTCTCGGTCAACTCGAGCTGCTCTCTCCGGGCTTCCTCCTCCCCGCCTCCGCAGCCCCGGCGGGAGGCTCCGTCTGCGGCAGGAGAAGGACTGGGGGGGGGGGGGGCGCAAAGCAGCCCCCCACCCCCAGCCACTGTAGCGAGGGCTCGCGCTAAGGAGCCAGGGATTCACGGAGAAGACGCGCAAACCCGGGGCCTTTTCTCTCAGCCCCGAGACGTGAACAAACCCCTTTAAAAACACAGGGGAGGGCGAGAACCGGGGAGAGCCGAACAGGAGCGTGGGGGAGAAGAGAGACTGGGGTGGGTGGATAGACATAGGGGAGGCTGGGGCGGAGGGAGAAGAGAGACTGGGGTGCAGGGGGGGAAGTGACTAGGGTGGGGGGGATGGAGGGGAGGCTGGGGCGGGGGCGGGGGGGGGGGGGGCCCTTGCTGGCCGCGGGATATAGGACAGGCAGGACCCCGCTTTAAACAGACCCCCCCGGGGTCCCCCAGGACAGCGAGCGCCAGCCGAGCCCTACCTGGCTGCACAGAGCCCCCTGCCCCGTACGCGGCCGCCCCGCCACCGTCCCGCTCCCGGGTGCTGCTGCTGCAAAGCGCGGGGCTCGAACCCGCAGCGCCTTTTATAGCCGGCCCCGGCCGCCGCGCCGCGAGGTTACTGTCGGTCAAACGCGGCTGTTTATGTCGGGCCGTCACTCACCCGCGGCACGTGGAGACCCGGCCCGCCTCTTAAAAGGGCGATGCGCGCAATGGGGGGGGGGGTGCGCGCAGCTGGGCCCCGGGGGGGGGGGGGCCGCGAGCCACCAGCGGCCCCCCCGCGAGTGACCAGTTGCCCCGGCTGCAGCGCAGCCCCTGGCGGCCGGGGCGGGAGTGGCTCGGTCTAGGCTCCCGGGCGGGTGGGAGAAGCTGGCTCGGAGCAGGGAGCTCTCAGGGTCTGCGGGTCTCTCCTCCCTCCTCCAGATATTGCAACCTGTGGGGGCACCGAGCTACTGATTTCCTTGGGGGGGCTCGCTCCCCCCACTCTGCCCTAGGCACCACCCCCCTTCCAAGACCCCCCTCCCCAAGGGCCCACCCCCACCTACACCTCCCCTCCCCCCAGCACACCCTTCCCTCCCTCCACCTCTTCCTGCCTCCACTCCTCCCTCTCCCCCCATCTCCTCCTGCTGAACAGGGGCGAGCAGACAGGTGGAAGGCAGGAGCGGATTGGCAGGGCCTGCCCCTGGGTGCTGAGCACCCACTATTCTTTCCCATGGGTATTCCAGCCCCGGAGAACCCACCAAGTCAGCGCCTATGGACCCAGGCTTCGCCCAGCCCTCAGGACAACGGGAGGGGGGGTAGCCAAACCCGCAGGGGGAGGGGGGCGCGCCCTGCAAGCCCCTGAGCCAGCTCACACCTCCCCTCTGACAGTGGGGTGGAGACACGGCGCCAAACCTGACCAGTGCTGCAAGTCCAGAGGTTGCAATGCCCAGCACAGAGAGCCAAGCAGAGCCAGCCTGGCAAGCACAGGAGCTGCTCCTATGGGGTGAATGCCAGGCAGAGCACAACCCTCCTGCAATGTAGGACCTGACTGAAACCACCCCAGGACCCTCCACCACCTGACTATTTATCACAACAGGCCATAAACATTTACAAAGGAGTCCTGTGCCCCTAAAGGTTGAGAATCACTGTTATAGCAAAGGGCCTGGGCCTCATTGGGTGAGTTTCCCTCACTGGGTCCTGTTACAGTATTCAAAATGGCCCCTTCTGCCTTAAAAACCTCTCTCTAGTGTCCCTCTCCTCCGTGAGCAAGGCAACGGATAACACACAGCAAAAGGCGCAGTTACTCTAGAGCCCTGCGTGCATCTTACAGGAGTTGTTAGCAGAGCTGGAGGGAAGACATGATTGGGTGGGGCACTTTGAATACATTTCTTTATGAGCAAATGAGGCGGTAGTATCCATAGGATCTTAACATTAATTGGGCATATTCAGGCAACCTCCAGCTGTTTTATAAAGTCTGCAAACTTGGATGTTTTGTAAAGCTAAGGAAAAATGGTTATTTATACAAATATTCATGCCAGAAGTTAGTTGATGTAAGCAGGGTCTGAATGAGTTCTCCTCTGACAGCGAGCTGGGAGGGGAAGAGACTTCAGGAGCAAACTGTATTTACATGAACACAATCCTGATCTGCTTAGATACCCAGCAGAGAGAGTGGTGTTGCTTGAAGTAATGAATCACTTTACTGGTGATGGGTTACAAATCACTTTAGTACTGAATGCAGGGGTAGTGAAATGCTGTTATCAATGTTCTTATTACATGAATATAGGGGAGCAGAACTGTGCTTAACCTGTCCCCAATGAGGTGGTCACCCTCAGCTGAAAGGGCCTCAGTAAGCCAGGGGCTCCAATGCCAGAGCACTGGGAACATAAAGGGGAGGGAGATAGGTATCCTTAGCAGAAGGTGTGCACTGGTCTTAAAGGTGCTGATGTGGTTTAACCTGTTCTTCCTCACTATTTAAACAAGAGCTAAAGTGGCTTCAGTAAGAGCTGTTTTGTTATTTTAAATGCTCAACCTGAACTGAAATCACTTGTGGTGTGACCTGCTTTTTGCCCAATCTGAGAGGCAGGTAGCAGCAGAAGGGAACAGGAGCAGCCAGCCAGAGCAAGTGCTCAGAGAACAGAACAAGCCAGGTATCAGTTGAACTCACACGGATACACCTCTGAACCCTGGGTCTGCCCTGACCAAGGACAATCACTGTGAGTGGAGTAGGGTGAGGGGTGAAAGTAGATCAGTACGGGCTGGTTGAGCATACCGGTAAGAAGCCAGTACCAGCCTGTACCCAACTGTCATTAAAGCATGCCACAAAGGACCCTAGTAGCACTTTAATGTCATTGCCACCCCCTGGGCCACCGATGGGAAGGCATCTGCATAGTTAAACCAGCATAGGCGGCTATTATTTGACTAACACCTTCAGTTAAAACTACTGAAGCTTTGCATGTAGAGGAACCCTTTGGTTAGTGGAAACAAACCAGGCGTGAAGTCCTGGACCCGTTGAAGTCAATGGGAGTTTTGTCATTGACTTCAATAGTGTTACAGTTTTACCCCATGTTACTTATTGTAGGTACTTAATGGAAGAGGCAAAAGTTAGCAGTTCAACAACAACCTGAAGGCTGCGAGTTATTTGTCCAACTATTTATGACTAGGTCATACATTAGGAAGAAATTGGGAAGAAAAAGAAAAAAGGCTGAACTCCTATGTAGAATTATTTGCAGTGCATAATTTGATGAGCTGTAATTGTAAGATTTAGTCAACATTTTTTTCAGCTTCTTGCTAAATGTGCTGGATACCTAGTTTACTGGACTTCAGGGCAGATCCTGAGCTGGTGTAAGTTATAGCTCCATTATTACCCCAGCTCAGGATCTGCCAATAGAGTTTTTTTTGCTGTTCAGCTCTCTCCTTATGCAATGGCTAGTGATCTCTCACTATTAGAAAGAGGGTCACAAAGGGCCCTGGAGCATAGGCTGTGCTGGTGTATTGTAAAATTTTTCCCACAAATAAGATTCTATGGTGAAAACATTGAATTCGCAAAAGCTAAATTCTAGATTATGGTTCCCACTGCAGATCCATTGCTCAGATGTAGTCAAGTCTTTTGCATTACTGTAGATTAGGGGTTCTCAGACTGCAGGTCAGGACCCCTCACAGGGTCATGAGATTACTACATGGGGTTCAGAAGCTGTCAGCCTCCACCCCAAACCCTGCTTTGCCTCCAGCATTTATAATAGCGTAAAATATATATAATAGCATTTTTAATTTGTAGGGGGGTTGCACTCAGAAGCTTGCTATGGAAAAGGGGGCACCAGAACAAAAGTTTGAGAACCACTGCTGTACATGCTGTCTTTAATATGAGCAGCCAGGCTGGTGGGAACAATCTCTGAATCTCCTGAGTTCTGTGTGTTTCAATGCTCAGTCATAAAGTTACATTAACTTTTTTTTTTAAAAAAAAAACACTAATTCTTTAAAGAAAAAGAATGAGACTAAAGTGAGTGATCACACCCTGAAATAAACTGAAGAGATTATAGTGATCACAGTTATAAATAAAAATTAGCCATATGAGCCTCAGACATACCAAATAAATGTGCATATTCACATATGCTGTGTATAGGGTCACACCTTGAATTCAACACAAAAGGTATAATTAAGTAGAATTATGCCAAATGATGTCATCTCAATGGACTAAATTACATCTATGGGATTGAATGGATCCACCTCTGGATAGAATTTGATTCTCTGGTCATGTTCGGATATCCATTCCATCACTGCAGTTGCAGAGTAACTCCATCCATCTCACTGCTTTGGATTTATACCAGTGAAACGGAGATCAAAATCTGTACCAAGTTAACCCTAGTACCTTTTTCAGTGCAGGTCAGAACTCACAAGAGGAGACCTTATGACCCATTCCACCTTCCTCTTCCAAAGAGCCCAACAATTCTCCCCCAACCCATCTCCTCCATGAGACCATTCACCTGCAGGCCTGGACCAGAATGGGGCAGACAGAATGCACTGGCCAGAAGCAGGAGGAAACGGACACAGAGACAGCAGCATGAGTGTGAGGGGAGACAAGGGTTGGGAGAGGTGGGAGGAGGCTGTAGTTGCTCAGGATGCTGGTGTTGTAGTAGTTAGAGGGAATGGGAAAATGGAGCTCATTTGACAGAGGAGAATAGGAGAAAGGATAGCTCAGTGGTGTGAACATTAGCCTGCTAAAGCCAGGGTTGTAAATTCAATCCTTGAGGGGACCATTTAGGGATTTGGGACAAAAAAAATCTGTCAGGGGACAGTACTTGGTCCTACTAGTGTAGGCAGGGGACTGGACTACATGACCTTTCAAAGTCTTTCTAGCTCTATGAGATAGGTATAGGAAAGGAGGCTGGCCACTTGGGACATAGAACATTAAGGATGAATAAACTTATTTGTCTAAGGGGTAAGCCATGTGGGAACTGTGTAGGCATATTCCTGGAACCTTACGTTTCACTGATTTCAAAGGGGTTTTAGATCAGGCCTGAGTGTGTCTTTCCATTGACTTCAGTGGGCTTTAGATCAGGCATTTGGTATCTTCCTATGAGACTTTCACATAATATTTGTTTGGCCATTTGCTCTTTCTGACTCCTCTCACTGGATTTTCATTGATCTCTTTTCTGCCTTGTACCAGTTTGGTGCATTTCCCACGTCGAGGCCAGAGACATTGCTGATGCAAGCTGTTGCTGGGTCCAGTACAGGGATGAAAGTAACTTAAAGGACTTACTGGTTTGCTAGAGTCCTGAGCAGCTGGGAGCCCTGAGGGCAATGTAAAGGGCCAGGGGCTCCCAGTCATCCCTACTGCAGCTGAGGCCAGGCCCTTTAAAGCTCTGCTAAAGCCCCGAACCCCGGGGTAGCAGCAGCAGCTGGGAGCTCCCAGGGCTCCATTGGCAATTTAAAGGGACTAGGACTCTGCTGCGACAGGGCCTGGGGCTCCTGGCTGCCACTTTAAATCACCAGCCTAGGGAAGCTGGTCTGGTGTGGCACAGCATACCAGCTCTTGCTGGTAGGCAGTACTGTCTGGTCTGGTACCAGCTTACTTTCATCTCTGGTCTAGTAGATCAATTGCACCAGTACATTCAGGTGAGACAAGCGAGCTCTACAGCGTTTGTCTCTCTCACACACACACACCCCCATTAGAAATTTGTGCCACTTTGTCACCCAAACCAAGAGATCCTCCAATATAAAAAGTGAGAAGATTTAAGCCCCTCAACCCAAAGGCTGTGTATTACAAGAGCAAAGGAAATAAAAGCTTAAAGTGCCTTTTACTGTCTTTGGATTACTTGCAGTAACATTATGGGGATACGTCTGAAATTCTGAACACTAATTCTACGTGACCTCGTTTGGGCTCACGTCAGGAAGCACAAAAGATGTACAACCTGTTTAGTAAAACTTTTATTCAGGAAATTGCTTCCTAACAAACTTTGATAACTTTCTTATTACTTGACAGTGTTGCAACACAGCCTTTGCACCAAGCTTCCTCTTTCCTAGCTACTGTATTTCCTTGTAGAAACTGGAAGTTAATCAGCATAGCAAGCATCTGCCCTGGTTTTTTGAACTTATTGAACTAGATTTTTGTCATCTGGCACCAATCAGAAATGCCTCCAGTACGGTTTCCTGGATAGATCCTTCTAATTTTAAACAAAGAAAAAAAATATGTCCTATCTTAAAATGTCCTGTTTAGAAAAAGCAAGATGTTAACATCCCATCCTCAATTTACCTCCTCATGCAGGTGAGAGTCATGTAAGGGTTAGCACCCTTATTGAGGTGTAAGGGATACATGCAATATCTAGGGTTAGCACTCCACCAGCTCTGTGCATCTAGAGCAGAGAGAATACATATGCACCAGACGCAGACAATTTTTTACGCTCTGGGTCCTAGTTCACCACATGGTAAGGCCAGTCCTATAATACTGTCAGTTTCTGGATTTACTGCCAAAAACAGTTGTGCATTATTGTAATATTGACTCAAAACATGTTAGTCTTCAGGACTTTAAAATATTTCAAGTCGGCGAAAATTATAAAAATCACATCTCTAAAAAAATCCTTGCATAGATTTTTTTTTTAGATGCACAATAATCTTTAGCCTTAAATGCTTCAATCTTCAGACAGAGCTTTTTAAATAAATCCTTCAGAAGACCACCCTTACGTAAAATACACATTTTAATTACTATAGTTAAAAAACCACCTTTCTTCCAAAGTCTTCCTGTCCATCCTTTTCTCCCTTCAGCTTCTCTTCTCCCACCCATGCCCATTAAAGGGACAACACCCCTTTCCTTCCAGATAGCTGGACAAAGAGTTTCCCTTCACTTCTGACTCTGATTAACTTGTTTTAAGAGAACCCTCCAGCAAAATCAGTACCTTAGTAAGATATAAAATACTTTGTAATGGCTAAGATCTTTAGCAACATAATTTTTTAAAGTTGGTGAACTTCTATAAACATATTTATTGTTATGGAGATCACAAAGTAAATTAGTGTTCCTATTTTCTAAAAGTAATGAACATTGTTTTGAACACACTAAACCTCTGATGGATTAATTCAAAATAATGTCTTTGTTTCAGTGAGTTAAAGATGTAATAATCTGGAATGATTACTTTATGAAGGATTAAGAGTATATTTAAAATCAGCTTAGAAATACTGATTAAGAAAATGTAAAACATAAGAGCTGCATCATGTATTCCATAATATTTAATGTTGTATTCAGCAAGATGGCTGACTCACCCTTACTACAAAGGGTTTGCAAATAAATGAAGAATTTCAGGGCATATCAAAAACCTGTGAATGACATTCTTCCCCCCCCCCCCCCCCTCCAGTTTAATGCTTTTAATTAGGTACCTTCTGCATGTCCATACTGCATGAGGGAGAGGGTACAGGGGTCTCTGCAGGGAACAGTGACTCTCTGCCACAGTGAGGCAGGCCAGGCATCTGGTTATCCTTTGCTATCTCATCCCTCTCCTCTCCCACACCAGGCTGTGAGCTTGGGCTGCCATCAGGCATAGGGGCACCAGTTTTATAATACTGCGTAGGGCCTATAAATCCTCAGGGCAGCCCTGCTTAAGGCCTTGTAACTTGCACAATGCCACCTGCCCCAAGGAAGGTGTGAAGAGCTACATTATCCATGGGGTTTGGGTACGTAATGATTTAAGGGCTATCATAATTAGTCATTTGTGAGGGTTCTGAATTCTCCACGACTGCTATTATCCTCACCATAAGGGAGGTGGGACCTGTGTTACACAGTTGTCACTATTCTGTATCCTTTCTGTACTCTCCACTCAAATATCTACCAGGGTATATTTTATAAAGCAAAACAAAGGAATTGAATATGTATTGTTTAACAAATAACTAACAGAGTTTCAAAAGCAATAGAGAGCATGCACGCCAGTTTCTCAGCTGGTGCAAATCCATTCAGCTCTACAGAACTACACTGAGTACTTGCCACTCTGGTCCATTGTTTCAAAGCAGTTTTCAAACCAAACCAAACAGGTAGAGCTGCCAGGTAGAATATTTAGATATTCTAAATTTAGTAATCACTTTTCCTCTTCAAGTTTAATGCAAAGATACACAAAACATACATTTATTGTATTAGAATATTAAAGGTCCACACTTACTTCTAGGAAATCAATGGTAAAAATCATTAACTTCAAAGAAAAGCAGAATCTGGTGGTAAAAGACTAAAACAGCATGTACGATTTGCAAAAGCTTGTAAACATTAGCAAGAACAAGGAACTTGCTTAAGCATTTCAGCCTGTGCTATATATTCTGGGTCAGATTTTCAGAGGGCTTTTGTGTATATGTACATTGAACACTTGTGTGCAGGCCTTCTGGCTGCACATTAGAAGTGCACAGGTCAGATGTACAACATTGTGCTTTAAACAGTTTTGTCCACCCTCACAGTACCCAATGAAGCACATGTGAGTCTCTAGGGCAGTGCATACAAAAACTAGAGTCATGATGCTAGTGCACGGGACCAGAAAGTGAAACTTGCTGCAGATGGAACTGAAAGTGACTATACTCAGAGCTCTCTCAATTGCCAAAAGTTAACACAATGCAGAATGGGAGAAGTGTTTCCCCTGCAAACTCAGTTTGAGTAATTTAGGTCCAGATCTTCAGCTGGTTTAAATTAGTGCATCTCCATTGATCTGATCAAAACTGGAGATTCTTTTATGCAAGACTGAATTCTGCTTTCAGTTACTTTGGCTTATTTTGCCAGGGTAATTTGATTACTTAAACACCAGTTTAAGCAACCAGTGAAAGAAAGTTCAAAACCTGGCCACAAATTCTTATTCAGACTCACTCTCCAAGGGCTTGTCTACGCTATGAAATTAGGTCAAATTTATTAAAGTCAACCTGTAGCCTCTGATTTTCCAGAAATTGAGGGTGTATATCCCCACTAATCGACATTCCATCAGCAGAGGGCATTCCTACAACCACAGTGTAGCAAAGCAGCAACTCACCCCTGCAGCGCCTCCCACTGGTCTGTCCAGGAATTAGCTCTACCAGCATCCAGTGCGCCCTCTGCAGGCCATAGTCCCACTTGCTGCTTGGCCTCATGTCCCTCCCCAGACCCCTCTTCCCTGGGGTACTGCACCACTGCAGTACCCCCCCAGTCTCACACTGAGTCTCCCCTCCCTGGGAATCCCCATCTCCTATCCCCACCTTGCCTCAGTCTGGGCAACTGCCAGTCACCACTTGCCCCCATTCACTGGGGCAGACTGCAGTATCTTTGCCATTCATCTTTAGCAAGGGGGGTTGGCCTGCTGCTTCTGCCTCTAGAGCCCTGGGCTGCCCCCTGCAACCCCAGTACCCCTTAGTTGGGCCATCTCCTAGACCCTGCAGCCTTGGGGTTTCCATGCCAGAGCTTCCCCAGCTCCTCTTGCCTTGCCCCAGCCCTGCTTCCCTCTAGATACCTTGCTCAAGCTCCCAGCAGCCAGGCCTGTCTGCCTCTGTAGCCAGAGGAGACTCTTTGTCTCCACCAAATTGTAGGCCCTTTTATCAGGGCCAGCTGGGCCCTAATTGATGCAGCCACAGCTGTGGATTCTCTGGCCAATCAGCCTGGGAACTTGCTTGCTCTCAGCCACAAGCCTTTCCTGGGCTGTTTAAGCCCCTTTTAGGGGGAGCGGGGCAGCCGCCCCACTACACATGGGTAGCGTCGACTCACGGAACCATGCACTGTGGGCAGCTATCCCACAGTTCCTGCTCCTGATTGGAATTCTGGGTTAGGCTCCTAATACCTGATGGGACAAAAACATTTTCGGGAGGTGTTTTGCTCTGCCTGCATAGACTCTTCTCCCCACACAGCACTCAGATCCAGTGTCTCCAGTATGGAGCATGTTTGTGTACCTGAGCAGCCATGGTCAGCTGTGGTAGTGAGCTCTCTGTGGTGACCAAACAGGAAATGAAATTCAAAGGTTCCCAGGGCTTTTCCTGTTTACCTGGCTGAAATGCAGTGAAGTTGAAAGTGCTGACCAGAAGGGACACATTAAAGTATTCTGGGACACGTCCTGGAGGCCAAACAAGTCAAAATACACTGTGCTGTGTCTAAACTACCCCTAATTTGACATGGGAAGATCAAATCTAGCACTACTCCTCTCATTGAGGTGGAGGACAGGCATCAATTTTAAAAGCCTTTTGGGTGTGCAGGAAGGGCTCTGTAGTGTTGTCGTAACCATACAGCTAAGGGTAGCTTAGAATTCCTCCTCACCTGTAAAGGGTTAAGCAACTCAAATAACCTGGTTGACACCTGACCAAAAGAACCAATGGAGGCAAAAGATACTTTCCAATTGGGGCGGGAGAGAGAGGCTTTGTTTGTGCTCTTTGTTTGTGTTCTCTTGGGAAAGCAGAAAACATCTGGACAGAAAACCCCTTCTCCTATAAACCATCCTGCACAAGTCTCTGATATTACAAAAACAAAGTAAATAAGGCAAGATGCATTAGATTACCTTTTGTTTTCAACTTGTGAATTTTCCCTTCGCTAGAAGAAGCTTTATTCCTGTATTTTTGAAACGAAAGCTAGAAGAGGCTCCTCTCTGTTTTGGAATCTTTTGTTACTCTGTAAAGTATCTACCATCCTGATTTTACAGAGGTGATTCTTTTACCTTCTCTTTAAATAAAGTTATTCTTTTAACAACTTGATTGATTTTTCATTGTTCTAAAGATCCAGGGGTTTGGGTCTGTGTTCACCTATACCAACTGGTGAGGATATTAGTCTCCAGCCTTCCCCAGGAAAGGGGGAGTAGGGCTTGGGGGGATATTTTGGGGAAATAGGAACTCCAAGTGGTCCTTTCCCTGATTCTTTGTCTAAATCACTCAATGGTGGCAGCATACTCTTCAAGGACAAGGTAGACTTTGTGCCTTGAGAAAGTTTTTAACCTACTCTGGTAAAAATAAGCTTAGGGGGTCTTTCATGTGGGTCCCCACATCTGTACCCCAGAGTTCAGAGTGGGGAAGGAACCTTGACAAGTGTAGACAAGCTAATTATAAATTTGACCCAATGAGGGGAATGTCGAACAACGTAGTGTAGACAAGCCCAAAGTAGGACCCCTGCATTTGACTCAATACTGCCACCCAAAAAAACAAAAACAAACAAACAAAAAAAATCCTCACTACACCACACTTTAGGCCAGGTCCTCAGTTAATGTAAATGTGAGTAGCTCCAGTAAAATCAATGGCGGTCTGATATTTATTGCAGCTCAGAATATGACTTTTTAAATGGGATATTTTGATTTGACGTTGCCTCTCTAAACAGTACTGTGGCTGATTTAAATCCACATTCTCTTCCTACTTGATCCATGAGGGTCTAAATCCCCAGGCCTGGGTATTCAATATTCCCCTTGATTTAAATTTTGCAAGTGGCTTTTCCTTAATAGCATTCACCAAGAAGGAAAAACAAATGCACTTTCAACGTTTTGATCCTTTTAATTCATGTCAAAAAACAACAAAAATATAAACTGCTCCATATCCACCTATTTATTTATCCACTTAAATATTTCAGAGAACCCTATCATGATGAGCAGTAACTCATACATTTTATGCCTGATCTAGGGCCCATTCCACTGTAAAGACTTCCCACTTAATTTAATGTGCATTGGATTGTGAGCCAATAAAACAAATACATATCCTTGAAATAGTTCCACCTTCAACACTGGCCCTATCGATGATCCTGAGCTTACAGAACAGTAAAACATCTGAATTGTTAAGTTCTCTCTCACTAACAAGGAGAGCTGCCCCCTTCCTTATAAAGTGCTTTTCAAAAAATATTGTTAAAATTGTTGTGTTAATTTGTGATCTCTGTTTAGAATTCTAGACAAAGCTGTTGCGGATATTGAAGTTCACATGTTTTTAAGGAAGACTTGATCCAACAGCAGCAGTCTAGGACTAAAGATCTAAAGATCAGAGGTTTCCAGGAATCCTATTCGTAGTCTCCTGGGTTATTGCATCACTGTAGATGGAATGTTAGTTTTCTCGGGAGAAATAATCTGTACAGTGATATATTCTCAGTAGCTAGCATGTACCTCTGTTATTACCTACCAGAGCAGTCATTCTGAAAATACACAGGCCAGAGACAATGGATAGGCATTAGCCAGTTAAAAAAAAAAAAAGTAGGGGTGGTGGTGGAACAAAACATACACTGATCTTAAACATGGAATGCATATACTATAATTCAGAACTTCCTCTGGTCAACCACAAAGTCTCCAAAAGTTTAAGTTTTGGGAGGTTGCATTTCCTTTCTTAAAACAGTGTAAAGCCAATACAATGCAACTTCAGTATATTTTTAATTCTGGGTGCCAGAAACACAAAGCAAAGCACCATAAGAAAAATCATCTGGCAGACTTCTAAAATGTAACTTCATTTTTTAAAGAGTCACCCAGGGAACCATTTTGAAATATCTTTCAGTATTTCAGAGAAAGGAGTGAGATGATGCAGTAAATTTTCTTCAATGAACCCAGAACCAGGGCATATGGCAATCTAGACAAGATAGAACACTAGTGCTATTAATGTAGGGTTCCTATGCCTTTGTCTGAGGCATCTGGTGCGGGCCCCCTGGCTAAGACAAGATACCGCTGGCCTGATCCAATCTGGCAATTCATATGTTCCCAGTATACACACATTGGGCCTGATTCAATCTAGTTTTACAACTTCAAATCAATGGAATTATGATAGCTTATAACTGGTGAGTCAGTCCTGTGATTGTATTTGTTCCTTTGTCTCCACCTCCACCTTGTGCTAAAACCTCCTAGTGTCATCAATAACTTATCTTAAACCACTGTGACTCAAATACGGATACACAGGATCTCATTTATGATAAATGAATAGCAAATTCCTCTCAAAACAAGGCTTCATTTCCCCCATGAATCCAATTCATTATTGATCAGGTTCAAGGTGTTAATCTCAGATATCCTGCTGCATAGAGGAAATCTATATGGTACCCTGAGATATCTCTACCTCCTTCACATCCCAGAAGGAAAGAAAAAAAAAATGAATGGAGATTCATTCACTCTACTAACAGAATGAAGGAAGCTGTTCTTGAGAGCTGATGTAATTAAAGATGGCCTTCAAAGAAAATGTTTTGTACCCTGATTTTCTTAATGATGTATAGTAAAGGATCAAAGATCATTTTAAGGGATTTTTTTTAAAGACAGAAAAAAAAAATCCCCAAACCTTAAAAATAATGGGAATGTGAAGTATGGTCACCTCTGGTTTTGCTGGTGAAGTCAGAGGTCTCAAAGATGCAGAACATGAGCTCTCTCAGTCCTTAAATGAAGGGGTTTGGAATGCTGAATCAAAGACATACTTTCTCCCAGGTGTTTCTCGGGCATTTGAAATTAAATGTGGATTTACTCACTCACACACACACCCCTTTTCTTATAAAGCATAAAAAAGCAAAGGTTGAGACAGGAAGAGAGTACAACCCCAATTCTATTCCTCTGCAGGTCACATGCGTACTCTGCCAAAATCCCTCCGCAATATAAACAAAAATGCTAATCTCAAAGCAAAGCAAGGCTGGGATTAGAATACCCAATTAAATGGGAACTGGGTGTAAAATTCCTTAATCAACTTTAAAAGTTCCACTCTAAGCAGGGCTGGTCCACAACATTTTGGCACCTGAGGAGAGGAGCTCAAATGATGCCCCTCATGTCCTCTCGCTTGGGCCAAAACTTTGAAAGTTCTCAGTTCTGCCTTCTTCCTGTTCTATTCCTCTCATGGTACCGCTCTGCTACCTACCTCAATAAAGGAGAACTAACAACTCAAAATGCCTTGTTCAAAAACTTAACTTTCAAACACCAAATGTAGCTTTTCTTGTCTGCATAGTAAACACTGGCATTTTTATCTGTTTGCATAATTAAAGTGGTGCTTTCCGAGCCTTCTTCATTACAAAGATTTGAACTGCTTTCTGAAGGTCCACAGTCTGGGCCAGCTCATGCTTTATTGAGATGGTTGCAAGGCCGACCAGCCTTTCCGGTGTCATTGTGGAGAGCAGAGATGTTTTTATTAATGTCAGCTTGGAGAAGCTGCGTTCTCCACTGGCAACTGTTACAGGAAGTGTTAGAGGTATGCACAGAGCAACAAAAGTATTTGGAAAGAGAGTGGTCATCTTATTTGTGCACATATATTCCAGAACAGCCTTTGGAGTTAATTCGGCTGAAATGTATCTTGAAAGGGCTTTCAGTTCATCACCTAAATCACTCACATCAATATTCCACATCATCATGTGTCAACACTGTCTCTAGTGCCCTGCATTGCTGGTGTAGGTCTTCTTCAGGTATAGTGAGGAGTTTTGGAATATCATACAACATCCCAAATATACTTCTGTGTTCTGCATGAAGTGTTCAACTGACTGTATTGCACAGTCAAACACCTGGTTAAAGAATTCAACTTTGAATTATTGTTTGGGGTCTCTTATGGGATAATCCCGTGCCTCATTAATCAAAATGTCTTCTTTGGTGACTCATGTATTCTTGAATGGATGGGAAAATAACTTCAGTGTGAGGGCACAGAAGTTGGAACATCTTGAGAACATTTTGAAATCCCTCATCTGACCTGCAAGACTGTAGGTATGACTCCATCCAGTTGCCTTCTCATGGCATGCCAGATTTCTCCAGTCTCTTGTTCCTGTAGAACCCAGTGTGGGTGGAATATTAGACTGGAAGAGTTTGCAACAAGAACAGTAGGCAGCATTCTGGGTTTTTGAATACATAAGCCATGGTCTCTCCACTTTGTCACCATTGGGGATTTCACACCAGTAATCTGTTGGATGGAAACTTCTATTTTCATTGCTTTTGGGGAACATGAAGTTTTTCCCATGGCCCATGCAGTACAAGGAAGTCCTTCAGGCTACTGCTCAAGTGGGTCCACAATCCTGGATCAACTAGACTTAAACTAAACTCAGCCACAGCTGTTTCTTGCACCTCCATCACATTTCTCTGATCTACACTTTTCTTCAGGAATGTGGAGATATGGATGCTGCAGTAGCAGTCAGGTCATCTGCACTCTGACTGACTGGAAGATCAGGCATCTCCCCACCGGGGCCGGAAGGCTCACCGTGAACATTTGTGTCTGTGTCTCTCAGGAGAGATTCTTCCTGCTTAGATAAAGAAAGCAAAAGAAGCTTTTCTCTTTTTCTGAACGCTGCCCCAGAGACATTCTTTTTTCATGACTGCTGTTCTGT
Source organism: Dermatemys mawii (assembly GCA_007922305.1). Taxonomy (NCBI): domain Eukaryota; kingdom Metazoa; phylum Chordata; order Testudines; family Dermatemydidae; genus Dermatemys; species Dermatemys mawii. The sequence goes on along the minus strand of ML677392.1, from coordinate 5,139,887 downwards.
GCCAGCTATTGTGGCTCTCAACACTCAGTTGAAGGGGACAAATAAGCAGGCTGGTAGCAGGGCCTGAGTGAGGGAAGATATCAGCATCTTAAGGATCTAACTGTCTCCTACTACTTCAGTTGACTGCCTGTTCTCCTCCAGTGGGTTCAGGGAAGCAGCAGGAAACAGAAAGCTCCCTGAGAAGCTGGTGTTAATCAGTGCAGGCTCCTGGGGCTGCTAGTGAGGTACCTAAGAGGCTCCTTCTCCTCTCTCTCCCTGCAGCTCCTGCTGCTTTCTGTTCTTCCCTCTCACCTTTTCTCCTGCCTGCCAGTGATGTCTCTTGTGCCCTCCTTCCTCCAGCACAGCACTCCACCATCGCTGTGCATCTAGAGCAGAGAGAATACATATGCATCAGCAGCAGACAATTTTCTACACTCTGGGTCCTAGTGGTGCCCCCGCTCTCCGAGTCTGGCATCTGAGGTGGCCTCCTCTCTACCAGTTCACCTCATGGTAAGGCCAGCCCTGATTCTGAGTCACTTCAAAATTACAGCTTCAAAATTCTGCTCTGTCTCAGTGTATTAGCAGTTGGGGGCTTTTCAAAATGTAGTTGCCTTAGGAAGGTTTGTTTTATTTTTTTAAAAAACGATGAAAAGAAAATGATGTGCTACTGAACTTGTAGGGCTGATGGGTTCCATCAGCACTGCCAGCAACATTCAGAAGTTATTTAGAATACAGTGGGATGGCAGCCCTGGTGAGTCTGGGAACTTCATGGAGTGGGGCCACACATGCATTGTTAGTCTTCTCAGCATGGTCTAATTTTAGGCCATGATTCTCCAGCTGCATCCACATGGGTGCAGGGTTTTCCCGGCAGAGATGAGGTTGAAAGACAGGGTCCAATAGCTTATGTGCCAATGACAAGTATTGGGCACTTTCCCACTCCTATCCATTTAAGCTGCTTGAACAACACTGCAGACAATCCATCAATGTCATCATCTGACCATTGTTTTTCCACAGATATTTAATGCCTATTTAAATCAGCCACTATATTTTATCTGCTTTCCATTTCTCAACATTGCACACAATGATTGATATACAGTTTCAAAGCCAACATTAATGACTTGTTTATGCATGTTCAAGGAAGCATAACAAATAAATCTCCAGTGTGATAAAGCTGATGCAAAGGCTGTTTACTATGTAATTATAGTTTATTCATAGCAGTGGCTGCAACAGGACTCAAATACTTGCAAGTCGCCACATATAAACAAACTAAGGTTGAGTTATTGGTAGTCTCCTGCATCTGAGATCAGATCACAGGTAACAACTTTAGTAGAGTTATGCCAGAAGTCTCAGACTGCACTGGTACAACTATGGTTGTAGTTCTGGTCGCGCATTTCATTCAAAATCTTGTCAGCCTGAAATGGCGTTTTTTGCCCCAAACGCAAAAACAAATGGTAAATAGGTTTCCCGGGGGGGGGGGGAGATTTTATGAAATCATGAAAATGTCTTCTAAAATGAAAGTGAAAAAGATTCAGTGTTTTTTCCTCATTTACTGTTCCTTCTCTCTTCCCACTCTCCTCACTTGTTTTACCCAGGGGAAAAAAAAATGACAGAGAAAAAAAGAAAAGATGGGGGGGTGAGAAAGAAAATGAGGGAAAGGAAAACTAAAAAACCCCACTGTTGGGTCTGAATTTTCAGGTTTTTCCATGAAGAAAAATTATTTTCAGGAAACATACAATTTTTTGACTAGTTCTATAGATCGATGATCTCTGGCCTGTGTTACACAGGAGGCTAGACTAGATGATCACAATGGTCCTTTCTGGCCTTGGAACTCATAAGTCTATGCGGGGGATGGGACCCCGAAATGGTGCATATGGCAGATTTACAATAGAGGTTTACACCAGTGCAGATACATCTTCGATGGCTGGAATTAGGACACATCTCCCAGTGTAGACAAGACTAAAGCCCTGCCTGGATACAAAATTTGTATCCCCATCCAATCAGCAAAACTGGTCTGTGGATATCTGAATCTGCTCTAGACAAGGCCTTAGATTCATAGATTCCCAGGCCAGAAGGGACCACTGTGATCATCTAATCTGATTCCCTGAATAAACAGGCCAGAGAACTTTCCCAAAACTATTCCTAAGGCAGATCCTTTAGGAAAACATCCCATCTTAATTTAAAAATGATCAGCAATGGAAAATCCACCACAATCCTTGGTAACTTTTTCCAATGGTTAAATTACTCTCTGTTAAATTTTCACCTTATTTCCAGTCTAGCATTCTAGTCTGAATTTGTCTAGCTTCAACTTCTGGCTATGGATTGTGTTATACCTTTCTCTGTTAGAATGAAGAGTCCATTATAAGATATTTATTCCCCACTTAGGTCCGAGTGCCCTGGCCTACATTCTTTGTTCCGAGATGTATACATTTACATTTAGCTATATTAAAACACATAATTTACTTACATCCAATTTACCAATCAAGATCACTCTGAATCAGTGACCTGTCCTCTTCATTACAGTGCTGTACAGCCAAAATGCTTCTGAAATAACTGTAGTCAAACTTTACTAATTCTGGGTCACTGAGAATGAAAATGATGCTTAAAATTGTTGACTGGCTCTAGTTTTCAAGATATGCTATTGGGTCAGTATATACGACCCTTGACATGGGAATGGCAGAGTATAAGTGAATTATAAAGGGAAGAGATCTCAATTTAAACCAGAAATGACTAAAATACATCTTTGACTGGATCTATGAATAAATCTATGACTGGGTTTGGACAGTACTTGCTTTTTAGGCAAAACAATGAATGATGCAATCTGAAGCTGGTATTGCGTCATACATGATATGAATTGCATCATGTTATTCCTAGAAGTCATGGATGATGCAATCATAACAAAGCTTACATCACTCTGCTGAACAAATTACCCTATATCAGCTCTAGAAATCATACAGTGTCGTGCTCTCTTATTTGTCAGTGTTTGATTTTGCAAAGGGACACATTTCTGTTTAGCCAAAGTGAGCAGAGATGCCTCGTACTTGTGTGAACAGTGCAGATAACTTCTGCTATGTTTGTGATGAAGTGACTTTTGCATCACAAAAGCGCAGTATAACCACTATGGTTAAGAAAGCCTATCACCTTTATTTTGGCTGCAAAATTGGAGATCAGGACAAGAGGTGGGCCCCATACATATGCTGCAACACTTGTGCAACAAATCTTCGCCAGTGGTTGAACAGGAAAAGGAAATCTATGCCTCTTGCAGTGCCAATGATTTGGAGAGAGCCAACAGATCATACCAGCAATTGTTACTTCTGCATGGTGCCTCCAGTTGGGAAAGGTGTGTCAAAGAAGAAAAAGTGGACTGTGCTTTATCCAAACATTCCATCAGCTATACGCCCAATACCTCATGGAGAAGGACTGACGGTTCCTGATGCACCAGAATCATTCTCACTTGAGTCAGACGAGGAAGAGGATGAAACTTCTGGTCCTGAACCATCAATGTCACAGGACCCACATTTTCTCCCATCCTCCTCCTCTGAACCACACCTCATAACACAAGCTGAACTGAATGACCTTGTCAGGGATTTGGAACTACCCAAGAGTAAGGCAGAGCTGTTGGGCTCCAGACTACAGCAGTGGAATCTCCTGGCAGGTGATGTTAGGGTTTCCATGTTCCGTGACCGTCAAAAGGATCTTGTCCCATTCTTCTTCATGGAAGGTGATCTTGTAGCCAGCAACAACATCGATGGTGTGATGGCAGCCCTCAACATCGTTCACGATCCAGATGAGTGGAGACTCTTCATCGAAGACGAGTCTTAAAGCTGTTTTGCTGCATAATGGCAACGTTTTGCCATCAATTCCAGTTGGTCATGCAGTCCATATGAAGGAAACCTATGACAACATGAAACAACTTTTGAGGTGCATAAACTATGACCAACATCAGTGGCAGCTTTGTGGCGATTTGAAGGTTGTTGCTCTCTTGCTTGGTCTGCAGACTGGATACACAAAGTACTGCTGTTTTCTCTGCGAATGGGATAGTCGTGCAAGAGATTCCCACTACATCAAGAAAGATTGGCCACTCCGACAGTCGTTGGAGCCTGGGAGGAAAACTGTTCAGCATCCACCACTTGTTGAACCAAGGAAGACTTTGTTACCACCCTTACACATCAAGCTGGGTCTGATGAAGAACTTTGTCAAGGCCATTGACAAAACACAAGCAGCTTTCAAGTAGCTCTGTGGAAAATTTCCAAGGTTAAGTGAAGCTAAGATAAAGGAAGGTGTCTTTGCTGGTCCTCAGATTCGTGAACTTCTTCGAGATGATGCATTTGACCATGCACTGCGTGGCAAGGAAAAGATGGCATGGAAAGCCTTCCAGTCAGTGGCAATACATTTTCTCCGAAACAACAAGGCAGACAACTACAGGTTGTTGGTGGAAAACCTCCTCAAGGCATACAAAAGCCTTGCTTGCAACATGTCACTAAAGATACATTTTTTGCACTCTCATCTAGATTTTTTCCCACCGAACTGCGGAGCAGTGAGCGACGAGCACGGCGAGCCATTTCACCAGGACATTGCAACAATGGAGAAACGCTATCAGGGCAAATGGAGCCCATCAGTGCTTGCAGACTATTGCTGGACAGTGACAAGAGATGCTCCATTTAATGAATACAAGAGACAAGCCAAGAAGCGCTGAGTAGACACTGAATAGGACTAAGCTATGTACATAATAGTTTTTTGCCTTTTGTTTCATGATACATTTTATTTATATAACCCTTTTGCTGATTTTTAAAGTGTTACATAAACAGGACAGGTGAAATATTCTCATGTAAAGCAACCATAAACACATGAAAAGACCTAGGTTTACAATTTATGATTAAAACTCTACTATCTACACAATATACATCGACATAAAATGTAAAAACTTAAATATCTTAGAAACAGGAGCCAATCAGTTGTTTTAATTGTCATATTTGAATTCAGCACATCAAAATACGTAATAAATATCACATTTTATCTCTGAAGCAGACAACTTCTAAAAAATTGTAGACCAGTGTTATTTACCACTCCCTCAATTTTCATATCATCTGCAAACTTTATCAATGATGATTTTATGTTTTTTCTGAGTCACTGTTAAATGTTTTATTTATTTATGTTAATGTTAAATAGCAAAGGGCCCAGAACTGATCCCTGTGGGACCTCACTGGAAACAGCCCCACTCACTCGTTTACAGGTACATTTTGAGATCCTGTCCACACTAAACACTTAACCAAGATTGGGTCACATGTTTGTGGCAGCATCACCACAAGCAGTTACAAGTAACACAGTTCCATTTGCATCCACATAGCAGCCTACCTCCTGACATGTCAAGTGGCTAATGCTGGATACAGTACCAGTGAAGCTTGGCCCAGCCACCCACCCTTTGATGAAAACAGAGGAGTGGACAGAGCAAATACAAGTGGAGCTGCAACCCCGCATGCAGGGTCACAACACAATTCTGCTTGGGGGCCTTCTCTAATGGGGGGTTGAGGGCAAACTGCCCTTCAACCAGGCCGGCAACCAAAAGTGAGATAGTCCTGCAAAGCCTAGGACAGCTGGAAGGGATGCAGAAGCTTTGTTGCAATCACAGTCATTTCTGTATGTCCTCGGCTCTTTCCCTGCTCTAACCTATGCTTTTTAGCTGGGAAAGCACCACACTGCCCCAGCAAATGAGACAGAGCACTTGGAAGACGTGCACACAGAGCTGCAGGGTCTACAGAGCATTCTGGGCTGTTCTGCCTCACACAAAGCTGTGACAAGAGCGGTCTGGACAAATCAATTATAGAAGGATGGCGAGCAGGCCCCCTCTATACAGCAAAAAACTCCAGTGTGCTGAACCAGTTCCAGGTTGTGTCGACACAGAGGAATTTAGGGAAGAAGCCTACTATTGCTGCCGTACCAGTTTCGGCTATGGTGGAAGTGTTTGTGTACACAAGCCACCAGATTTTTTTTCCCCATGCCTGAGTTTCATGTAACCCCTTGGCTTTCAGTTTTAAAATCTTTACACCCCCACTCCGGTTTTTTTGGCCTCAATACCAACTGTAATAACCTTTGGAAACTAGAATGACTCAGTCAGTGCTCTCCATGGACATACTTCCCACTCAGCCATTTCCTCACAAATGTCTAAACTATGGAATTTGTTGGCAATAAGAATAAATGGAAATTGAGCAATTGCTGTTAACTCCCTTTTGAGCAGTTACCCTGTTTTCAGAGTCACATCTTATTTCCATCCAAACCCTTGATGCTATCACTGAGAAGTTTCACCAGGCCTTTGCAGTCCTTTTCACAGTTTTTGAGATTTTTGAATATCTTGAGAAAATTGAAAAATTGAGCCGGATGATACAAAATCAGTCCTGTTTCTAGGAGAGGCAAGCACGGGCAAAATTAGGTCTACATCTTTGCATAGGAGCACTGGCATACTTTGCATCTCCCTTAATGGTTCACTGTGCACTCAATTACCATGATGGTGGGTGTGGAAATCCAGCATGCACATTTTCCATTCATGCAGTTGCTCAGATAGAATTCTAAAATTGTAGATCTCAAGATGCACTCTCTTCCTCTAGACTGTTTCTTACAATCACTTGTTGAGCTCACCTCCTTTTATTTGCAGCTCCCTTTGCTTTCGCTGTGTCAAGGTTTCCAGCTGCTCAGCTGTGTCTTGCTGCTAATATCCTGTGGTGTTGTGGGGATATTGGTGTGTAAGCAGAAGTCAGCATTTTGGTTTTTTTAAGAAGTAGAAATTGTACTACAGCACGCACATATCAAAGACATCAGAAGTGGCTGCAATGGGTGAAATCCCACACCAGAAAACGTGGACGAGGAGTGGTGGATTTTGAAGCAGCACATCAAATTACCCTAGTCTTGATGCCTGGATCAATTCACAGTTGCACTGTTTGATTTAAACACCTCATTAATGCTTTGTGCCACGGGAGTGGTTGTTACTGAATTATGCTTATTAAATTAGTGCCTAGAGACCAACCAAGATTAGGGACTCAACACGCTAGGCTCTGTACAAACACTGAGTAATAGACAGTCCCTAGTGATTGATACAGATGGTTGCAGATCCTTCTTGTAGATGGAATTCAGTCTGTGTGCTTCTTACACCATCAGTTCAATAGGGCTATGGGGAAGCCCCCTCTTACAGTCCCACCCACCCTCCATATTTAGCCATGGTTTAGGAAGACACTTGTCCTTCCCCCCGCCCCGCCCCCAAGCTGGTTGAAAAATGTCATTTGCCCAATTCTCTGCAAGCAAAACTCCAGTGTTTCCAACAGACTTACCCACCCGCTGAGAATTTGGCCCCGTGTATGCATGAGTTAAAGGAGAGAGCTGTTTAAGCCCCTTATTGTACTACTTTATATAAAAAAGCCTCCTTATGTAGAGATGGCAGAATAGTCCTTTGTGCAGGGCAGTATTGAAGGCAGAACTGGGAGGCAGATTAAGGACAGAATTTCAGCTTTAAGGGTCTTTTATTTTCCCCTTTGTGGGTTTGTGGTCAGAGTTCAAAGCGAGGGGAATGCAGCCCCCTTGTTGCAATTAGCTAAGCTGGTTCATATTTCAAACGAAAGCTCTCCTGGCTAAGTATGTTCCTTTCAAACTTGGATAACGACTCACAAGCTTAATGCTATTTAAACAGGAGAGTTCAGTTTCCAGCACTGTCAGCCACCCTGGTCAAACCAAGGAGACCAAGTGGTGAAAACAATGGGGCCAGGTCTTCAGTTGGTGTGAACTAGCACAGGTTCATATCAATGGAGCTGTGCTGATTTCCACCGGCTGAGGATCTGACCCAGTTGCTTTGTCTGGGTAACAAGCACTGCAACCTGGCACTCTTGCTTGAGACCTAGCAGAGTGCAGACAGCACTGGTAAAAAGCCTCCCCCCATCCCTCTAAGTAAGTGATGAGGAGTGGGTCAGGGCATGACTACACTGCAATTAAAACCTTACAGTGGCAAGAATCCGAGCCTGGCTCAGTGGACTCAGGTGTGCGGGGCTCAGGCTGTGGGGTTAAATATTGAGTGTCAACATTCGGACTGAGGCTGGAGCATCAGTTTTCTTTAGGCCTGGGGAGAATGCTCAACTCCCTGCACTGCCCCAGGCACCACCCTCACCCAACTCCCACCTCCACCCCGCCTCTTCCTGATCCTCCTTGGGCCCCATCCCTTCCCCCACAACCACACCCCTTCCCCACCCTGTTCCAGCCCCATCCCCAGTCCTCCCGAGCCTCCTGCATGCCACAAAACAGCTGATCACAGCAGGTGGTAGGAGGGAGGGGAAGGTGCTGATCAGCAAGCAGCAGGTGGATGGAGGGGACAGCTGGCTGCTCATGGGTGACGATCACCCACTAACTTTTTTTCCATGGGTGCTCCAGAGTCAGCACCTATGGGCTGGAGCCTGGCATCTGAGACCTACCCCCTTGTGGGGGTACAAAGCCTCACCTCGCCACCCAGGTCTCTGCAGGGGCAGGGCTTGGGGAGCAGGGAGGAACTACCCCCTAGCACGCGCCAGCAAGCAGAGCGCGTTGGGGTCAGATCTCCCCACTTCCTGCCACCTGGTGAGTGCAGGCCCGACCCCTGCTGAAGTTCTCCAGGGAGTGGGGATGGAAAGAGGTGGAGCTGGGGCAGGGTCCACGGGGAAGGGCTGGAGCAGGGGCTGGAGCAGCAGGCAGCTACATAGGGCACCAGGACATTTTGGGATTTCCTAGTGCCCTATGCGTATGGGTGGGGATGGCCCTGAGCTGACCCAGGCCAACTACAGGCCTTTTATTCCAGTATAGGCTTACCTTGAGTCTCTACACCCAGTTCAGTCCTGTGTCTCTCCAGCCTTTTCCAGCACCCTGTTCACTCACAACAACTCTCACTCCCCACATCCTACCCAATGCGCACAAACCGTATTCCTCAGTCTATCCAGGTTTTTCCCCCTTCTGAACTCATCTGGACAGTCCACGAACCTGCCGAGGAGGAGCCATATCCTCAGCTGGTAAATATCAGCACAGGCCCAGTGACTTCAATTAAGTTATGCCAGTTTACATCCATTGAGGATCTGGCTCATGTTCTGTACAGATCAAAGTGATTTTGGTTTTTCAAGCCAGTCAGCTGCTGAGCAGCATTTCAGGGCTGTGCACTTACCATGCAATTATTTGGATCATCAGTTATTCTGCACACAGGGGATAGGTTTTGGTTCCAGAATCACATGTCTCTACCGCTTGGAGATTCCCCTTTTCATTCATTAGCCAGCAGAAATACAAGGGCTTTTATTCACTTTTTACTCAGCCACAAACAGGCTACGTATCTGTCTCACAGTTATGAGCTTCCAGTACAGCAACTTCATATTTCTGATTACAATATTTAAGAAAATACCAGCTCTTATATTAATGTGAAGACAAAGGAAACAAAACTACAAAAACTTGCAAATATTCATTATAGACACTGGAATGTGGAAGTATCTGCTGGCATGCAGAATAACCCACAGCTGGTATACAATTTATTGACTGCACCCTGCAAATGATGCTTCATATACCTGTGTGTCATAAGACAGGCCCAGGGCTAGTGTGACATTAATACCAGTAACTGGATTTTTATGCCAAAAAGCCTTTATAATTACATGGCTGCCAAAAATAAAGTGGCTACCCTGTGTGATCTAGCCCATGTAATGATTCAAAAATGAAGAATGATTCAATGACCTTCTGTAGGCAGCAGACTGGGCGAGTGCACCGAATTCTGTCTTTTGGAAGTCTGAGCTGGAGATATGAGAAGTGACACCCTCTGGTTTCAGGTGCCCAATCTGAGACAAGATTAGAGGGGCTGATTGTCAAAGAGGGGGAAGCTAAGAACTTTTTAAAAAGTCAAACTCCTTTAAAGGTGTTTCAAGTTATGCACCCAAAATCCCTAGCCACACTCTTCACAATTTAAGCCCCGAGTTCCAATTTGAAATCCGCATTTGGTCACAACTGAGATGGCTTTAATTTAATTATTCATGGACATTCATCCATCTGAGATGGTCAGACACTTTTGGTTGTGTTGTATTGTGTACTAGTCTCTGCTCAGCAGTGGTCTAGAGCTAGAATATCAAGTGCTTTCCAGGTAGGGATTAGCGGAGTTTGCACTTACCCCCAATCTCAGATGTTTGGATTTTAATGAGTTCAGAGCTTCACTAAGAAGAGCACAAAGGTAAGAGTTATGAGAAAACCAGGATTTCTCTGCAAATCCCATTAGGATAAAACTATTCTGGATATAACTAGATAGCCTGGCAAACAACCTGCCTTAATGACTGTAAGACACTATTAGGGAACCCGTGTACACACTATAAGGAAATCTAATTATAAATTACATACCAAAAACTCCATTAAAAGAATGTTAAGTTTGCAAAGTCAAGTACTCAAAAAAGTTAGAAAATGCCAGAACTAAGGCTGCCTGTGAAATCTTAATTCACACTCTCTGCACATATATGCTTTGATACAATCTTTAATTATAGGAGCACATACTATTTCTGCCCCCACCCCACCCCTTAGGGCACCTGCCTGATTCTGTGCACAGGATGGTCAATATTCTGTTTTCTCCTCATTGTTCAATGCATGGCCCTAGGTCAGGGGTGGGCAAACTTTTTGCCCGAAGACACCACAGTAAGTAGATCTAAATATGTTGACTTCAGCTATATTAGATACGTGGCTGAAGTTGCTTAACCTAGATTGATACCCGCCCACCCCCCAGTGTAGACCAGAGGTTAGTGCAGGGGTCAACCACCTTTCAGAAGTGGTGTGCCACGTCTTCATTTATTCGCTCTAATTTAAGGTTCCACGTGCCAATAATACATTTTAAGGTTTTTAGAAGGTCTCTTTCTGCAAGTCTATAATATAGAACTAAACTACTGTATGTAAAGTAAATAAGGTTTTTAAAATGTTTAAGAAGCTTCATTTAAAATTGAATTAAAATGCCGAGCCCCCCAGATCAGTGGCCAGGACACAGGCAGCATGAGTGCCACTGAAAATCAGCTCACGTGCCGTCTTTGGCACGCATGCCATAGGTTGCCTACCCCTGGGTTAGTGTTATACAGCACAGTATGTATTAAGAACACAATTTCTATTGGCTTCGGCTTCAGCCATGAGCGCTCAGCACTTCTGCAAATCCGACCTCATTCTCTGAAGTGGCCAAACTATTTTAGCTGCAACTTTCTAAAACATTTCAGCCTGAAACCCCTGCTGTTACTCACACCTGTCTGAAATGGGCCATCCTGATGAACACTACGAAAGTTTTCTCCTGCTGACAATAGCTCATCTTAATTGATTAGCCTCAGAGTTGGTATGGCAACTTCCACCTTTTCATGTTCTCTGTGTGTGTATGTATGTCAATCTTCCTACTGTGTGTTCCATTCTATGCATCCGATGAAGTGGGCTGTAGCCCACAAAAACTTATGCCCAAATAAATTTGTTAGTCTCTAAGGAACCACAAGTACTCCTTGTTCTTTTTGCTACCTGAAACAAACACCCAGCACAGGGAATTTCAGCACAGTCAAAGTGACAAGCAACTAAACACAGGGCCCTATAATGGGAAGTATTGGGCAAGTTTATGTCTAGATTGTGCTACCAGTTCTAGCTAAGAATCATTAACACACACTACACCAAACTTGATCTAGTAGGCAAGTCTAATTAATACTAATGCTGAGACTCAGTGTACAGAAAATCTCTTTCTCCAATACGTACATTTTAAGAAGAATACTGCAGTTAGTTACCAAGAAACATCTTTCTAGCCACAAAACTGGTATAACGTGATCAGTTGCTGAGTCTAGACATTTGTGCCTTAAATCTGGTTTAGATAGAATGTTTCGATGGGCTTGTCTACACATAAAAGATTGTATTGTTTTAACTAAACATGTGTAGTTAAAGAGGTACAACTTCTCTAGCACAGATGTAACTATATAAAGGTGCTTATACCAGTATAGATTTTCTAGTACAGGAAGAAGAATAAACTGTACCAGGAGAAGGCCTCTTGATGCCAATACAACTGTCCAAACTAGGAGTTGTGCCAGTATAACCATAGCAGTCAAAATTCATACCCCTAATCAACAGTTAAATCAGTATAAAAATCTGTGTATAAAACAGGCCAGCAAGCTAAACCCAAGCTTAGACCACTGAGAGAGTGCCCTCACGCACAGTTGCATTCGTTTAACTAAATCAGTATAAAAAATATCACACCTTCAGTTACATCAACACCCACCTTTAGATAACGGATAACTCCTGGCTGAGCGAGCCAATAGAGCTATGCCAGATATTTTTAATTACAATGGCAGATATTGCAGCATGGGCACTTGTGTGGTCATTACTGGGATTGGCCCACCAGTCCATTCCACGTAGGTCAGACTGCAGTTATGACTGTCACATTTCCAAAGGGAAAATGAAGTTACCCTCAGTTTCCCCCCTTCCCATTCACAACTATCCTTTGGTACCTTATTCCTTTATTCTTTGGGGGCCCCCTGTTCCCCTCATCCTTGCTTCCCCTCAGATGTTAATTTTTAAAACTTTCTTTTCTCAAAAGGTTTGCTCTTCTGAGTTGGTTCTTCTCCTCCTCCCCCCTGTTCACCTTAAGTCTCTTTCCCTCCCAGCTCTTCCCTTCTGTCCCACTCTGATCCTACCATTATTTTTCTGATCTCTACTTCCTCAAATCCTTATCAAAGCAGGAGCAAGGTGAGACCTTTTTTGAAATGTCAATAGAAAGCCAAGTCCTGTACCCCCTCCAAGTGAGCAGATTTTGAGAGATGACAGTAAATTTGAGGGTATCACCCTCCAAATGTCAGAGGGGTAGCCATGATAGTTTCTCTCCTGCAATGACATTAGGACTCACCACCACAGCACCTCCTGCTGGTTGCTCCAGGAATTAGCTCAGTCCAGCTCCAGAGCACCCTTTGCTCTACTCCACTGTTTTGGACCCACGCTGCTCCCCCACTTGGCAGTATCCTCTTCAGGATGCTGCCCTCCAGCAATGCCCAGTACTTCCTTCTCACCCCCCTTCCAGGGGGTCATGGCAGTCCTTTGGCTTGCACTCACTGCAGGGCCAATCACAAGTCAAAGTCTAGCCCCTCACTTCAGGGGCAAGTTGCAGTCTCTATTGAGCATGCTCCTCCATGGCCAGGTGTGGTGCAAGCGTGCGGGGATGCAAGCCGACCTGCTACTCTGGGTCCTGATCCAGGGACCCTCTAGGAGCAGCCTCTCTGCCCTCCTTCTCTCCCCTTGCCTGCCTATCGTCCGTAGGCCACTTTCCTCTTGGCTGTTGCACCTTCTTGGCCCAGGTAAGAGGCCAGAGCTCACGCTTCACTCCCCTGAGCCTGCCCAGCACTGCACTATCTCAAGGACCATCACTAGGAGCCAGTCCTCCTCTCTTGCTTGTCAGGGAGAGTCTCCCCTCTGGACTGCCCCAGCAGCTGCCTCCTGTCTGGCTCCTAACAAACCTTGCCCTAATTACCTACAGGTTTCCACAGCCCCCCTCGCTGCTTCTGCCTCACTGGCTGCGGGAGTAGGCCACCTGCCTAGGGTGACCAGATAGCAAATGTGAAAAATCAGGATGGATGGGTGGGTGGGTGTGGGTGTGTGTGTGTGGGGGGGTAATAGGAGCCTATATAAGAAAAAGACCCAAAAATCAGGACTGTCCCTATAAAATCGGGACATCTGGTCACCATACACCTACCCCACTATAACCCACAGAAACAACAAGAAGTCCGGTGGCCCTTACAGACTAACAGATTTATTTGGACATAAACTTTTGTGGGTAAAAACCCACTTCCTCAGATGCATGGAGTGAAAATTACAGATGCAGGTATAAATATACTGGCACATGAAGAGAAGGGAGTTTACAAGTGGAGAACCAATGCTGACAGGGCCAATTTAGTCAGGGTGTATGTGGTCCACTCCCAATAGCTGATGAGGAGGTGTCAAAGGCAGGAGAAGAATAGTAAGCCAGGCACTCCCATCCCTATTCAAACCCAAATTAATGGTGTGAAATTTGCAAATGAACTATAGCTCTTAGTTTCTCTTTGAAGACTGGTTTTGGAGTTGTTTTGGTTGAAGCATGGCTACTTTTAAGTCTCTAAACATAGGGAAATTGCCAGTCCTGCCCTTTATCAGTCACTTGCAACCCCTGGGATCAGGGTACAGGACTGCAAGGGCACACAGACATAGCTGAGCTAGCTTTAATCTAGCTGTTTTAGGTACTGAGGGCAGTAAAACTGCAACAGCCCAGACTTCAGTATGAGTTGAATAAACCTGCCCAGAACTCTGGGTAATAATTGGCTACCACTGCTACTGGCAGCTGTGCTGGTTAGATCTAAACTAACTCAGGTATGTCTTCACCTGCTGCAATCACCCCCCATTGCAGTGGGAGGTGATTGCACTTTCAGAGTCTGGAACATCTTTTCTGAGGTGCTACAAGGGGATGTTACAAAGCTGGCCAAAACGTGAATTCAGGTCTGGGCTTGCTATAAGACTTTAGAAGAACCATTCTACTGAGTGATGATTAATGCCTGAATTTAATTAGGCTAAATTCATTAGTACTCATAAAGTATTGTGAGCTCTCCAAATAGATAAAGCTATAAGCACACTTATTACTGTGTTATTAGAACTCACCTGCTGCTGCTGCCATCTTTGAGCTCAAGGGATATGGGTTCATTAACTAGTCTACTGCAGAAATTGCACCAGTGTAATTAAATTAATTAAACTGATGCAAACCCCTGTGTACACACTGATTTTGGTTAAACAAAAGCTCTTTAACTTGACCCTGCTCTTAATTCCAATTAAGACAAAAGAATCCTTGTTTAAACTGAAATAAACTGGGTTTATTTAGTCTGCAGAATAAAAGATTGAGGAGGGAATTTGATAGGAGCCTTCAGTTACCTGAAGGGGGGGGGGGGGTTCCAAAGAAGATGGAGCTTGGCTGTTCTCAGTGGTGGCAGATAGAACAAAGAGCAATGGTCTCAAATTGCAGTGGGGGAAGCCTAGGTTGGATATTAGGAAACACTATGTCAGTAGGAGGGTGGTGAAGCACCGGAATGGGTTACCTAGGGAGGTGGTGGAATCTCCATCCTTAGAGGTTTTTAAGGCCCGGCTTGACAAAGCCCTGGCTGGGATGATTTAGTTGGGGTTGATCCTTCTTTGAGTAGGGGATTGGACTAGATGACCTCCTGAGGTCTCTTCCAATCCCGATATTCTATGAATCTTCATGTAGACAGCGCTGTTTGGTGGGAGCTGCTCTCCCACCAACATAGCTACTGCCTCTTGGAGAGGTGGATTAACTACACCAATGGGAGAGGTCTTTCCCATCAGTACAGAGCATCTTCATTAAGAACTACAGCAGCGCATTTGTATCAGTGCAGCTGCACCAATGCTGCATTTTAAGTGTAGATGTGCTCTTAGTTATGTCAGAACAACCTCCTTTGTTGGGCACCTTGAAATCAGTTTAAGAGTGCCTCTAGTTACATCAGTACAAGTCCTAATTTTTTAAATGAAAGCTTAGATTCATGAGCGCAAGGAAATGACAGTTTCAAAAAAATAGAGAATTATGCAGTTATTTTTGCAGCTTTATAATCACATTACACACAGGGCTCTCTTTTAAAGTATAAAACTACCACTAAGGGATAGGTTTTTTTTAAATTGCCAGTTATGTATTGTTAATAATATAAAAATTCTAAGGGCCCTAGTCTTTGCCCCCTGTGGTTCTATAATTTTCATGTGAATTTACATAGGAGGCTAGTGTTTAAGTTGTCTAGTATAAATTACCACACACAAGATTTGATTTCTGCTATCAGGAAAGTCATGCACAAATTGAAGGTCATACACATTGCAAGGGCCACAAGAGTGGCAAAAGGATAGAATTATATTTAAACCTGTACCCATACCATTCCAAAGAACACCTGAAATTTGTTTCTCCTGCCTCTGAACACATCCACTCTGCTGAGGAGAAAAAAAAATGCATTAAGCATAACTTTAAAATAATCCTTAGATAAATTTCTTCAGGAAAATTCTTATCTTAATGAAAGGTCATAATACCTATTGTGCTTAAATACTATTTAGCTTCTTGTCCCAATCAACTGATCTTGACAACTGCTTTTACGCAGTAAATAAACTGTCTCAACTCTCTGTTTTCTGTAATAATTGCCCTTTTAAGCCAAGGCACAGTCATAGGCACTGTTATTGCAGTGCATGCTGGGAATTGTAGGTCTTCTGGCTCTGTCCGAAACAGATTTCAGCCCCTGATGCACTACAGTTCCCAGATCACAGCACACAGTCTATTGTCCTAGACAAGGCAGCAGCTATTTCACATTAAGCTTCTATTTTGGTCTTTCCTTTGCAGTTCTTGTTCTGAACATGACTAACTGGAAATGATCTGAACACTTGTCAAGCAGAGTGGATGTGTTCAGAGGCACGGGAAACAAAGCCATTTTGTGCGCAGTTTGTCCACAAACAGAATATATTTCTGTAAAATGAAAAGTTGAGTTTGCTGGAGGTTTTGGCTTTACTTATTCAGTGTGCTCATCTGGCTCAACTGCACATTGCTATATTTTGTTTTAAAGAAAGACTGTTGAAAACAAAATGAATATAATTGTTACTGAAATAAAAAGCCCACTTAGATTTTGACAGGTAGAATTCACCCTTGTTTCTGTGTTGTACCCATGCTGGTCCTATAATATTAGAGTCACCCAGATATATGTACTTTGTAACTAGCCATTATTTATATACCCATCACCTTCAAGTTAGAGCCCACACTGTATCTTCTGATGGTTAAGAATAGTAGACGAAGCAGCTGATTTCACCTTCTGATGTGTCCAACTGAGACAAGCTTAGCGCAGCTCCCAGTTCCTTGTGCACGAGGCTCCCTGTGAATGAGCTTCTGCGGTCAGACCACAAAGGTCCCTGCTCAAGTCTCAGCTGTGGTAATGTGCAGACTCTGGGCATCAGGATGGGGGGATCCCCTTGTCTAAGTGGTGAAGTTAGCTATAGAACAACCCTAGTCTAACATTTAGTAAACTTCTATTTGCAACTTCTGTAATATTCACTAACTTGAAATCCCACTACATACTTTACTGTAACCCTTCCTAGTAGGGCCGAGACTGACTTATAGAAATGCATGGCTAATAAGCAGAGAAGATGGCCCAAAATTATGCAGTGTTTAAACATGTCTATACACTATTGTTTGCTCAGACATTTTTTCTTGTTAAGTAAGCTCAGAAATGTGTGCAATTTAGCAGCCAACCACTGCCTCCTCCCACACACACTGTTTTTGGACGATACAAGTAATGCCTATGGGTTATTAGTTTGCTCTCTGCCTTGATAAGCAGGGTCTTCTCATACTTGGTTTGCACTTCAGATAGAACTGAGATAAATGTTTTAAAAGTGAAAAGCTGCCATCCCGGCTGTTTGTGCTAGTTCTCATCAAAAACACACACCATAATCCATTTTGAGTGCACAAATGGATGCATTCACAAGTTTTACAATCTCATTTCTCAAAGGCCATGTAAAATACGATTGTAGGAAAGCACTTACGCTATGTGTGCATAAGTTTTTAAGCATCATGCCATTCTATAGGAAAGGGACAAGCTCCGTATTTGCTGATGTACTCTTTTATACACACAAATCTACAAAATTCAGAAAGGCTAGTCTACCCTGGATGTTTCACCTGTTGATGTCTGATCCTGGGAGAGCTGACCAAGTGAAGATCTCTAGAGTAAAGGAAATAAAGCTCTAATGATTTTGCACTAGTGCAGCTGTGACAATGGCTGAAATCAGTAAATTTTCAATGAATACAAGGCCTAAACATCTATCCTTAAATCCTTATGACACAGCTATACATTGAAATTGACATTGGGATGCATTCTCAGCTGGCTTAGCCTTTTGCTGGACAACTTCAATAGGTGTCACTGGAAAAAAAACTTTTGAGAAAATGGAAAAAATATCCATTTTTGTTGAAATTTCAGGTTTTTATAGTGCACCCAAATCCCAATATCTGGATAACAAAAACCTGAAGAATGTCAAAAGCAAACTTTCAAGGAAAATTAGAAAAAATGTAAACCCTGTTAAAATATTTGTAAAAAAATTTAAATCATTCCTGGCCAGCTATAGCTGCCCTTTAAAGCCATATTATTCAATCTGAGAATACAAAATCCATATTACAGAGGCCGGTAGGCACAATGTCAGAGCCCAAGTCTCTGCTTTAAGAGGACACTCCAAGTAGTTCTATAAAAAAATAATATTTCTTTTTTCAAGGATGCAGAATTGTCATTATTTACATCATTCCCAAAGCATGCTAGGTGCTTAGCAAAAAAATAAGGTGATGAGCTAAGAAGTGTATAATCTGAGGCCAAGATGATGCTCTAATTCAGGGGTGGCCAACCTGAACCTGAGAAAGAGTCATAATTTACCAGTGTACATTGCCAAACAGCCACAGTAATATGTTAGCAGCCTCACCCCCGTCAGCTCCCCGCCCTCCAGCCCCCAGCTCCTTCCACCCACCGGTAGCTCCACCAGTCAGCAGCTCCTGCCTGCCGCAATCTACTTTTTTGCATGCGCAGGAGGTTCTGGGGGTGATGGGAGAGGAGTGAGGGCAAGGCAGCCTCGGGGGAAGGTGCAGAGTGGGGGCAAGCCCTGAGGCAGAGCAGGGGGTTGAGCAGTGAACACCCCACAGCGTATTGGAAAGTTAGTATCTGTAGCTCCAGCCCCAGAGTCAGCGCCTATACAAGGAGCCACATATTAACTTCTGAAGAGCTGCATGCAGCTCCAGAGCCACAGGTTGGCCAGCCCTGCTCTAACTGAAATCAGTGACAAATCTCCCACTGACATCAACAAGTACAGGACTGGGCCCTAATTTTATTATACAACAACACTAGTGATTTCTTTTTAACAGCCACATTTCTTTAAAAAGCCCTCTCAATTCCTTAGTCGTGGCATAGGAAAAGCTCTTTCATTTCAGAGCAATTCTTGGAACCAGAAGGAGTTTTGCCTACACTAAGAGTGCTTTTGTTCAGAGTCTGTACACACACACACTTTCAAAGTAATTCTGTAAGCTATAAAGTTTAGTTGGAGCCACAGGATTTGGCTTATTCATTGTGCTCATCAAGCTCAATTGAACTGTGTTGCAATTTTCGCAAAAGAAAAATTGTGCAAAATATTAATTGTACAATGAACTCTACAAACAAGTTTTTGAATTTTTAGCAAGAGTTCTGCAGAGCCCCATGAAGGCAGACCTATAAATCCAGGAAAAGGGGTGTTTATGGACATGCTGATAGACTGAAAACAATAATTGCGCACCACTCTAAAATACCACTTATGGACTACAGGCAGCCCGTGTAGTCCTCAAATACACTCAAATGCCATGGTGATGGGTGCAGTCTGAGAACCTGAATAGAACTGTGCCCACACAGAACCCCATTAAAAGACAACTGCCAAATGTGGGTTTAAGACAGTACCACATAGGCACAGAAATACGTTCCATTGATTTTAATTAAAGTACAAAAGATTCCTTCAGAGCAATAACAGGAACTGGTAACTCACAAATCCACTGTTAGAAACAAACTGCAGTCTTCCAGTTATATGATCTTTGGGCATGGCTACACTTGAAACTTCAAAGTGCTGTCGCGGGAACGCTCTGGCGGCAGCGCTTTGAAGTTTGAGTGTGGTCACACGTGAGCGCTGGGAGAGAGCTCTCCCAGCATTCCTGGTAATCTACCTCCACGAGGGGATTGGCTCAGAGCTCTCGGAGCCCTGCTCCCAGCTTTTAGAGCCTGTCCACACTAGCTCTTTAAAGCACCCAGACTTGCTGCGCTCAGGAGGGTGAAAAATCACCCCCCTGAGCCAGCAAGTTAGAGCCCTATAAAATGTCAGCGTAGAACTATTACATTGTTACTACCCTGGACTAACTTTGTCTGTTAACTTTGCGCTCTTTGTGATATTTTACAGTAGGTTTATATTTCCATCTTGAGCATCTCAAACACTTTGAAATGAGTTATGGTGATTTTTACAATAGATATTCGAATTGTCGTAGTGCCTAGCAAATCCTAGCAGGATGCCAATGGGCTCGGTGCTGTACAAACATAGAACAAAAAGACAATCCCTGAATCATATGAAAGTGTTTTATACACATTGATGGCTGTTTTCACCTAGAATTTGGTTGATCAAGTAATTGCAAATGTGTTATCACAAAGTTGTAAGTGCACATAAGGTTTGTTGCAGGGTACTTTTCTGTCCCGTAGGAACGAGGCACACAAACAGCTGTTGAATAGAAGTAGTGAGTTTATTGAAGGCAAAGTGACACACCTGCAGCGGGGGCTCCCTCTCGCTGCTGTCACCTAGACAGGGACCCGACGCATCGGAGCAATGCCCGGGGAAGAAGCCTACTGCACGTGGGCACGCAGGCAGAGAAATAACAGGAACATTTGCATCTCATGCATACCTCATGAATAACTAATACCTTGTTTCTGTCTTGTCAGTATCACACGATGCATGCAGGTGTTTCATTTCAAGGCAAGCAAACTGTGAGAGCCAAGTACTCCGACATGGTAAGTATGCGATAACTGATAACAGTGGCCGAAAGTACCCTTTCCTTCCCAGGAGTCGGGGGGGAATGAGCACTCCCCACCCTGGAGTGAGGGGGGAGGTGAGCACCCCTTCCTTTCCTGGAGTCGAGGATGAGAGCGCCCTTAGCAGTCTACTGTCACAATGTCTTGCGCATCCTTACAAGGTTAAAAATTAACTCCCAATACTTCATTTCTAAAATTTTACTAAACGCACTAAAATTTTAATCAATATGTTTAGGATCCTGTTTGCACGGGTCCAATTGCATGACTGGACCCTTAAAAAGCTGCTCCAAATTTTGATAGCAGAATGAACCAAAATTCTTTCCTCCTGTTAAATTAAGCCTAAGAAGAAAGAGGATATCTGCATTAATGGCTAAAAATCCAAAACCAACCAACCTAACATAAAACAAAGTTCAGTCACTAGAAAGAAAAGATAGGCACTATAATTCCTAACACAAAAATGCAAAAACTCCCTTAACTCTAAAAAGTGAACTGAAAATGAATAACCGGACTTGTGATACTGTTAAGATAACAGTTTTCAAACAATTCCTGCTAGAGTGGATTCTAACATGGTTTCAAAGTCAGTGGAGACATATCCAACCTTCTTCAAACCATTTTAGTAGCCTATACTATTCACCTGGGCTAGATATCTTTTTTTAAAAACACAGTTCTGACATGGTTTTGACCCATCCACATTAAACCTTAAGACCATATTAAAGCAGTTGAACAGGAGCAGTTTTTGAAAACAATACTGTATTTACAGTAACTCCATTTTCAAACAAACCCCAGGCCAGCATTGATAAGGCCTTTAAACTTGCCTGAAATTTATTCCTTTTTCCCTCCATGGGGGTTTGGGAATGTTGCAGCTGATGTAGCCTTCATCAAGGTCTTCCAAAGAGTGCTAAAATCCTGCAGAGAAAGGAAGAAAGATAGAATCTAATAGGTCTTTTTACATTTGAAATAAGAGGCCCATAGACATATCATAAATGAGTAGGAAAGGGCATAAGATATGGCTTATATAGATCCAACTGCAGGATAAGGGCCTCCTTAGGGGTATGTATGTGTAAATTATTGCTTCACAGTTCACTTTGAAAGAGTTTTTTACCCAAACCCATTTAGATCATATTTTCTGCACTGCATATTATGGCTCTATTAATATGCGCATGAGTCCACAGATATTACTTAAAACTTAAGGGACACCTTAAGAAAACATTGTAATTGCTACACTTTAGAAACAAAATGGATGTTCTAACCAGTTTGTTTGTTAGAGCAAGGACAGTGAGTACCTTAAAAAGACTTCAAAAGTTTGCACATCACACATTCCAATCATGAGCTCCGTTTGCTTTAATCTTCCTTGCCACCAGAAAGTCCAGTCTGATGAACTGTCAACAAAATGTCAGTTCCAGTTAAAATCAATACTAGCTCTAATGGCTGTGATGGAGAGTGTGCATACAATAGGTATTTTTAAAAACTGTTTTTTAAAATTCATGTTTTTTCCACATATACAGTTGTAATACCACAGGCCTCAAACTTGCAGCACTTATGAATGTGCTTCCCAGAATGTCAGAGGAATCATTGTCGTATGTAACAGGACCCTAGACAGTTAAATAACTGTACAACTTCCCTTTAATGCTACTGAAGTGAAAGATAGCAAAACAAACTACTAAAAACATGGAATTGTTTTGTTATTGAAAAGTAGCTTCAAAGCTTGAGACAGTGACAAATTATTTGTTTCCTAAAGCCCTCTAGTTACCCTCAACATATCTATTATTTCCCATAGCACATTGCTGTCTTTGTACAGAGTAGGAAAGGCAAGTAAACAGCTTTATTTAGGAACCTGGATGCCCTGAGATGCTGAGAGAATGCCTCGGTGCTTGTAAGGAGGGAAAAAGCACAAGAAAATATTTATTTAAAGACTGGATTATGATTCTGTTTAAAGACAGAAAAAATATGAAGGGTGGAGAAGAGTGAAAGCCATTTCATTCTATAGCACATCACTAGATATTATGGGGAGAAGACAGTTGTCTCTCGAAGAGCAAAAGGAACACTTTTTCCTAACGTATTGCTGGTTAATCTTATACTGCTTTGTAGGAAAACACAAATTATACAACACTAAGGCCATGGTTACACTTACAGGATTATAGCGGTATTGGTTATAGCTGTCCTCATATACAGCTATACGGATAGCGCTATAGCGTGGCCACACTGACACCTGCCAGTGGTATAGCGTGGCCACATTTGCGGCACTTCAGGAGGCATTGGGAGCAGTGCATTAGGGCAGGTATCCCAGCATTTAGCTGGGTGCAACGTGCTTTTCAAACGAGGAGGGCGAGGGGGGACGTGTTGTGTGTATGCGGAGGGAGAGAGGCAGTGGTTTTTCCGTCCTTCTGAGAGACTGTCAGTGAGCCTGTCAGCGCGTGTCCGTTCACAGAGGGCTTTGTTTTCACACAAGCTCCCTCCTTAAACATTTACATTGCTTATCTGCCGAGTTAAGAGAGAAACTCTAAAGAGGTACTTCCGCATTCCTCCAGCCGAGTTCAAAAGAAAAGGAAGAGACGTCAATTGCCTTAAATGGCTCTAGGCATCTCAAGAGATCACTTGTAGCGCAGTGGGTGTCCACATTCTCGCTGTAGCGCTACAGCGGGAGCGCTACAACCCTTATTCCCCGTGTGGAGGTGGATTACCAGTAGCGCTATAACTCCGAGGTTATAGCGCTCTACGTGCCTCGCCAGTGTGGACAGGTAGGAGGTTATAGCGCTCCTGGGGGCTTTATAGCGCTATAAAGTGCTAGTGTAAGGGCCTAAGTATCTGGATACAAGCAACATGCAGTTTCTTGCATCTCTTTTGTGGGGATTTAATGACAATTAAAATTAAAATTATTCCAAAGGAAACGCTGGGAAAAACAGTCAAAAGCCACAGTGTAGAGAGGATCAAATAATGCCCCTTTAACTGAGGTAAAACCCTGGACAGTACAAGGCTTTAGAAAGATTTTAGGAAGTTTGGTCCTGTCCATATTGTGTCTTTCAACCTTGAATCTGAGCCATGGAACAATTGTGTTACAAATGCAGTGTAGATAAGGCATTACTGGTAAAGCCCAGACACCTTGGTTTGTCTGTATGGAGACTGCAGAGCTAAATTATTGTATAATGACTTTGGAGGCCAAATTCAGATCTCCCTCATCCTCTTACATTAATTGTGAATTTGGCCCTGCTTACAGGTCTATATGGTTGGCTTTAATAACTGTACTTATTGCAGACTGTCCTTTTTAAAAATTATCACATCTCCTCACCCTCTTACTTTATTTTGTTCAAGAATTGCACAAACTTTGGAAGAATTGCAAGAAATTTCAATTTGCTACCTCAAAAGATTGCAAATAGAGACCTCATTTTATTTGACTGACTCTTTTTCCATCACTTCCTGCCAGCTCTGAAACAATGGCTTGGTGTTGGTCTAGAGGTTTCCTAAGTCTCTTTCAAACAGTTATGCTGGATTCAAGATCAAAAATCTCATTAGAGGTAATCCTTTCCTACTTAAATCCATACAGTATCGGTATCTGATGTGTGTGCAACACAAGGCTCATTCACCCAGAGAATACCAT
This sequence comes from Dermatemys mawii, assembly GCA_007922305.1. Classification (NCBI taxonomy): domain Eukaryota; kingdom Metazoa; phylum Chordata; order Testudines; family Dermatemydidae; genus Dermatemys; species Dermatemys mawii. Next base: position 5,115,728 of record ML677392.1, on the reverse strand, counting down.
GGAGACCCATAAAAACTACTGAGCGGTAACTCTGAGGAGAGGAATGGGTTGCCTTACAATTTTGCCACAAGCAATTAAAAGGGAACCTAAATCAAGATGTAAATGGTGGTTAAATGTACGCAATGAAGTCACCTTTTCCTGCACAGGCCTCAGTAATGCAAAGCAGAAGGATACACAGGCCCTGAAGATTTGCCCGGGAGTAACCTCACGCCGGGAGAGGCAGACTTAGCCAGAAGTGAAAACACGCTATTTCCTTGCCAACCCCGACGACGAGCAAGCCGCAGCCGTATCCCCGGCCTAGGCCAGGCAGAGCGGAACCGCCGAGAGGCAGAAAAGCAAAAACAACAGCAATGGGCGAGATTTGTCCGTTGACTTTTGCTGTGGAAGAATTAATTGGTGCCCAGCTGACTCCCCTGCTTTGCATGTGATTAATTAACCTTCCCCCCTGTATTTCCCCGAGGGAGGGGTTTGGGTGCTGGGGGAGTGTATTGGGGGTCGGGGGGGGCTCTGCTGAGGACACCCCAGGGGAGTGTCAAGATTGTCAGGGCTCTGAGGGGGAGATTTTCCGGTGGGATAAGGGGAGGGCTGTGGGGTGGGGGGGGTCGGACCGTCGGGGGGGGCAGGGAGGAGCGGGCATTTCATTCAGGACACTGTGGGGGGGTCATTGGAGATGAAGCGATTGAGCCGAGGCTGCAGCTTCCCGCGCGCTGAGCTCCCGCGGGGGAGGGGGGCACGTTCCCCGCCTTTGCAACGGCCGCGGGCGGGGAGCCCCCGGCTCCAAACCCCGCCGCGCAGGCGCAGTGAGCGGCGGCGGCGTTTGAACGCCAGTTACCCCGCGGCGGCGAAGTAGGTGAAAGGCAACTCGGTGTCAGCGCTCTCCCTCCCCGGCCGCCCGGGGCGGAGCGCGCCTGCGCAGCGAAAGGCACGCGCCTCCAGCCTCTCCTGCCCCGCCCGCTCCTTTCCCGGCGCGCGCGGCGCTGAGGGCGGGCCGGGGGCGGGGCTGGCGCGGAGACTGCAGCGCCCCAGGCAGGGAGGGCACGTGACTGCTGCCTGCACGTGCCGGGGACCCTGCAGTCCGCCCTGGCAGCAGGGAACGGGGGGAGGGTCACTGCCCCGGGTCCTAGCACGGGCCAGGGAGTAAAGGCGCGTTCGCCTCCCTTCCCACCCCCCCCATCACTGCAGACTCCTTTCTCCAGAGCGTCTCCACTAGACCCGTCTGCGGGGGTGTGTAATGACACCCTCAAGTGAGGGGGTGGGTGGGCTATTGACTCACAGAATATCAGGGTTGGAAGGGACCTCAGGAGGTATCTAGTCCAACCCCCTGCTCAAAGCAGGACCAATCCCCAACTAAATCATCCCAGCCAGGGCTTTGTCAAGCCTGACCTTAAGAACCTCTAAGGAAGGAGATTTCACCACCTCCCTAGGTAACCCATTTCAGTGCTTCACCACTCCCTCAGTGAATTTTTTTTCCTAATATCCAACCTAAACTTCCCCCACTGCAACTTGAGACCATTACTCCTTGTTCTGTCATCTGCCACCACTGAGAACAGTCCAGATTCATCCCCTTTGGAACCCTCTTTCAGGTAGTTGAAAGCAGCTGTCAAATCTCCCCTCAGTCTTCTCCTCTGCAGACTAAATAATCCCAGTTCCCTCAGCATCTCCTCATAAATCACATGCTCCAGCCCCCTGATCATTATTGTTGCCCTCCGCTGGACTCTACCCAATTTGTCCACATCCTTTCTGTAGTGTGGGCATCAAAACTGGACGCAATACTCCAGGTGTAGCTTCACCAGTGCCACATAGAAGGGAATAATCACTTCCCTCTATCTGCTGGCAATGCTACTAATATAGCCCAATATGCTGTTGGCCTTCTAGGCAACAAGGGCACACTGCTGACACATATCCAGCTTCTCATCCACTGTTATCCCCAGGTCCTTTTCTGCAGAACTGCTGCTTAGCCAGTCAGTCCCCAGCCTTTAGCAGTGCACTGGATTCTTCTGTCCTAAGTGCAGGACTCTGCACTTGTTCATGGTGAATCTCATAAGATTTCTTGTGGTCCAATCCTCCAATTTGTCTAGGTCACTTTGGACCCTATCCCTACCTCCAGTGTACCTACCTCTCTCCCCAGCTTAGTGTCATCTGCGAACTTGCTGAGGGTGCAATCCATTCCATCATCCAGATCATTAATGAAGATGTTGAACAAAACTGGCCCCAGGACTGACCCCTGGGGCACTCCACTTGATACTGGCTACCAACTAGACATCAAGCCGTTGATCACTACCCGTTGAGCCTCACAATCTAGCCAGCTTTCTATCCACCTTATAGTCCCTTCATCCAATCCATACTATTTAAACTTGCTGGCAAGAATACTGCAAGAGCCTGTATCAAAAGCTCTGCTAAAGTGAAGATATATCACGTCCACTGCTTTCCCCATATCCACAAAGTCAGTTATCTCATAATAGAAGGCAATCAGGTTGGTCAGGCATGACTTGCCCTTGGTGAATCCATGTTGACTGTTCCTGATCACCTTCCTCTCCACCAAGTGCTTCAAAATGGACTCCTTGAGGACCTGCTTCATGATTTTTCCAGGGACCCAGGTGAGGCTGACCGGTCTGTAGTTCCCTGGGTTCTTCTTCTTCCCTGTTTTTAATACGGGCACTATATTTGCCTTTTCCCAATCGTCCAGGACCTCCCCCGATCACCACAAGTTTTCAAAGATAATGGCCAATGGCTCTGCAATCACTTCAGCCAATTCCCTCAGTACCCTCGGATGCATCAGATCTGGAACCATGGATTTGTGCATGTCCAATTTTTCTAAGTAGTCCTTCATCTATTCTTTCACCACTGAAGGCTGCTCACCTCCTCTCCATACTGAGCTGCCCAGTGCAGCAGTATGGGAGCTGATCTTGTCTGTGAAGACCAAGGCAAAAGAAGCATTGAGTACTTCAGCTTTTTCCACATCATCTCTCACTAAGTTGCCTCCCCCATTCAGTAAGGGTCCCATACTGTCCCTGACCTTTTTCTTGTTGCTAACATACCTGTAGGAACTCTTCTTGTTATCCTTCATATTCCTTGCTAGCTGCAATTCCAGTTTTGTTTTGGCCTTCCTGATTTCACCCTTGCATGCTTGAACAATATTTTTATGCTCCTCCATAGTCATCTGTCCAAGTTTCCATTTCTTGTAAGCTTCCTTTTTGTGTTTAAGCTGACCGAAGATTTCACTGTTAAGCCAAGCTGGTCATCTGCCATATTTGCTATTCTTTCTGCAAATCGGGATGGTTTGTTCCTGCGCCCTCAATAAGGCTTCTTTCAAATACAGCTGGCTCTCCTGGACTCCTTTCTCCTCATAATAGCCTGTCAGGGGATCCTGCCCATCAGTTCCCTTAGGGAGTCTAAGTCTACTTTTCTGAAGTTCAGGGTCCGTATTTTGCTACTCTCCTTTCTTCCTTCTGTGAGGATCCTGAACTTGACCATCTCATGGTCACTGCTGCCCAGGTTGCGACCCACTTCTACTTCCCCTACCAATTCTTCCCTGTTTGTGAGCAGCAGGTCAAGAGGAGCACAGCCCCTGGTTGGTTCTTCCAGCACTTGCACCAGGAAGTTGTCCCCAACACTCTCCAAAAACATCCTAGATTGTCTGTGCCCTGCTGTATTGCTCTCCCAGCAGATGTCAGGGTGATTCAAGTCCCCCGTTAGAACCAGGGCCTGTGTTCTGGAAGCTTCAGTTGGTTGTCATGTACCTCATCCTCCCGGTCTGGTGGTCAATAGCACATGTCCACCACGACAGCACCCTGGTTGTTTTCACTTCTAAATGTAACCCAAAGACCCTCAACAGGCTGGATTCATTTCCCAGCCCTGTGGCACCTGGTGTAAGTTCCTGATCTGTGAAATGGGGTAATGTTTCCTTTCTCAGACCTTTTTGTCTGTCTGACTGACTTAGACTGAAAGCTCTCTGGAGCAGGGAATCCTCTTGCTTTGTGTATGAACATGGTGTACATAATGCAGACCTGATCAGACATGGGCCTCTCAACACCGTTGTAATAATAAAGCCCCCCATTCTTTTCCATTTGCAGTTTCTCAGTACATTAATAAGCAATTTTGCAAAGAAGTTGGAGATCTACAGATGAAAAATGCTACATGTATTATGTTTACAAACAGAGCATGTAGTATTACTTAAATTATACTTAAACTGAAATCACTACTCCTTGGGAAAAAAAAGTCTTCCATGTCATCAACTGTTGAAGGCAGAAATCTTTTGTCATCTTTATTTATGCCTTAATTTTTTTGTGCAGCTTTTATTACTAGTGGCAAGATTTCATTTAGTCACTTTGATGGATAACATCATGCTTAACAGATGACTTCATCGCTATAACATATCTTTTAGGAGTCATTAGAGCTAGGGGGACAAATGACCTCATTTTGTACTTAGTTGCTTTTTTCTGTTTATGAGCTCATTTAAGGAGTCTGGCTAATCCAGGCTTGGCAATGATTCACGGAGCCTTTGACCTTTGTCAGCCATTTCCAGTATGGAAGAAAGAGAGTCCTTACTGTAAAATAGATGGGTCAATATATTATGTTATATGAGTTACGGCCCCTCAGTCCAGTTGCTAGTGGTCAGAGCTGGTATTCTCAAAACTACTCTGAAAGAGCAGTACAGGCATGTCGCGTCTTGCGCGAGGGTTCCGTTCTGCAGTTACGGCTGTGACAAAGCTCTGTCCTTATCTTTGCGGATCCTGCGTTTCCTGGCGGATTTTTACTAGCCTCAGCGGCTCACTGTGACCCTCCACAGAGCCCTTCTCTCTCTGGAGACAAGGTCACAGTCTATTGAGCCATTTTCATCACAAACCAGTGAGGAGAAGCTATCCTTCCTGGCACAGTCTCTATTGTCTCCCAATCTCAGAGACTAATTAGGGGAGGCAGAAAGGGGGGAGCCCAGGCCCGCCCTCTACTCTGGGCTCCAGCCCAGGGACCCTAATAGTATCAGCTAAGATGGCTGACCTTTTATCCACAAAACACAATACAATTCCCTGGGCTACTTCCCCACAGCAGTCCCCGCTTCTTCAAACTCCACTTCACCCTCACCTCAGGGCCTCCTTCCGTCTGTATGATAAGTTGTCCACCACTCAGTCTCACCAACAGCATAACTTCCGTCCACAGCTCCTGACACCCACAGCCCACCTGACTAACTGGGAGGTTTTTATCTGGATTCAACCAGTCCCTGATTGGCTTCAGGTGTCCCAATTAGGCTAGCTGTTTCTACTCCTTTCTAGAAGGTTCTTAATTGGCCCCAGGTGTCTTGATTGGCCTGGAGTAGCCTTTATTTGGCTATCCAGGGAACAGGGACCTGCACACCCTGAGACTAATGTACCTGCCTTCCAGCACTCTCCTATATCCTTCTGGTCTGACTCCGTCACACCGCGTAAAGCGGAAACTGCGTATAGCCAGAACCCATTCACTTCAATGAGAGGTAAAATTGCACCCCCCGCAGGAAGTTTTTTTAAAAAAGATCCCCCCCCCCTTTTTTTTTGCGGACGGTGTAAAGCTGAAATCGCGTATGTTAAATACGCCTAAGACGCAACATCCTGTAGTGTTGAGTAGGTGAGGCCAAGCATTGTGAACGAAGGTGCCATTTGTTATATTGTACTGTTCCTTGAATGAATGGAGGACTCCAGTTTCTAGGTGATAGTGCCTTAAGAACGGCCATACTGGGTCAGACCAAAGGTCCATCTATCCCAATATCCTGTCTTCCAACAGTGGCCAATGCCAGGTGCCCCAGAAGGAATGAACAGAACAGCTAATCATCAAGTGATCCATCATCCCCTGTCTCCCAGTCCCAGCTTCTGGCAGACAGAGACTAGGGACACCATCCCTGGCTAATAGCCATTGATGGACCTATCCTCCATGAACTTATCTAGTTCTTTTTTGAACCCTGTTATAGTCTTGATCTTCACAATACCCTCTGACAAGGAGTTCCACAGGTTGACTGTTCATTGTGTGAAAAAAATCTTCCTTTTGTTTGTTTTAAATCTTCTGCGTATTAGTTTCATTTGGTGACCCCTAGTTCTTGTATTATGAGAAGCAAATAAGATTTCCTTATTTACTTTCTCCAAATCAGTCATGATTTTATAGACCTCTAGTCATCTCTTTTCCAAGCTGATCAGCCCCAGTCTTATTAATCTCTTCTCATATGGCAGCTGTTCCATATCCATAATCATTTTGGTTGTCCTTTTCTGAACCTTCTCCATTTCAAGTTTATCTTTTTTGAGACGGAGCGACCACATCTGCACACAGTATTCAAGGTGTGGGCATACCATGGATTTATATACAGGCAATATGATATTTTCTGTCTTATTATCTATGCTTTCCTTAATGATTTCCAACATTCTGTATGCTTTTTGACTGCCGCTGCATATGGAGTGGATGATTTCAGAGAGCTATCCATAATGACTCCAAGATCTTGAGTGGTAACAGCTAATTTGGACCCCATAATTGTATATGTATAGTTGGGATTGTTTTCCAATGTGCATTGCTTTGCATTTATCAACATTGAATTTCATCAGCCATTTTATTGCCCAGTCACCCAGTTTTGAGAGATCCTTTTGTAACTCTTTGCAGCCTGCCTGGGACTTAACTATCTTGAGTAGTTTTGTATCATCTGCAAATTTGGCACCTCAGTATTTACCCCTTTTTCCAGATCATTGATGAATATGTTGAACAGGACTGGGCCCAGTACAGCCCCCTAAGGGATACCGCTATTTACCTCTCTCCACTCTGAAACTGACCATTTTTTCCTACCCTTTGTTTCCTATCTTTTAACCAGTTACCAATCCATAAGAGGACATTCCCTGTTATTCCATGACAGCTTACTTTGCTTAAGTTCCTTTGGTGAGGGACCTTGTCAAAGGCTTTCTGAAAATGTAAGTACACTATATCCACTGGATCCCCCTTGTCCACGTTTGTTGACCCTCTCAAAGAATTCTAATAGATTGGTGAGGCCTGATTTCCCTTTACAAAAATCATGTTGACTTTTCCCCAACAAATTATATTCATCTATGTGTCTGACAATTTTGTTCTTTACTATAGTTTCAGTCAATTTGCCTGGTACTGAAGGCAGGCTTAGCAGCCTGAAATTGCCAGGATCACCTCTGGAACCCTTTTCAAAAATTGGCATCACATTTGCTATCCTCCAGTTATCTGATACAGAAGCTCATTTAAATGATAGGTTACAGACTACAGTTAGTAGTTCTGCAATTTCACATTTGAGTTCCTTCAGATCTCTTGAGTGAATACCATCTGGTCCTGGTGACTTATTACTGTTTAGTTTATCAATTTGTTCCAAAACTTCCTGTAATGATATCCCAGTCTGGGACAGTTCCTCACATTTGTCACCTAAAAAGAATGGCTCAGGTTTGGGAATCTCCCTCACATCCTCAGCCATGAAGACCGATGCAAAGAATTCATTTAGTTTCTCCGCAATGGCCTTATTGTCCTTGAGTGCTCCTTTAGCATCTCGATCGCCCAGTGGCCCCACTGGTTATTTAGCAGGCTTCCTGCTTCTGATGTACTTTTTTTTTTTTTTTTTACTATTACTTTTTGAGTCTTTGGCTAGCTGTTCTTCTAATTCTTTTTTGGCCTTCCTAATTGTATTTTTACAATTCATTTGCCAGTGTTTATGCTCCTTTCTATTTTCCTCACTAGGATTTAACTTCCACTTTTTAAAGGATGCCTTTTTGTCTGTCACTGCTTCTTTTGCTTCGTGGTTTAGGCATGGAGGCACTTTGTTGGTTCTCTTACTGTGTTTTTTAATTTTGGGGTATACACTTAAGTTGAGCCTCTATTATGGTGTCTTTAAAAAGTTTCCATGCAGCTTGCAGGGATTTAACTTTTTGCACTGTACCCTTTAATTTCTGTTTAACTAACTTCCTCATTTTTGTGTAGTTCCCCTTTTTTAAATTAAATACTACAGTGTTGGGCTGCTGTGGTGTTTTTGCTGCCACAGGGATGTTACATTTAATTATATTATGGTCACTATTACCAAGTGGTCAAGCTATATTCCCCTCTTGGATCTGATTCTGTGCTGCACTTAGGACTACATCAAGAATTGCCTCTTCTTTTGTGAGTTCCAGGACTAGACTCAGTCACTCAAGAAACTTTATCTTTGCATCCCATTCTGAGGTGACGTACCCAGTCAATATGAAGATAGTTGAAAATCCCCATTATTATTGAGTTTTTTATTTTAATAGCCTCTCTAATCTCCCTGAACATTTCACAGTCACGATCACCGTCCTGGTCAGGAGACTGGTAATATATCCCTACTGTTATATTTTTATGATTAGAGCATGGAATTACTATCCATAGAGATTCTATGATACAGTTTGGTTTATTTAAGGTTTTTACTTCATTTGAGTCTACGCTTTCTTTCACATATAATGCCACTCCCCCACTAGCATGACCTGTTCTGTCCTTCCAATATATTTTGTAGCCTGTTATTACTGTGTCCCATTGATTATCCTCATTCCACCAAGTTTCTGTGATGCCTATTATATCAATATCCTTATATAATACAAGGCACTCTAGTTGACCCATCTTTTTATTTAGACTTATAGCGTTGGTATATAAGCACTTTAAAAACTTGTCAGTTTTTAGCTGTCTGTCATTACAGATACAATTGAATGGGACTTTTTTTCATTTGACTGTTTCTTCATCAGATTCTACCTGTATTTTATCATCTTCCATCCTCTCCTCCTTACTAGGACATAGGGGTAGGCAACCTATGGCACGCGTGCCGAAGGCGGCAGGTGAGCTGATTTTCAGTGTCACTCACGCTGCCCGGGACCTGACCACCAGTCTGGGGGGCTCTGCATTTTAATTTAATTTTAAATGAAGCTTCTTAAACATTTTAAAAACCTTATTTACTTTACATAGAACAATAGTTTAATTATATATTATAGACTTATAGAAAGAGACCTTCTAAAAACATTAAAATGTATTACTGGCAGGCGAAATCTTACATTAGAGTGAATAAATGAAGATTCGGCACACCACTTCTGAAAAGTTGCTGACCCCTATAGAGAATCTCCATTAACAGATCCTCTCCTAGGGATGTTTCTATCTGACCCACATGCTTCTCCGCATTTGTTAAGTTTCCCCCATAAAATGGATTTAGCAAGGGCAAATTTCCAAGGGGATTTTGTAGAGGCCCTGACTCCTTTGCCTTTTCTGATTATAGAAAGCTCTGAAGTAGAGGTCTAATTGGAGAAGGGGAAGAGGGATGGAAGGGTTAAGTTAATAGGTTAAGGGGGAAAAGGGATGGATGGGTTAAGTTAATCTCCTCTGGAGTTTCATTCTATAGCTGCCCCCAGTCAACTGAGAATACTGTGTCTCAGCACTTGTATGCACTGCAATTTACTGAACAAAAAAATGCAATACACTGGTGCCCTAGAGTAACAGCAATATATTTTCTTTGAGCTGTGGGAACATCCCGTGACAGAGGATGACGATTAGTATCACAAAAGTTATACGATGCCATGAATTTAGACGGCCCTTTACAGATGTAGATAAAGTCACATTCCTTCCTCTAAGGAGCTTACAGTATAAACAGATGTTATCCTGCAGAGATGCCTTGCTTGTTGCAAGACTGGTGTGTGCCAGAACTTCAAGGAGGAAGGGGGATTCCCTAGGATCCATCACACTGAAGGGTGCAGGGTAAAATAAAACCTGACATTGGTGAGAACCCAGGGTGCTCAGTACCTTAGAAAAAGTCAGGCCACTGTTAATTTAGGTACCTAACTATGGATTAAGAAGCCTAGTACTAGATAGCCAGGTAGAACATTCCCCTGCTCCCCCAATTTTCTGTGTGAATAAAGTCTCCCTCCCTACCCAAGATGGAGACAGAAATTCCCATTTTCCTTGAAAGGAATTCCTCAGTCCACAGTGTCTTGCACTGTTCCCACCTGTCTTAGGTTTGGCTACATCTCCCCTTATATATCTGGTCTATGCTATTCTGTAATCAGCAAGATGGATCTGTTTAGCCACACAGATCACCTCAGTCTCTCCGGAACCTGAACGTACTCAAGTAGAAACCAGATTCTACTCTGCACTGTCCTGGGCAGTCACCAGTCCAGTCTAGTAAAAAATGGAAAAATAAGTTTCGTATGGGACTTCAGTATGTGTTAGTACGGCATGTGAGCTTCGAGAGGAATGTAATATCTTAAGACAGGTCTACACTGGGAGGGGAGGCGGGTTGACCTAAGATACGCAACTTCAGCTATGCGAATAGCGTAGTTGAAGTCGACATATCTTAGGTCGACTTACCTGGGCGCCCTCACGGTGGCTAGTCGACCGCTGCCGCTCCCCCATTGACTCCACTTCCGCCTCTCGTGGCGGTGGAGTTCTGGAGTTGACTCTACACTAGAAGCAATAAATCAAACCCCGAAAGATTGATCATTACCCGCCAATCTGGTGAGTAGTGTAGATGTACCCTCAGAAAGCAAGGTTTCTTTCCCTCCTGTTTGAATTGGCAATAAGACAATAGTAAAGAAACTTTTTGTTTAATATTTTACAGTGTCCCTAAATATGCCAGCTGCTTCAGTTTACTGACACAGGCAAGAGTCCAGTCCACAAAGTTACTGGCTCCTAACTTCCACTGGAATCAATTAAAGTTAGGAATCCTAATACTTTTGTGGATCTGAGTCAAGGTCCCTGTCCCAAAGAGCATACAGTCAGCTACATCTTAAAAGAAGATATTGGAATAGGTACAGAAAAGTGCAACAGAAATGATTGTGGTATCAAACAGTTTCTGCGTGAGGACAGATTAATAAGCTTTTTGGCTTGGAAAAGAGAGACGACTAAGGGGGCTAGGATAGAGGTCTACATACTTGGGGTGGAGAAAGTAAATAAGGAAATATTTACCCTGTCATATAACACAATAACAAGGAGTCACCAAATGAAATTAATAGGCAGCAGGTTTAAAACAAACAAAAGGAAGTATTTCTTCACACCGCAGTCAACCTGAGGAACTCCTTGCCAGAGGATGTTGTGAAGGCAAGACTATAACAGGGTTCAAAAAAGAACTAGGTAAATTCATGGAGGATAGGTCCATCAATGGCTATTAGCTAAGATGGACAGGGATGCAAAACCATGCTCTGAAGTGTCTTTGGCCTCTGTTCACCAGAAGCTGGGAATGGGTGACAGGGGATGGATCACTTGATGATTATCTGTTCTGTTCATTCCTTCTGAAGCACTTGGCATTTCCCACTGTCAGAAGACAGGATACTGGGCTAGATGCACCTTTGGTCTGACCCAGTATGGCCATTCTTATGATTTCCCAAGGGTTAGGGCAACTTAGACCAAGTTCAGACTGTGATTCAAAATGACAAACCCAAAGGCATTTTAATTTTAGCATACCAGTTCCGTGCTTTTGTTGTTGCTATGCCTAATCCAGAAAAGGGTGAGATATTCAGCAGTATTCAGCATGGGCTTAACTTTGTTCCCTGAATCAATGGGGAAGGAGAGCTGCGCCAACACTTGCGCATTTCTGAAAATCCCACACAAATATTAGAAAATGGGATGGTTCTGCCTGCTACGCTGCTGGCCCACAGACCTGATTCTGCATTCCCTTGTCCACAAGGTTGACTCCAGTGGGAGTTTTGCCTGAATAAGAAATGCAGCGCCAGGCCTGCATCACTACAATTAGTTTAACAGACTGGGGCAGGGGGAAATTGAATCTTTCTTCTACTCTCATCTGTTTTCTGTCCCCACCACAGTACATGCAAAACTGCACGACATTATCCCTGCTGATGTTCCTCTTGTAGGGCTCCTTTCATGTTACCCACAAGGAATGGCTTATCTGCATTTTTAATAAGCTAATATCACCAACAAAACAGGTTTCTCTGCCCTCTGGATCTTCCAGGGCAACCTATCTGTGTCTATCTCATACAGCAAGCCAACAGGCAGTAATGCCTCACTTTGCACCGGCATCGGTGCAGGGACAGAGGGGAGATGGCTTATATCTTCCTCAATCTGCTGCCTCAGCACAAGCTAGCTCTGCCCTATGGGATTTTGGTAGCAGGATATCACCAGAATCCAGGGCTACTTTAACTAGCCCTCCAATCACACCTTTCCCACTCCCCCATTCATCCCAGAGTGGCCTCTGTGCCAGGAGCTTGCGGGAGCTGTGCAGGATTCAACACTGTGACAAGTTTCCCTCAGGGTGCCATCTAGAGCTAGGATACCACTGAGGCTCCTTACCCACCAGCCTGGGCTCCTCTCACACTGTACTGCTGTGACAAGCTACAAAACCCCCCAGCCTTCACTTTCACCAGCATACATACAGGTAGGGACACACTCAGCTGCAGTTTCTTAAGGGGCAAGCAGCACTTGCTTTGCAGCTTGGAATCCCCAGGTGTTTCATTCACAAGCTAGAAATCCCTTTAGCCTGGGTCCAGCACTTCCCCCAGTTCAGTAATTCTTCCTCAGGTGTTTCCAGGAGTCCTCTTGGGTGCGGAGTGAAGAACCCCAGATGATTTCACTCTCTGCCTTATCTAGCTTTAGCACAGGGCAGGAACCCTTTGTTTCAAAACTTGGTTCCCAGACTGGTTTGTGGAAAAATGCTGACATCCCAAGATGGAGTACAGAATCTTGTGGCCTGGTCACATGATCTTGCAGTGTTATAGCAGCCATTGCTTATAGGCTGACCAAAAGACTCACAGGAAGATGAAGCTATTCCACAGTCCATTGTCTTTGCTGATGGACCATCAGCCCCATCTGGCTTCTTCATTGTTGTACCTGAAAGGCTGGCTGTGGTTGTTTTCCAGAATAAGCCCAGTTGAAATACAGATCCCTGTCAATATTCGTAACTTCAGATAGAAAAATGATACATGCATACAAATAGGTTATTCATTGTAGTGGGATCCCCAGGGTGCAGGCTGGGACCCTGGGACCACTGTGCCTCCTGAACTCTCTCCAGCTTGGGCTGTCTCTTACAATGCTTTGCTAGTGACCAGCACAATCGCATGTGGAGACCCAACACCTAGCTAGATTGCACGAATGTTCTCAGAGCCACTCACAAATCACACAGAGAAAGAAATCAGAGCCAAATCACCCCTCAGGATGAGCAGTGCAAATTTATTAATTGGTTCACCATTTCAATGGAAAGTGGACATACACCAGCCTTAGCAAACCTGAGAAGATTCAGGCAAACTCACTGGCAAAGATAAACAGTTAAACAAATTTATTGACTATAAAAGATATATTTTATGTTTTTTTAAGTGATAGGCAAAAAGCCAGCGTTAGTCAGAAATAAAATATAAGCACGCAGTCTAAACTCTCAACCTTATTAGACTGGGCATCATCTAGATTAAGCACTTGATATTGCAGTTCATAGTACACAGATTGCACCCTTGAAACTTGGACCAGTCCCCTCAGTTGGAGTCTTCAGAGTGTCTTTGTTGCTTGCAGTGTAGGTGAGTGGAAGAGAAAGGCCAAGCATGGGCCTGCTCTGTTATGTTTTCTACCCGTAGTCCCATGTGCTTGGGGAACACACAAGCCCAAGCATGTCTGAGGGGTGTTGCTGAGTCCCCAGGCAAGGTTGAGCAATTCCCCTGGTGTGTCTCATGCAGTTGAGTCATTGCATTGTAGCTTGCTTGCTGGACGATGGCTGTTGATGGGTTGTTTGACACCCAGCCCGGTGTTGGTTACTTTCCTGGCTGATTCCCCAATTTATAACATGTTTTGGTGACAACCATATAAATTATGAGAATTATGTTGTATGTATTAATTATAAACATATATGGATAGAAAAATGGCTTTCAGCAGATCATAACCTTTCCCCTGATACCTCACATGGCCTGCTTTATATGCAAGATCACAATTATATATAAATGAGGATTACAGGGTGCTCTGCCAAGGTACAGCAAATCATAACTTTTCCATTGACACCTCACATGACTTATGTTGCATAAAATACATCACAGTTATGCTATAATCACATCATTAGAGTATCACTAAGAAGAACACGGAGTACAGGGTCACAGATACTTTCTCAGCCAGCACTATTCACTGACCTTCACTCAGCATTGCCCTGTCACTGCCAGTGCAGAGGAGCCACAAGGCAATGCCAGCAGCTGGCCAAGTGGGTGTTTTAAAAACCATAATTTTAAAAAGAAAACAGTCAGGGAAAGATAGTCCCATTGGTGCAGGAAGCAGAATTTGGGTTGGACTGTGGGCCAGATCCACTCAGGAGATATCAGTGAGGGGTAAACATGCATGAAATATTTTTCTTATCATGTTTGCGGGAAAAATAGCCTTGAATGTACAAGACCAGTCATAATCTCCCCAGACTCTCTTCACTTTATCACATTTCCAGACATACCGAGAAGCAGTCTGAGTACACTTTGGCATGCAGGGTGGTCCTTGTAGGTTTGCAATTGATGCTTTTTGTAGAGATGCAGGAACCAGGGAAGCTCAAAGCAGAATACAATTGTGAATATCCTGATGCTTGCCAGAGGCTTAAGCCAGGTTACGCATATTTTTAGTGTTCTGTGCACATTCTAATGAGGTCACAAGGAGTCGGTGGCACCTTAAAGATTAACAGATTTATTTGGGCATAAGCTTTCATGGGAAAAAGTGGGTGTTTCACCCACAAAAGCTTATGAAGAAGTGTTTTTTTTACCCATGAAAGCTTATACCCAAATAAATCTGTTAGTCTTTAAGGTGCCACCGGACTTCTTTTTGATTTTGTGGATACAGACTAGCATGGCTACCCACTGATTCTATTGGAGTAAATCTCAAATCAGTACGTAAGACTTAGGCCAATACATTCAGACATATCCACTAATTTTGGCCATCTGAGATTGGGAGCCCAAGATGAGCCACTCACAACCTGATTTTCCGAGGTTTTGAGTTTGAACAGCTCCCATTAGCTTCACTTTGAGTTGAGGCTTCTCAGCACCTCTGAAAGCCCAGGCCCTAGCCAACTCAGGCACTTCAGAATCCTGCACATAACCAAACTTATCTTATGTTCATTCATTAGGCCTTATTTACACTATGGCACCTTTGCAGGTTCTGGCAATGTAAAGGGGCCTCGGAGCGTCAGATTAATTTAAACCCACTTTTTAATGCTCTATTTCACTGCGCGTAAAGCAAAAAAAAAAAAAGAATCATATAGAAGTTCTTGCACAACGGTTCAGAAGAGTTTAAAAGGAGGATGGAGACAGGGCTAGATCCTCACCTCTGGCTGAGCTCTGCTCACTGCACCATACAAAGGGTGTGGGGGTGAAAGTGTGGTTGTATCTTTAATAGCCCCCGATTCTGGGTCAGCCAGTTCTCAATAAGAGCTATGTGCTGTTGAAAATTTGGTCATTTCATGTAGGTGCCCAAATGGGAACTGTTTGGTTCTGAGCTCTTGAAAAATCTGGCCTGCATATGTACATTTATTCTGTCAACGATGGCACATTATTCCCAATGAAGTCACAGATCCAAGCCAAAAGTCTCTTAGGTTGGAGTTCACAAAGGTATGTAAGTACTGTACCTCGCTCCCACTGATTTCAATGGCAATAAGGTGCCTAAATAGCGATGTGAAACCCAGCCTTAATTATTCTTTGCACACAACCTGTTTTCAAGCTGTGTGAGAAGGTGAATGACTTCTTGTAACCCCGGACTGATTTCAACATGGAGTGATTAAGCCCTGACAGCGATAGCTAGTAAAGTAAGGAAGTGGTTTTACAGAATAAGCTGACACAACACAAGACAGGCAGAAGGCTAATTCTATCTACACCAAACAGCCTGTGAGTCAGACATCAGACATGTTTCTCAGCAAGAATGTGTCCTGAGTCCACTCGCTGGCATGAATGCCGTCAATAGGGAGTGTGCGCACTGCATGTGCTATAGGCACAAGTGGAAGAGTCTCTACCACCCTGGTACGCATCACAAATGTTCTGTTGGGAACCTCTCTCACCAACCAGTTCAGATCCCACTTATCCCATGGGATTAAACTGAGAACTGGTGAGGCCACTGACAGCTGATGAAAGCTTCCCAACAGCCATGGCTCAGCCTTTGCTAGTCTCCTCCCTACTCAGCAGCATCTCCAAGGTCAGGGTTAGTCTCTGGGAGGTTTGCAGCCATTCAGTGAGCCATTGGTCTTCCCTCCTGGTTGCCTGTTGTATCCTAGAACCTAGATGCCTGTTGTATCCTAGAATGAAAGATTTCATTAGAAAGGATTCTTTATCTCCTTTGGTTACAAAAAATGTGAACCAGATGTTAATGGATGCAGTGACCTCAGAGTTGTACCGGAGCCTGAAACAATGGCCAAGAGGTGTTAGTCAGCCTGTTCAACTCAGCAAGTTGAAGAGACTTAATTAGGTTTCAGAGTTAACATTCCTAACTATTTCCCTGCTGGTTAAAGCATGCCAGGAGGGAGAGGGACAAACTCCTTGTGAAGATCTGCAAAGTCTGCCTGGCAGCTCATGTTTGCATTATGAATGGATGGAGCTTGGTTTGAGGGTGGAATCTGGGAGAACACCTCCACTTATTTTTCTGTAGTCTGACTCCTATCCACATTGGGGTACTGTCTGGGAGAATTAGCTGTTCCTGAGATGTTCCAGTGGAAAAGGGGTAGATTGATCATGATGAACGGATTGGAGGTCTCTGCTTATGAACTCTAAGGCCCAATCCTGCAACAAGTGGAACCTCTTCTGCAGTATTTGATACGTGCCAGGAGAGAGTGCAAGTCATCACTCTAATACAGATGGCTGTGAGGACCATAGGAACAATCTTCTTTGCTGCCCAAACCTTATTACGAAACTCAGTCACTCCCAGCTACCTGCCATCCTCAGCAGTTCCCAAAACGAGAGTCCCAAGCCAAGGAAGCTGCTCCCTACTTCCCTACTCCATCCATACTTACAGCTGCTTTGTCTGAGAGGTCATTGCATTCAAACATTGGCAGTGAGTCCTGTGCTCCACCACTATTTAGGAACGTGGGCCTGGCTCCACCAGTGTTTGGACTTACTGTGCCCTGTGCTTCAGGGGGATGCGGGGTCCAGGATGGCCTGGGAGGTTAGCAGGGGGCCTGGTGCTGGCAGCAGCAAGCAACCCGGCTCCAGCCTGCCCCGCCCTGCTCCCCATTCAGGGGAGGGGGCAGAAGCCAGAAAGAGGCAGGGTTGAGGGTTTGGGGGAGGAGGTGGAGCAGGGGCAGGGAGGGGGCTGATTGCTCACTGCTGCCAGTGCCAAGACCCCTGCTAATCTCCCAAGCCGTCCTGTACTCCACATCCCCCTGAAGCACGGGGCTCCCAAAGCACGGATCCCGGGGTATTTGCCCCTGTCCTATGGATGGGATGGTTTTGTTCTGGGTACCACTAAAAATTAGATAAACCTGGCACCCATGATCCAGAAACCCTCTAGGATATCCACAAAATGCCTCATTTTGTAGCTTACTGTATGTTGTGAATTCACGAGTCCCACAACTTCATACTCAAGGTGCTTTAATTGCATCTTTAGAGCTGCTTGGGCGTGGTTTGGACGTGGTTTGTCCACACCTACTGGTCCTACTGCATCTGGAACAGTGAACTGGAGTACATGAGCCCTGCCTGAACTGCTCCTGTCTTTCCAATTTCTTTGACTTCTCCTAACTTCACCCAGAGGATACATGTTGACTTACAGCTTTGATATTCAAATACAATGGATTCTGGTTAATCAGGCTACCGGTTAATTGGGACACCTGGCAAAGAATGGAAACAAAGCGTCCCTTTTTATTTACTTCGGTTAATTGGGGCAGCCGCTTAATCGGGCCAAATTGTTCTGGTCCCGATGTGTCCCAATTAACCAGAATCCACTGTATTCAGATTTTGGTTTACGGACTTCTAGGAAATCAGTTACAAGGAGTGCTTATTTCTGCGGAGCTGACTTTAGTCCTCCCTAACCCTTCCCTTAGTGACACAACTGAACACAAATTCCTTTAAATCATCTACCCATTTGTCCACCATTTGTCATGCTCAGCAGAAGTTTGCTGACTCCTAGGTACTTATCTCCATGGAGGCCATGTGACTAACAACACAATTCAATATCTGTACACTTGCATAACTCAGAAACTGAAATATTTTCCACATCCTCTCCTAAACCTTGCATAACTCTGCAGTGGGCTGTTAAGTAACTCACCCATTTCGAGCAAGAAGTTGCTGCTATTCAGGGGTGGATGAAGCGATGTACATCGGTTTTGAGAAGTGCTGTGGAATGAAATAACCAGTGTATAAAACTTTTATTACTACACACTTGGCATGACTGAGGCTCTGGGGTCACTCAGCTGAACCACATCTTCAGATCTGTGACCTTAAATGCACAGAGGAGAAATTAGAGTTCTCCCTTCAGTTACACATCAAGTTCACAACATATATTTGCAAGAACAGGAGAAAGGCAGCTGGATGCCTCATGTCACCACTGAATTTAATTTGTTTTGATTCTGAAATTTGTTGGCTTTTGTTTCTGAATTGAAAATACATGGAAGCAAATGATAAAATTCCTTGGATTTACAGCTGTTAAGAAGGGATTAAGGCCCAGATTTGGATTTAGGTGTGAAAATCTCACAAGGTGCAGATATATTTTTTAAGATCTGCCCTAGATCTAATTTGGTACATGTGTGTCATCCTCTGGCTATCAATCTCTGAAAGCTATTTACTAATTAGAAACATTATTTTGCTCTAAAATGAAATGCAGGCCTGTGCTGGTAACAGTTCAAAAATCTAGAATGTTTAAAGTTTTCCTTTGCATTAATTTTTTCACTTGATATAAACAGACTGGCCTGTGATGACATACCAAGCAATACATGAACATAAGGGCCTCCTAAAAATCAGACTAGTTGTCAAATCCAGATGCCAGACAAGCATTTGGCTCTATTCTTAGTAGTCAATTCCATATGGCAATCACAAGCTTACTGAAGGGTCAGACTCGTCCTGGTAAAAATTCTTTGCAAAGTAGTTACTCCTCTGCAATTCTTGTCATGTCACATTCCCCAAAACCTGGACAATGATGCTTTTGGAAAGAAAATTCTTGCTACTTTCCTAATAAAAGCAAGATTAATTCTCTGACTTTAAAAAAAAAAAATAGTAGCTTCAGTCACACATGACAGCCAAAGCATTCCACTGCAGGGGGAACTCTGAGGCCAGCTCTGTTAGTTGGTATGGAAAGGAAGCACTGAAGCCAATGGTCTGCCCCTTGTGGGAGTGGCTGGTGCTACTGGCCAAAAATCGATGCAGTCACCGTATCCTGAGGTGCTGGGGACGCGAGCTCCATCTCTAAATGTTTAGGGCTGGATTTTGGTTCAGAGACCCTGGACTATACACTGAGGAGGAGATTCCCTGTCCAAGTAGCGTTCTCCCTCTAGGGGAGTACAGACACAGCTGCAACCACTGACTCTTTAGAACAGTCGTGTACGTCCCACCCTCTGCAGTCCTCTAGTGGGGTGGGCCACAGCTTTGTCCTCATCTCAGCCAAACAGGCTAGCTCCAGAGTAATGAGAACTACCAGCCACACTAGTGGCCTCCTGTCGGGATTGCCTCCCCACTCTGAACTCTAAGGTACAGATGTGGGGACTCGCGTGAAAGAAAAAAAATAACGCCCAAGCTTATTTTACCAGCTTAGATTAAAACTTCCCAAAGACACAACTTTCTCCTGTGGCTGCCACCATCAAGCGACACCTCAAGAACTAGGGGCAGGGCCACTTGGAGCCCCCCTTCTCTTTCCAAAAAACTCCCCCCCAAGCCTATACCTCCCTCCCTGGAAAAGGCTTGAGAAAAAACCCTCACCAATCCTTCTAGGTGCCTGATTCAAAAGCCTGAATCTTACACAATGGAAACAAAGCAGTCAATTCCTGAAAGAAAGATTTTAATTAAAGGAAAAAAAGAAAGAACAAACCCCTTATAAAAAAATCAGTGGAAAAGCACTTACAATCACAAAAAGAATCAAAGAGAAAAACCCACACCCCAGAGGAACTCCTCCCTCTGCTGAGTCTTTAAAGTTACAGAGAAACACAGGGATAATTCCCAAAAAGCCTGAGAAATTCACGAGTGAGATAACACAAATATAGAACTATAGCCTTGCCTGGCTAACTTACTTACTGTTGCTGTTTAGAAAGGTTATAGATAGATGGAGAGAAGAAAACTGTCTGATTCACCTGATAGCCCAGACCGAACGAAAGAAAAAACAAAGGACTTTCCCTCCCTCCAGGTTTGAAAGCATCTTCGGTCCCCATTGGTTCTTTTGGTCAGGTGCTAACCAGGTTTCTTTTAGCTTCTTAACCCCTTACAAGTAAACAGGAATTCTAGGCTACTGTATACTTATGACACCTCCCTTGCTTAGGGAGTGCCTGCAGCCACCTTATTACTGCCACATGTTTAAGCCTGTTTGTGGAGGGTTTCCTGTGTGGGGGCGGCTGGAATTCAACCCTGGATCTCTGATTTTTAGAGGAGGACAAATCAAAGTGGTGCCCAACTCAGTGAAAGTGGCAGAGCAGTGAGCGCTGTAATAGGCAGAGCCTAGTGTTGACACAATCGGAGCAGCTCAGGAGCTGGAAAGAATAATCAGGATCTTTGCTTATTAGAAACACCAAAGATACTGGGACAGATTCTGGCCCTGCTGTAGCCCCTGGACATCACTCCAGCTGCATAAGGGGTTTTAGAGGGGCAGAGGGGCATATAGCAGACGTCTCCCACTGCAGGGCCACATGCTGCCCAGAATTGCTGGTGCATGGAACTCTCTATCCAACCCAACATGATCCCCTACAATCCCCAGCACAGGAGCACACCAGTCTGGGGCCAGAGCTTTTGGGGGCATGTCAGATGTGGGAGAGGGAGTGGCAATAGCTGTCTGCATTCCAGCAATTCCCCTAAGCAACAGGGTAGGTTGACATTAATTAGAGCCATCTTCAGCCCCCTGCCTCTTCCTGCGCTGGACCTTCTGTGATGAGCCTCCTAAGGCATGCAGCCTTATACACACAGATGCCTTGGAGCAGCTATAGATTCCTAGTCTATAGATTTAGATTTAGTTGGGGATTGGTCCTGCTTTGAGCAGGGAGTTGGACTAGATACCTCCTGAGGTCCCTGCCAACCCTGATATTCTATGATTCAAATGATAATGATCACTTCCCCCCCTGCACATTTATAAATAGGATTTCAGCAAGTCGGCTCCCCCAAGAGCAATTCCTTACTGTGCTCTTCACAGACAGTTGCATTTAGTTTGATGTAATCCTGTTTCTGTCACAGACGGTTTACCGCAAACACCCCTTTATTCGACCAGCTATGCTAAATAAAAAAAAAAAATCCACATCTGACAGTCAGCATCACTGACCTGCCGTTTTTATCTCTCATGGCTCATTAAACATACACCATAAAGATGTGTTGGGTGCATGCAGGTTTTATTTTTGGCAACGTAGCTGCTTTAACAGTATTGAGTGTCACCTCACATGGTCATTATATAAGAAGGTTTTCCAAGAGAACGTGACATGCTGAAGAATGTGACATGCTGTGCTTTTCTTGGAGTTCTAGAGAGCCTCCATATTCCCCCTCCCCGCCACCCGCCTTTTGTTCTCTAAACTGCAGCAATTCTCCATGGATTGATTAGAACAGTCTGCCCTTGAAGCCACAGTTCCTCGAATCCACCAGAGAGAGCACTGAAGAACAACATATGATGCTTGCTCTCAGTCTCAGCATATTGCTTCCTCAGTAAACTCTGGTTGCGTTCAGCTCAGCGTCGAGCTAGGTCATTGGTTGGCAAACTGGGGTGCGCGCATCCCAGGAGGTGTGCGTGACCACCCATCGGGGGCCGCGGCAGGGACCAGACCCAGGGGGGCAGTTAGGGGACAAGGAGGGGTGGTTCTGAAGGGGACAGTTGGGCAGGAAGCGGGAGGGAGTGGATGGGGGTGGTGCTAGGGCGGGGCTTCATTTCTACTAAGGGTGCACGGTCTACTAGGGATGCACGGTCAAAAAAGTTTGGAAACCCCTGGACTAGACGACCTCCTGAAGTCCCTTTCCACCCTGATATTCTATGAACTGTCACATTTGCTGCCACTAAACCTCAAAGCCTTATTTGTTTTCATATTTCCAGATTTTAGTCACAATTCCGCCACCACCCCCACTAATTAATTCTTGCTCTACAGATGGCAGGAACCACCAAGGGCTAATTTTACAGACAAATATGCAGTTCAGATTTGCAATTTGTTCATGACAAGAATCATATGGCAATTTTGTTTCCTGATTGAAGAACTACTGCACTTATGCACTACTACAATTCTATATTTCATTCTAAGGTTTGAAGCTGGTTAGCATAGATTTGTAGTTTCCCATTTTACAATCTGGAGCCCCAGTTCTGCAGACACATGCATGAATAAGTTTTTGCCACAGGCACTAATTTTCTATTGTGCCAGGGGGCGCTGACCAGCACCAACTGTGTCCCAGGCCCCTTCCCCACTCCACTCTGTCCCTCAAGGCCACACCCCAGCCCTTCCCCCACCCCACCTCTTCCCACCCCTGCCGCGCATCTTCCCGCCTTGTTCCAGCTTCTCCTCAGCTGATTGCAGCTGGAGGAAGGTGCAAGGAGGGAAGGGAAAGTACTGATGGGGTGGGGGCTCCAGTGGGTGCTCAGCACGCACCATTTTTTCCCCCTGGGTGCTCCATCTGTGGAGCACCCATGGAGTCGGTATCTATGGTTTTTGCATGGAGCTAGTCCTGTTCGTTCTGATGGGCACATCATGAGAACCCGAACAGAATATTTGCATATATAAAGCTACCCACAGATGTAAGTAGCAGCAGGCCTAGCATTTCTTTTTTGTGAGAAACAAGGCTAAAAAATAGTTTTGCAAGTGTTCACACTAGTAAAAAAGACGCATAAGAAAGTGTGAAGTGAACATGAAAGTGTTGTGAACTTGTTTGAATTGAAGTGTGCTTTAAATTTGAAGAGATATTGCTGGATTTCTCAATCCCCTACTATTCATTCGGCTGTATTATTTATTCACCAACATTTTACGATACGGTGGCTCACCTCTGGAAGGTAGAGCATTGGACTGGGATCCACGAGATTGCATTCTCTACCCAGCTTTGCTATGGACCTGCTGGGATGCTTGCCCAGGCACATAAGTATGTTTTCCCCCTGAGATCTTGTCTACCTAGATTATAAAATAATCAAAACGGGGACAGTTTTCCAGTGTTTGTATAGCCTTAATCTGTTGGGCTACACAGGTGGCTTCCAACTGGAAAAACCACTGTGACTAGCACATTGTGAATGTTGCAGAGAAACGAATGCTAAACAAGAAGTGTTGAAACCTCCAAATGTTATTGCTAAGTCAGTAAAGGAAATAAAGACCCAAAGAAGAGCTCTGTGTAAGCTCAAAAGCTTGTCTCTCTCCCCAACAGAAGACAGTCCAATAAAAGACATTACCTTCTCCATCTTGTCTCGCTAATTTTAATAGCGAACGAGAAACAAGCTAAATTCCTGTGTGATGCTTTGCAAGCTCACTCCTGAGCTTCTAGTGATGGGAAGTCATCTGATTTAATTCAGTTTTGAAGTTTACTGATGGCTCAGTGGCAGGTTGAAGAGATTCAATCATGAGACTGTAATTAAAGCCTGTGCCAAAGGCACTATTAGTATTTTGAGGTTTGCACTCTGATTTATATCATGCAGCACCATTACCTTCAACTATGACTTAAAGGTGTGATCTTATTCTGTGACATAACATCTCAGTGAAAAATATATAGGTCTTGACTGGAAACAAAGGTGTAACTCATTTGACGGGATGAACTGCTGTAAGCTTGAATCCATGAAAAAATTCTTCCTCAGCTACCAGACAAAACAGGCCTCCCAGCAGCAGTAGCTAATCCTGGAGTGGATAAAATATTTTCTCTGAGTGTCTACAGAAGGTCACACAGGGAATTTCACACAGCCTTTCACAGAGGGGGAACCACACGAGACTTTGCCAAGTCACATAGGCATAAGTGGCTGTGAGGCAACTGCTGGTAAGATTGGGTAAAGTTCACTGAGTTTGCCCATGGAGTCCCTTCTTGTGGCTCTACTGTGAAGATAACTAATGGGACTGCTCCAGACATCATTCAGGGATATATCTAGAGATAGTGCGGCGGAAGCATCACAGTATCTTCTGGAGAACTTTAAAGGAGCAATAACCCTCTTAAAAAAAGAGGAGGCATTCTCTCTAGAAGTCTGGGGTAAATAAGTCATCCAATGGAGAAGACAGCGTTCTCTCCATAGTGATCAATGGCTTGATGTTTAGCTGACAGCTGGTATCAAGAGGAGTGCCCCCGTGGTCAGTCCTGGGGCCAGTTTTGTTCAACAGCTTCATTAATGATCTGGATGATGGAATGGATTGCACCCTCAGCAAGTTCACAGATGACACTAAGCTGGAGGAAGAGGTAGATACGCTGGATGAAGGAATAGGGTCCTGAGTGACCTAGACAAATTAGAGGATTGAGCCAAAAGAAATCGGATGAGGTTCAACAGGGACAAATGCAGAGTCCTGCACTTAGGACAGAAGAATCCAGTGCACTGCTACAGGCTGGGGACCAAGTGGCTAAGCAGCGGTTCTGCAGAAAAGGACCTGGGGATTATAGTGGCCGAGAAGCTGGATATGTGTCAGCAGTGTGCTCTCATTCCCAAGAAGTCCAACGGCATATTGGGCTGTATTAATAGGAGCATTGCCAGCAAATTGAGGGAAGTGATTATTCCCCTCTATTTGACACTGGTGAGGCCACATCTGGAGTACTGCATCCAGTTTTGGTTCCCCAACTACAGAAGGGATGTGGACAAATTGGAGAGAGTCCAGCAGAGGGCAATGAAAATGATTAGGGGGCTGGGTCACATGACTTATGAGGAGAGGCTGAGGGAACTGGAGTTAATTAGTCCACAGAAAAGAAGAGTGAGGGGGGATTTGATAGCAGCCTTCAATTACCTAAAGGGGGATTCTAAAGAGGATGGAGCTTGGCTGTTCTCAGTGGTCGCAGACAACCTAACAAGGAGCAATGGTCTCAAGTTGCAGTGGGGGAGGTCTAGGTTGGATATTAGGAAAAACTTTTTCTCTAGAAGGGTGGTGAAGCACTGGAATGGGTTACCTAGGGAGGTAAAAAGGTCCAGCTTGACAAGCCTTGGCTGAGATGATTTAGTTAATGTTGGTACTGCCATGAGAAGGGGGTTGGACTAGATAACCTCTTGAGGCCTCCTCCAACCCTAATATTCTATGATTCTATGATCTTCCTCCCTCAAATAGCAATGTACCGGGAATGGATCAGTGAACACAAGAGACAAATCAGTCATGGTGAGGGAATATGGATTGGAGTAACTCCCAGGTCTCTAGAAGAGTTGGGTGCAAAGCTTTATAGAGGACTTGACACCTGAACCAAAGATGAGTAGTAACAGAATAGGCCCTGAGCAGCATTGTAGGTTCAGGGCTCAATCCTGCAATCTCTCTAGCAAAGCATTTGCAGCAGCTATCCTCACACCCAGGAAGGTAGAAGTTTAATTTTTTTTAAATGAAAGCTTAAACTCTCCAGAGAGGTGTGAACACAGAGTGCTAGTGTTTAGCCACAAAGCTGCACCCTATAGTTCCTAGTAACAAGATGACGGGCCACACAAACACTGGTACATACAGTTACAGAATGAACTGCCTCAGATTGGAGTGTGGGGCAGGCTAAGTGTCATCTTCAATAGCATTAACAAGAGCGAGAAAGCCAACAAAAATACCTAAAAAGCTAGAAATAGTTTTGTCATTTATATTTACTGTCTCACTGGGTACATACAGAACTACTTTACATACCATAGGCTCTGCAGAGAATCAGGAGAGATATAGGGTTCCACAGAAGGAAGCTTCACTGGACACTGAAAAATAACTGTGCTGTTGTCAAGCTAGCTGCCAGTAGCTCACAAGCCATAAAGATCACACCCAGTCAGTTCTTTTAAGTGAAAGTGATCATAAGAACATAAGAAAGGCCAAAGGTCAGACCAAAGGTCCATCCAGCCCAATATCCTGTCCACCAACAGTGGCCAATGCCAGGTGCTCCGGAGTGAATGAACCTAAGAGGTAATGATCAAGTGATCTCTCTCTTGCCATCCATCACCCCCTCTGACAGAGGCTAGGGACACCATTCCTTACCCATCCTGGCTAATAGCCATTAATGGACTTAATTTATCCAGTTCTCTTTTAAACCCTGTTCTAGTCCTAGCCTTCACTTCCAGGGAGAGGGGCAGGGCAAGGGAGTGGAGGTAAGGGTTTCACCCTCTAGAGAAACCAGACTCTCAGTAGGGATCTAGTAGCAGAATCTAAACATCAGAGCAGCTGAAAGAAGGTTTAAAGAAGGACAGTGACATCATCATTTGGCATCTCTCCTCCCCCATCACGACGCCAGGAAGATCATCTGGAAGACAGTCTTTGAACTGGGGAGATTGATTCTGTGCTGGGAAGGGAATCCAGCCTGTGTACTGAAAACTCTGAGCTGCCTGTAACATCTGGTAGGGTGAGAGACTGCTTGATTCAAATATCACTTTGTCTGTAGAATTTAGACTGCAAATTTATTCTTATGTCTACACTGCACACCTTACAATGGCTCTCCTGGCAACAAAATAAAATCACCTCCAATGACGGGCAGAAGCTTCATTGCCAGTGGAATGGCTCCCACCGACAAACCGCTGTCCATACCAGTGTTTTTCATTGCTAAAACTTTTGTCATTCAGGGGGGTCTTTTTTCACATTCCTGAACAACAAAAGTTTTAGTGATGAAAGGGTCAGTGTAGACAAAGCCTAACCAACTTCTCTCTATGCCTGCAACTTATAATCACTTAAAATCTATCTTCATGTAGTTAATAAATTTGTTTTATATTTTACATAAGGCTGTGTCTACTCTGGCATTTTCATCGCTAAAGTATTTGTCGCTCAGGGGTGTGAAAAAACACATCCCCTCCCTCTGAATGACAAAAGTTTTAGCAACAAAAAGCGCCGGTGTGGACAGCGCTTCATCAGTAGGAGCAACTCTACTGTCGCCAAAGCTACCGCCTTTTGCTGGAGGTGGTTTCATTTTGTTGCCAGGAGAGCTCTCTCCCGGCGATGAAGAGCAGCCACAGAGCACACTTTAAATGGCATACCCGCGCCATTGTAAGCTGCTCAGTGTAGACATAGCCTAAACCAGTGTGAGTTTGGTTGAAGTGAATCTCAGCTCAGGTTAACAAGGGCACTTGCATGTCCACTACCATTTTGTCAGAGCGGTGAACTAAATAATGAGTTTGCACTGTCCATGGGAGCCTTAAGCAGCCTAAGACTGTACATTTCAGGGGTGCAAGGCTGGAGTTGTTTGCTGGTCCCCATCTCTGTAGCTTTATTGCTTGGCTCAAGGAGAGAAGTGAGATGACTTGCCCAAGATCAGCCAGTGACTGAGCTGAGGATTGAACCTAGGTCTCCTAAGATCCAGCGATGCCTCCTCACCATAGATACAACTGTCATAAAAAGTAGTTAGATTTTAAGAGAGGTCTGAGCATTTGTTCTGTTCCAAAGGACCAGAAACTCTCTTAAATAAAGAGCCTGGATATTAAAATACACTGAAAAAGCAGATTTGCAGAACATTTCTATATGGACTGTTATTGTTGGTCAGGGGCGGTGGGTAAGAAGAAGGGCAGGGGTTAAAGCAGAACAAGTTTTTCTCCTACAGATTGTTAATCTTTATCAAGGACTTTCACACTCTCAGCTGTTGGGAAAAGCCCAGTAGGAGAAATATTGTCTGTTTTAATTCTGTCAGCAAAAACATTCAACATTCAGTTATTATCCTCCTCTGACTGGGGTTGGTGAGGGTGGTCAGAGGAATCAGAATGACAGTATAAAGGTATTGTCAAAAAGAGACATCAAAACTGCACAGGAAAGGGCAATGTCAAAGATGACAAACTTTGGAGTCTGCCATATATAAAACACAGGCACCACAGATGAAGTTCAGAAAAATCACCCTCTGTACTACAGACACCTTTAAACATGACAAGAAATCAATCTGCTGAAAAGATTCTTAACTGGGACCTAATAAATCTAGCTTGTTACCAGAAGTACTTGCACTAAGTAACCTGAGGTAGCTATTATTTCTGTGAATGACATTGCCCTAAAGAATCAGAGGGGTAGCCGTGTTTGTCACTTCTGCAATTCCAGACTAAGAGTCCTGTGGCACCTTAAAGACTAACTAAATTATTAGAGCATAAGCTTTCGTGGGCTAATACCCACTTCGTCGTCTGCATCCGACGAAGTGGGTATTAACCCACCAAAGCTTATGCTCGAAAAAAAAATTTAGTTAGTCTTTAAGGTGCCACAGGACTCTTTGTCACTATTGCCCTAAAGAATATCTTATTCTATTGAGCACACCTACAGCTTCTTGTTGAGAAAATTTCCCCTGTGTTGAAGATAGCACAGCTTTGACGAGGACACCCTTTTAGCCACTTTTCATGTTATGTCTCTTTACACCAATGTCTCTCCAGAGGACATCCTGCGAGAATTAACAGAAGCTCTTACCAAAAATCAATAGGAAAGAGCCAAATACAGAAGGTCTTACACTAGCTAAGCCCATCTTTCACACCTGTAACAACTTCACTTTCAATGGAAAACACCATCTACTATTGCAAAGTGCAGCTAAGGGAACGCACATGGCCCCACACTGTACAAGTGATTTCACGAGCAACCTGGAAGAGAAGGTTAGTACAATCCCCTGCGTGCAAAACTCATGTACCCAGGATGTGGTTTGTCTCAGTGTCAACTGACAGAATGCAGGCAACAAAGTGTGGTCCAATCGAGCAATCATCACTCACCATTGTATTATATTATATACACACACATACACACACAGAGAATGCTTCATTGCATGAAATAACTGAATTTTCAAAAACATAAGTGACTTAAGAGTCTGGCTTCCATTTTCAAAATCACTTAGGAGCCTAAGGATAAAAAAGTGTCAAAATCATCTAAATGACTAAGGAGCCTGAGTACCACTGACTTTCAGAGCCACTTGGATGTCTAAATTTAGACGCCTAAATCCATGCTTAGGGACCTGGATCTAAGCAGCCTGATTTTCAGAGTTGCTGATCTCTCACAGCTCTCACCCCGTCCTTGGGAAACACGGGTACTTAGCATCTGCTAATCAGGGCACTTTTCTTTAAATATAGATTTATTTTCCCAGCTTTAGAGACCCACATCTGCACATTTTGCCATTGTTCTTAATGGATTAGGAATATTTAAAGAAAAAGATCACTGTGCTGTGGTTTAACTTTGAATCAACTTGGTTTTTTTTTCCTGATGTGCCTTTCTAAATTTGCCTGCTCTCCTAATCGACCAGGGAAATACAAGAAATTATGTGTTTGGTTAAATATATCCTGAAGATTGGAGGAAATAATGCAACATCCCTCCTTGTGTCAGAAAGCATTCAATTAGTAGTAGTGAATCCAGGATTTTTAAATTATCTGGCATAATGAAAGGGTTGGGAGTCAGAATCAGCAGAGCTGCAAGCGAGGAAGATTGCATTATCTTTTGTGTGTCAATTACTTTGTTCTAAAAAGGATGACTCAGGGTCATGAGTCAAAACAAAATTTAGTATGAAGCTAATTGAATGGTAGCTACTTGGCTGGTTTTTCAATGCTAGGAAAAGGCTGGCACTTTAATTGGAGCCTTTTTTCTTGGAACTGCCTCTTGAAATTGATCCATCATAACTGTATCCATCTAGACTCTTGTATCGCCCCATCTCTGTGATATCCCACACATAAAATAGCAACACTAGAGATGTTTCTCTCTTCCCTTCCTGTTGACAAAAAGCAGGAATGGGTTGGTATGATTGTAGACATATATACAAGGCTGTGATTAGGTTCTAATTCACTGGTGCCCAGCACACTGTGTAGATAGATTCGTGCAAATCCTTAGTGCTAAATCACAATTTGCACCAGCTGAGTTGCCCCAGCTTGAAATGGGTGCAAATTATGGCTTTCCCTCCCTATACTTAGAGAGTGTAACAATGCAGCAATACCAGTTGCTAGCCACCATAGACTTACTCATAGACTTTAAGAAGGGACCATCATGATCTAATCCAGTGTTTCTCAATGAGCATTCGTGGACTAGCACCGGTCGGTGAGATTTCCCTGACACAGTTTAGGAAGGCAACAAGCCGGCCCCTGGTATCAAAAAGGTTGAGAAACACGCCCCTCCTACACATCACAGGCTACAGAACTGCACCCACTCCCTCCTGTAATAAACCCCTCACCTGGCTGAATTACTCACGTCCTCAGATCATGATTTAAAGACTTCAAGTTACAGAGACTCCACCATTTACACGAGTTTGAACCAGCAAGTGATCTTTGCCTCATGCTGCAGCAGAAGGTGAACACCCTCCCCTCCCCCAGAGTCTCTGCAATCAGACCCAGGGGAAAATTCCTTCCTCACCCCAAACATGGTGATCAGTTAGACCCCAAGCATGTGGGCAAGACCCAGCAGCCAGATGCCTGGGAAAGAATCCTCTGTAGTAACTCAGAGCTCTCCCCACCTGCTGCCCCATCTCTGGTTGTTGGGGATATTTGCTACTAGTAGTCACAGATCAGCTACATGCCATTGTAGTAAATCTCCTCATATCATCTCCTTCATAAACTTACCAGGCAGTCTTGAAGCCAGGTTAGTCTTTTGCCCCCACTGCTCCCCTGGGAAGGCTGTTCCCTAACTTCACTCCTCTGATGGTTAGAAACCATCTAATTTCAAGCCTGAACTTATTGATAACCAGTTTATATCTAGTGGTTGAATTGGGCCATGATCTTGGTTGACGCTGCCAGATGCTCTGCAATACCAAAGACTCATAATGCTGATGATTAACAGTCATTTGCATCTGGGAGCGTGCAAATTTCAAGTGATTTGGTGTAAATAACCAAGAGTTAAGGTTCTGTTGGAAATTAGTGGGAGTTTTGCCATTGACTTCTGTTGAACCAGGATTTCACTCTTCATGGCCATTGACCTCTACTGATTTGAGCTGGAGAACTCCCACAAATGGGATATTTTGAGGAGAATGCCAAGATTTCTGCTGGCCACTAGAGAGGATGTAAGAGCCTCCTTTCTTGATATTTTGGCAGTTTCATTTGCAGCCCCCACCAGAATCCAGAAGTAAAATGCCTTTAATTGAAGATTTCAGAGCTCCAAGAAATTTTCATTCAAGTTGATTTCTCAGGACAGATGATGGCTCTGTGGAGGGGTTGTATTTTATCCAAACCCACTGGTCTAGTGCTAAAGTAATAGCACCATGAGTGTTGGTGCTAATTAGGAACCCAATGTCCTTGTAGTGAAAGTCTGAGTAGACATGGGGAGCTTAGCTGGTGAAAATTAGCACAGCTCCATCCTGCATTGAGGCCAAGAGGGCTGGACTGGTGCAGAGCTAACACAGTAAATCCATGCCACTAGGAGATTCTGTTCTGCGAGGGGGATTCTCAGGCAGCTTGTTAAATGCAAAGCCTGAGCATCTGGCCTTAGACTGAAAAGCTGAGAGAGTAAATTCACAACCCATCCCTGTGCATGAGCTGGTGAAGTGCTTCTAGGACGTATTGCCTTCCACTAGTCGATTCAGGGCCTAGTTCTCCCTTGCCCTGCCCCAGGTGGAATCACTGACTCCTGTACAAAGTGGGTATCAGACATGCCCAGCGCAGAATTCTCCACACACACTCCATCAATAGTTCCTGGCATCCACTTTGCATAAGTGTCATTTACTCTGCAAGACAGGGGAGCATCACTGCCACTGACTTTCACTCACTCTCACGCTGGCCCACTCCTCCAGTCCGGTTAGGTCCTGCTAGAGTTCCTCCCACTCTGTGTCATCAACAGATTTTTCCACTTAACTAAGAATTGTCCTTTTATGTGTGTCCCTTTTGCTTTCTATCTGGTCATCAGTTTTCAGTCCAGGACAGAACTTTCTCTCTCATTCTGTGTGGTTACATATTTCCCTTCAGAGCCTCTTGGGAGGGAGTTTATCACAAGCGATTTGGAAACCTTAATACTTGATCTCGTGCGGCTCATTTCATTTGTTCTTGGGCCACGCCCTCACCTGGAGTAAACCAGCATTGCACCATTCAAGGTCAAGAACAGAGTGCCATTTTATGCCTGCTGTCGTTCTAGCGGCTGAAAATTGGGCCCATTTTTCTTAATGCTTTATAAGAAGGTGTGGCAGAGCAGTGACTTACATTGGCAAACAGGGCTGGCCTTAGCATGAGGAGAACTGAGGTGGCTGCCTCAGGGGCCTGACTGTAGGGCGGAGGGGCCACTAGGACCCAGAGTGTAGAAACTTGTGTCTGCTGCTGGTGCAGATGTAAATTCTCTCTGCTCCAGATGCACAGAGATGGTGAAGTGATGAGCTGGAGGAAGGTGGACACAAGATACATGACAGGCAGGCAGGAGAAAAGGTGAGAGGAAGAACAGAAGCTACAGGGAGAGAGAGGAGGAAGATGTACCTCTCTAGCACCCCCAGGAACCTGGACTGATTAACACCAGCTTCTCAGGGAGCTTCCTGCTTCCCTGAACCCACTGGAGAAGAAAAGGCAGTCAACTGAAGTAGTAGGAGCCAGTTAGGCCCTTAAGACGCTGATATCTTCCCTCACTCAGGCCCTACTATCAGCCTGCTTGTTTGTCCCCTTCAACTGAGTGTTGAAAGCCACTATATCTGGCACAGAACAGCAATCATGAGTGAAAGAAAAAAAACACCCCTCTGGGGCAGCAAACATAAAAAGAAAGGAAGCTTTTCTATCTAAGCAGGAAGGAGTTCTCCTGAGAGACATGGACACATATGTTCACTGTGAGCCTTCCAGCCCCAGTGAAGAAGTGAGTGGTGAGGAGATGCCTGATCTTTCAGGTAGTCAGAGTTCAGATGACCTGGCTGCTACTGCAGCATCCATATCGCCATCTCAAATGGATGTAACCATGCACATTCCTGAAGAAAAGTGTAGATCAGAGAAGAGTGTGGTGGACCTACAGTCTTACCGGTCAGATGAGGGATTTCAAAACGTTCTGAAGAGTGCACAGAAGTTGGCAGAGGAATGTCACACTTAAGCTATTTTCCCACCCAGTCAAGAATACAAGAGTCACCAAAGAAGACATTTTGATAATTCCATAAGAGACCCCAAACAATGATTCAAAGTTGAATTCTTTAACCAGGTGCTAGATTGTGCAATAGTCAGTTGAACGTTTCATGAAGCTCAAGGAACACAGCAATATATTTGGGATGTTGTATGATATTCCAAAACTCCTCACTCTACCTGAAGAAGACCTACACCAGCAACACAGGGCACTAGAGACAGTGTTGACACATGACGACATTGATGCGAGTGATTTAGATGATGAACCGAAAGCCCTTTTAAAATACATTTCAGCAGAATCAACTCCAAAGGCTGCTCTGGGATATATGTGCAAAAATAAGATGACTGCCCTCTTTCTAAATGCTTTTGTTGCTCTGCGCATACTTCTAACCCTTCCTGTAACCGTTGCCAGTGGAGAACGCAGCCTCTCCAAGCTGAAGTAAATAAAAACAAATCTACGCTCCACAGTGACAAAGGAGAGGCTGGTCGGCCTTGCAGCCTACTGAATAGGAAGCAGTTCAAATCTTTGCAATCATGAAAGCCCAGAAAGCACCACTTTGATTATTCAAACAGATAAAAATGCCAGTGTTTACAATGCAGAAAAGTTATATTTGCTGTTCGGGCATTTGAAAGTTGAGTGTTACTTACCTTTTTTGAACAAGGCATTTTAAGTTGTTAGTTCTCCTTTCTTAGGGTAGGTAGCAGAGCAGAACCATGAGGGAAGTAGAACAAGAAGAAGGTAGAATTGAAACCTTTCAAAGTTTTGGCCCAAGCGAGGAGACATGGGGGGCGTCACTGGAACTCCTCGTCTCAGGTGCCAAAATGTTGTGGGCCAGCCCTGCTTGCAAAAGCAATGCAGGGTTGATGCGTTTTATAATTCCATCTCTATTGACAGGCTTAAAGATGTTTCCTTTTACTATTTTTTAAACAGTTGAATACAACACAGGCTACTGTCCATCCAAGCAGCTGCTTTGAATGATAAAGTGCATATTTTTGCCCATAACCCTGCTATTTCATTCACTGGTTCCTTTGGAACTCCCAGGCAAATGTCATCCAGCCCTGGCAATCTACTGAAATTTCATTGCATGGGCTGCTGCAGCAGTTCTTTTGGCACTTCTGTCTGTTACAGCATTTCACCTAAAATACCTCTATAGAGAAACTTCAGGGTCTGATTCCTTTGTGGTACAGACTGTGGCAAAGAAATCATTTGGTTTTTCCATTTTTGAGTTTTTCCCCAGACAAAGAACAAAACATGTATATTGTCAAGATTATTTTTATTTCAGCCCACGCAAGAACAAATATAAAGTCTATGGGAGATACTTGCATTGGACCCACCCTGTTATCTTTAACCTGGCTCTTGCCTACCTATTTATACCGGCCCCTGGATTCTTCCACTGCATGCATCCCACGAAGTGGGTGTTAGCCCACGAAAGCTTATGCTCTAATACTTTAGTTAGTCTTTAAGGTGCCACAGGACTCTTTGTCACTTTTGCCCCCTACAGAGAGGATTGTCCCCAGAGATGGCAAGAACCACAGCCTGCAGCATAGGATCAGATATCAGGTTGCAAGGGTTCAGATGATTATTTAGGTCTATTAATGTAATGCCTAGGAGCTGAAAGCAAGAATCAGGGCCCAATTATATATAGCACTGTACAAACAAAAAACTATGAAGACATTCAGGTGCCTACGTCCAGAATGTTCAAATGGAGACAGTTCATGAAATTTCAAGCCATTCCTCCTTCTGGTTGGGTTATAAATAGCACTTAGCAT
Source organism: Dermatemys mawii (assembly GCA_007922305.1). Lineage (NCBI taxonomy): Eukaryota > Metazoa > Chordata > Testudines > Dermatemydidae > Dermatemys > Dermatemys mawii. Next base: position 5,080,865 of record ML677392.1, on the reverse strand, counting down.
TTCATTTTCAAAGCTTTAACTGATGCTCACTGTAGGTTCTGTAAATATTATCCACTCTTGATGAGAAAAGGGAGACAGAGAGGGACTTATTTGTACAAGAACATATGGAGAAAAGGTGTCTGACCTGGAACTACAACTCAAGAGCTCTTGGTTTCTATGTGTGTGATCAGACCATATCTCTCTGTCTCTCCATAACAGTCACTCCCAGCTGAAACCAGGAGCTGAAAACATGTGTGGTAGGGGAAGAAGTAACCACTTTTTCTGGGCCATCTATTTGTGTTTGGTTTAAAGAGATGCTATCAAGTTGAAAATAAGCCTTCTCCAATTACAAGTAACCCTAAATTACCATAACCCAATGAGACTAAAGCAGTATATTTGATCTTTCATGGACAGAGCCCTGCCCCCATGTAGAACCCCAGTGAGGGCACTGGTTCTCTGGGAAATAAAAAGGTTAATGTGAAGTGTTATCTAAGCATATGTGACCTCGGGGGAAGTTTCTGAGATTGTAAATAAGAAAATACCCACTGCTGTCACCATCCTATTTCCTGTCTAGAAAAATTTCTCCAGGTGAAGTTGACCTTCAAGTCCTGCCAGAGTTGAATTAGCTTGTTATTATTTCCAAACCTTTAGAAAAATCCATCTTGATCTTGTACACACTATTTCTTTCCAGGCAGCTGCCACACAGTCTTGGCTGTTGATTCTTTGATATGTCGGCACTTAAATCCATGAATAACTGCAAATGGTCCAGCATCTTTCACTCTCTTAGTCATTATGATCTGGAGATGGAGACCACATGCCTCATTTCATTCTGCAGTTGGCAAGGACGCTCGGGATTTCTCTGGTTTATTTCCAATTCCCTTTTCCTCATTTGAATCCCATATTGAAGAGAAATGCAGCCAAAGCATCTTTAAAACCCAGTCTTATGGTTCAATATTTAGCAATTTAGATTTTAAGTCCCTGCCTTTCTGTGATGCTTCCCTGGGGCTATCCGGGGTTGTGAGGCACCTCACTACCACCTGCCCTTAGTAAGAGGGAGCCTTGTCTCTGCCTATTGTGAGTCAGCTTCTCGACTCCATCAGGTACTGTCAACACAAACGTCCCCTCAGGGCTCTTTACTGGTTAGCTAGTAATAGATACACCTCAACTCTCCGAGTATCCTCCTGGAGTGACCACCCCCTTCTCCACTGGACACTCACAGAACTAGCAGACTTGCTGGTCCCAAAGAAACAGTTCAGCACAGCTTACTAGTTACACCTTCAGGGGTCTCCAAACTACGGGCCGGGGGCCGGATCTGGCCTGCGGCATCGATTTTTCCAGCCCCAGCTGAGAAGACACGTGGAGAAGCTGCTGCTGCGCCCCCTCCCCCATGCAAGCTGCTGCCAGGGGCCCCATGTGCGGAGGGGTGAGTGTCCTTGCGGTGCGGCTGGGGGAGTAAAGGGAGAAGATCACGGCAGCAGCTGGAGGAGCAAAGGGGGGGCACGTTAGCGGCATGGCTGGAGAAGCAAGTGGGGGGGTCGCAGCAATGGCCAGAGGAACAAAAAGGGGGGGCCGTGGTAGCGGCCCGTGAAGCCCCTTCAAAAATCTAATATGGCCCTCGTCTCAAAAAGTTTGGAGACACCTACCTTAGGCCCCAGCTCAGCTGAGCACACAGGACTTAGGTATGTTTATTGGGCAAACAACGCTAAGTTTATTTCACAATGAACAGAAATTCAAATGATAGCAAGTAGAGTTACTGGAAACAATGAGTTACATATAAAATAAAATCATAATGCATTCTAGAGCTTAAACTTAACAAAACGCCTTCTCAGAGAGACAAGGTGCGTGAGATCCTATCTTCTATCGGACAAACTTCTGTTGGTGAGAGACAAGTTTTCAAGCTACACAGAGCTCTTCTTCAGGTACGAGAAAGGTACCAGAGTGTCACAGCTAAATACAAGGTGGAACAGATTGTTTACCATCAGTAGTTATCACATATTCTAAAGGGACCATTCAAGGTGGAGTGGCCTGTTTACACCCTTGCAGTCACAGGACTGAAAGGAGGTTAGTGGGTTATAGATTGTTGTAATAAGCTGTAAATTCAGTGTCTCTGTCCATGATTTTAGTGTCTAGCAAAGTTATAAATGTAAGCTCCCAGGCTTTACTTTTGAAAGTGTTATGCAAGTTTCCTTTAACACCTTAACACACTCCAAACAATCTTCACCAAACAAGGACACTCTACAGAGAAGTAAATCACATAATGGAACAGGCCATGCAAATACCTCCATCAGTACACTGTGACAAGTAGGGGGAAGGGTGGACATGACTCCTGAGGCTAAACTACTCTGACCTGGAAACCTGGAGCTGTAAGCTGAGATGGAGGGGGAGGGGAGTTGACACCTTGGGGCTGGCAAGGGAACAAAGGGGAGGCAGACGTTGGAGTTTTTTGAAAAGGAGTTAGATGCTGGCTGGGAAAGTGGAGGGAGCCCAGATTCGGGGTCTCATCTCCCTGCCCCCCAGAAGGGCCGGGCCAAGGGGGCCTGTTTGTACTGACAGCTCTAAGTGGGATTGTGTGCCTGGCATCTCAAATAAACCTTCTGATCTACTGGCTGGCTAAGAATCACTGTGAATCCCAGGAAGTGGGGGGTGTGGGAACGGGACTCCCCCACCTCCCATGACATACACATCTCCCACACCCCGGTTGTCACCTTCTGGCCCACACTGGAAGCCATACAGGGTATCATCCAACAACTACAACTCGTACTTGATGGGGACCCCATCCCCCATCCTAAAAGAAATATTTCCCAAACCCCCTCTTCTGGCCTTTAAACAACCCCCCAACCTCATCAGAAGCAAGCTCCCCACAAACTAGGACACACCAACTCAAAGAGGCACCAGACCTTGCCAGAAATAACAGATGCATAACCTGCAAACAGATCTCCACTGCTACAATGATCAACACCCTCACAACATACCTTTCAGGATCCATGGGTCCTACAAATGCCTATCACAACACGGTCAATCTCAGAAAAAGATCGTTACACCATTGTGTATGCTCTGGAGAAGCTACTTCCATACATTTGGGGACGGCGTTTCCACCTGCAGACCGACCATGCTGCACTGAAGTGGCTTCGCACAGTCAAAGAGACTAACAAAAAACTTCAGTGGAGTTTAGCTCTCCACTGATTTTGAAATACAACACATTTCAGGAGCCTCTAACAAAGCGGCTGATGCACTCTCCTGGGAAGGTTTCTCAGAATCAGCCAGGTAAAATTGTTCCTACATTCTAAGTCATTGTAGTCCTTGAAATGTAAAAAGTATTGTTTAGTTCTTCATGTAATTAGTAGTAAAAGTAGAGATGCGTGTATCTTATTAACTCTGTTTTCCTAGACCTCCAGGAAGAAATCCCAGCCGGTGTGGACCCGAACTGAATCAATCTGGCCAACACCATCTGTGATCTGGGAGGTGGGGTGTGATACATGAAGGGGTCACAGGGGGAGTAGCTCCCTTTGATGAATACTCAGCCAGGCAGTTAGCTGTAAAATCCCTCCTGGTCGGTTCTCTGCTTGCTTTATGTGTAAAGGATTAACAAGCCCACAGGTTAAAGAAAAGGCGTGGGCACCTGACCAAAAGAGCGAATGGGAAAGTAGAACTTTTTAAAATTGGGAAAGAAACTTTCCCTTTGTCTGTTGTTCTCCGGAGAAGCAGGGACAGAGCAGCAATACTATAAGCAGGAATGTAAAGTTTGAACCAGATATGAAAAATTATCTTCCATACCTAGAAGGAATCATTTGGATAGGAATGTTTAGATAAATGGGATCAGGTTTGTTCTTTATTTTCGTTTGTGGATCTCCTCTGTGCTAACCCCAGATGTTTTTGTTGCTTGTAACCTTTAAGCTGAACCCCAAGAAAGCTATTTTGGGGGCTTAATTTTTGGAATTGCTCTTTTAAAATCCAGCAAAAGCCTAAGCTGCAAATGTATTTTCTCTCTTTTTGTTTTAATAAAATTTACCTTTAAGAACAGGATTGAATTTTTATGTTCTAAAAGGTTTGTGCATATGTTGTTTGATCAGCTGGTGGCCACAGCTAATTGCCTTTGTTTTCTTTCTCAGCTCTTCCAGGGTGGTGGGGAATGGGGGCATGAAAGGGCTTGAGGGTACCCCACAGGGAAGAATTCCCAAGTGCGCCTTCCTGGGTCCAAGGTTTTCTGTTTGGTTGGTTGGTTGAGGTTTTTTTGCATTTGGGTGGTGGCAGCGTTACCAAGCCAAGGTCACAGAAAAGCTGTAACCTTGGGTGTTTAATACAAGCCTGGAGTGGCCAGTATTAATTTTTAGAATCCTTGTAGGCCCCCAGTTTCTGCACTCAGAGTGACGAAGTAGGGATTCAGCCTTGACAGGCCTGTTTTGCTTTCTCCTCAAAAAGCTATCAACAGCCTAATTGCCAGAAGTTATCAGGTATCACACAGCTCTTTGTAAGCATGCACATTTATTCTTAAGGTAAAAACAGTAAAAGATCTTACACACATACTAATAAGGTTACCAGAGACAACCCCAACTCCAAGAAGAGCATTGGTAGGTATCAGTCCTTCAAACCTCACAGGGGGCTCTTTCTGTGGCTACAAGTCATAATGTCCTTGGCTCAGAACAAGCACAACCATGCACTGAAGCATCACCCTTTTATACTCTTTAGGTCTCTAGCTTTGGCCTCATGAATCAGGTGGTCAGCAGACAAAGGTTCCCCACCTCAGGGTGAAGCATCAAAAGGCTGCATTCTTGCCTAACTAGGGACAAGGTGGGGAGGAGTTTTGCATACATCATCCCCTGAAGATTTCTTGGGAACCCCACTTAAAGTTCATCTTGTCTGGGACATGGTCCTTAGAAATTCCTAACGCTTCCCAGATTTACATTTACGTCTCCTCCTAGAGACATTACCTACAATCCCACACGAATCCAGAAACTGTTGCATTTTTACTACAATGACCTTCTAAGAGTCTCAAACTCAATTCAGTAAGGTTTAACTCAATTCAGTAGTGTTTGCCTAATGTCACAGTATCTTACTTCACAAGTAAACGCATGGGACAACTCACAGAGTAAGGTAGTACTCAATATGGGTGAGGTGATAGAATCCAGCCTTCCATGACTTTTATAACATTAAGCAAGAGAGGGCTAAAGGACATCAGATAATTGCCTGCTGGGATCAGTAAGGAATTTTGATTCTCACGTACAGCTTGGCAAGTTATGGGACAGCTTCCAGCTTCCTACAAGGCACTGGGTCTCATGGATGACTCACTGTAATAAAAGTTTCAGGACAGGACCCCTGCCCCTCTCCTATGTAATCAGCCTCTGAAAACAGTTTCCACCCCCGTCCTCCACCCATATTGACAGCCTGTGTTTTAAAGCATCAGATGATAGTCACTGCATGAGGCAGGATACTGAGCTAGATAAATAAGGGGCCTGACCCACTGAGGCAGAACAATGTCCCCTGGAAGCCTGTGAATGCAGATTGCTACTTATTCTGCACTTCTCCCCTGGTTTTTGGCAGCAAAGTCCCCACAAAGAAATGACTAATCTGTTTTCTGCAGATCTTTTGTAAACTCCAGTAACCGCTCTGCCTGGACTTGAACAATGAGCACAGAGTGTGTTGGCACCGTCCAAAAATCCCATCTGGGGGTGGGGATGCTTTCCAAACACTTGTTGATCTTTATGTCCTACAACCTACATTCACGAGAGTGACCTAGGGACCAGGACAAAGACACCCATTGAAGAAATGCCCTGCAAGAGAATTGTCTGTAGAACAATACCATATGTTCTGCATTTAACTAGGATCATGCAGACCTGCTGTCCTTGTAAATATATCAGCTATGTAAAAACATGCAAGCACACGCAATGCAGGAATTCTGTCACCGGGAAACCTCTGCTGGAAATTGTATCCATTAGCCTAATTAATACTTGCTAGTAGCTAATTAACTTTACTTCAAAGGGTTGTTAGAGCACATTAGATGGTTGTTTTCATTTTGTGTTTATTAATTTTCATTTTTCAAATGCAATGTACGTACATTGATGCTGTCTGCATATTTCCAGGTCAAGCACACAAACTGGTCACTTTGACAGGCACTAGCAACCTGGGAACATACCATCAGCATGAATAAAAATGGCAGGCTAGATCTTCGGGCACTGCTTTGAGACCTATTGATAAAAGCCCCATGTAAGAGCTAGGTATTACTATTATAGCTACAAATGGATCAACCCAGAGAAGCCCATGCTAAGTGTGAAACTTACAAAAGAATATAAGTAAATACACATTTGAACCATTCTTTTGAACATGGAACCATCCTCAGAATGTTAAAGATGGACTAAAAGGTCTCTTATGCCACTTAGCTATGGCTCCTCCATCTGATTACCAGACGCTCCTGAGCAATCTAGTTCTTCTTATGGTTATGGACAGTAGGGTCAGCGAAAGACTCTGCTCAGTTTTATAGCAGGTTAATTTCATTCCTGGGTACTCATCAAATGCTCCTGGAAGCCAATAGGAGTCTTTCTATTGATATCAATGGGGGCTGGGTATAGCCTTAAGTCTGTCAAGCATGGAAGATCCATTAAGCTCCATTAAAGCTGGTGCATGAAGATTGAGAGTCTTCTGTTGTACAGTAGTGACTTCACAGGAGAGCAGCAGAAGCTGCTCCATCCAGCCCTTCATGCCTGAAGGTCATTTTGACTGAAGACTTTAGAGAAGGGGAGAGAGTGAACTGCAAACCCCTCCAATGGTCCAGTGTTCAAAGATCAGAAGTCAGCCTGTAGTGGGTTAGCAGGAGGCCATTCCACCTCACTGTGTCGCCGAGTGTCACCTACAGTCAGGAAATTAGCAGAGTAACACACAGCCTGTATCTCGGCCAGCAGTCTGGGCAGAGAGGTAGTCACTTGGGGTCTCTAGACTGCAATCAGGGCAGAGAAATTGCCTGCTGGGATCAGTAAAGAATTTTGATTCTCACAGGCTCGGGCCTGTATTCGGAGCCGAACAACAAGCAAACAGTAAGTCAGACCCTTAGTCAGGGCAGGGCCATAAAGAGCCTGGAGCTCTGGCGAATATTCAGGGGCAAGCAACAAGACGGTTGTGCATCCTAGCCCTAGTGGACGGATGGCACACACAGGCTCCTTGGCCTAGAGCGGGGACTGTCACCCTAGAGATAGGTGGCTGTCTCTGGACCATACCCAACTTCCCTGTCAGGATGTACCTGGATCCATAGCAGTTCCTCTGGGTTGTCAGGGTAGAAGACCTGCGGCAGTCCCGACAGCTCCTCCAGGGCTTGGTCAGCGGATGGCCCCAGCAGCTCTGGCCAGTCCGCAGCTCTGTAGGGGTCCGTGGTAGTCTCTCAGCTCAGGAGCAGGCAGGAGGCATCTGGCTCTTTCAGTGGCAGCAGCTCAACTGAGCTCCAGGACCCACCTTTTATACTTCCTGTTCCGCCCACTGACTTCCAGTGGGAGGGGCCAGGGCAGCCTGGCTCCGCCCACCAGGGTTCACAGTGGGCTCAGCGGGAGGCCACTCCATCTCACTACACGTATTGGTAAGAAAACCCAGTGATCTGCTCCAGGATGGATCTCCACATCCCATCACAGAGGATGGAACAAAACAAGGGACAAATCCTGAACAACAGAGAAATAGTGCACTAGTCAAAATGGGGAGATGAGACTCAACACCAGGCAGCTGCCAATAAAAACCCTAATTTAGCAGCGTCAGTAATTTTATTAGGCTTGAGACAAAAAAATTCTGAGAGAGAGAAAATCATCTCAGATACTAATGAGAAAGAGCAACTCCTTGGCCGATGTAAATCAACCTGGCTCCTCCATTGTTTTCAAAGGAAATGTGCCTGGATTCCCCAGCTGAGGAGCATGCGCAAAGTTTCTCACTCCCACGTGATTCATTCCTCATTCCCTACCACACGCCACCCTTCATGCAGTGACACAAGCAGACAGTTGCATGCAGTGTTGCTACAGTGCTGTGCTTCCTAGGAATTCATTGGCCACTGACGTCTCACCGCTTTTTAAAAATGAGACGTCAATGCTGCTCCCAAGAGAGTGAATTGGGAAATATCCATGTTTGTGCTGAACAAATGGAACATCCACAATCCCGGGCCGCAACCCAACATAAAACCCTTTTGCCACATTACAGCTGGGCAGAGCTTTGAACAAGCATTGTTATTTATTTTTCTTTCCTTGGCACAATGACTGTGAAAAGGGCGAAAGATGAACTTGCAGGTCCATGGAGTGGGAAAGAGCAAAGAAGTTCTTTTTGTGCCTCTGTTAGCCAGGCAGAGGTAGCTTAAATACTCAGCACTAGTCTCTGGAATGGAAGCTAGGTGGGCTGGAGAGTCCAGTTTGGATTTCAAAAGCTATCCCATGTGTGGAGAAGAAGGTGCACATATGTGGTGTCAGTAAAGCTGAACCAGCAGTTTGTGAGGGGTTCTAGTACAATGTACAGAGCCGAAGAAGATCAGTAATCTCCTTGACTCATTCATTATAACCCTAATTCAACAAGATACTTCCGCACATGCCTCACTTTAAGCACATGAACCGTCCCTTTGATATCACCAAGGCTACTCACACGCTTAAAGTTGGGCACGTGCTTATGGGTCTTTGAAATCAGGGCCGGGGACTGGATCCAGTTGCAAGTCAAGCTAATGGAAAGATTGTTGTGACTCAATGGAACTGGATCAGCCTCTCAAACAATTAATGATAGCGCCAGCCAGGTCAGCTACAACTGTGGATGAACCTGGTAAAAGAGAAGCATATCATAACAGAACAGATATAGCGTAGTGTTGAATAAACAAACACCACATACACCCGGCCAGACTCTTATCTGGTATAAATCAGCCTAACTCCATTAAAGTCACTGTACAGTGAGGCCAAGTTCTACTAGATGAAGATGTGGCTCTACATTAAAGTAACATTAATATGGCACATTTTCTGTGCCAACACTCCTCACAAACCCTAACCCTGCCACCTTGTGCTGATGTAGCGCAATTACAGTATAATCTTTGATGCCATGATCCTATAGTACCATTTCCACCTTCTGCGCATAGGGATCAGGCACCTGAGTGAGGCTTATTTTTATCCTCATTATTTATTAGTAGACCCCTGCCTCACCCACTACACGTCAACCTACCTACCCTCTGGACACCGAATGAGACAAAAGCCCTCCCAATTTAAGCACATGTGCACAGGGGCAATTCCATATAATGCCTGCATTTTTAAACCCTTATTATCTGACAAAATCAAAATGGATTTTCTGCAAGCCACTGAACATGATGGACATAAACATCGTTCTCCCTCACAGATTTCACATATCTGATGTCTCCTGTTGAGATGCTAAATCTATTCAAGAAACATCTCTTACACACCATTTTTTTTAAGATATGAAGACAAAGGATTATATTTTTCACTCCCTTGTATTCAAACACAGCTGAACTGTTTCTGCTCAAACTTTACAAAATAATTCATTCTCTGGCAGGCCAGACCTAGAGATTTTCAGCCCTAAAATTTGATCAAGTTACTAATTCTTGGGAAAAGACCTTTAGATTGGAAATGTAGTGGGGTGGCTGCCCTACTCCCCCTAAAAGGGGCTTAAACAGCCCAGGAAAGGGTTGTAGCTGGGAGCAAGCAAGTTCCCAGGCTGATCGGGCAGAGCAGCCACACCTGTGGCTGCATCAATTAGGGCCCAGCTGTCCCTGATAAAAGGGCCTAGAGTTTGGTGGAGAGAGAGTCTCCTCTAACTACAGAGGCAGACAGGCCTGGCTGCTGGGAGCTTGAGCAAGGTACCTAGAGGGAAGCAGGGCTGGGGCAAGGCAGGAGGAGCTGGGGAAGCTCTGGCTTGGAAACCCCCCAGGCTGCAGGGCCTAGGAGATGGCCCAACTAAGGGGTACTGGGGTTGCAGGGGGCAGCCCAGGGCTCTAGAGGCAGAAGCAGCAGGCCAACCCCCCTTGCTGGTGATGAATGGCAAAGATACTGCAGTCTGCCCCAGAGAATGGGGGCAAGTGGTGACTGGCAGTTGCCTAGACTGAGGCAAAGTGGGGATAGGAGGTGGGGGTTCCCCAGGGAGGGGAGACCCAGAGTGAGACTGTGGGGGTACTGCAGCAGTGCAGCACTCTAGGGAAGAGGGCACTGGGGTCCAGGGAGGGACATGGGGCCAAGCAGCAAGCGGGACTATGGCCTGCAGAGGGTGCTCTGGATGCTGGAAGAGCTAATTCCTGGACAGACCAGCGGGAGGCGCTGCAGGGGTGAGTCGCTGCTTTGCTACAGGAAACAATTAGGCAGCTTATAGCTATTGCTTCATGCTCCAGAAATACACACAAACACACACCCCTTATATTAGCACTTTAAAGACATTGGCCATATTCAGATTAATCCATGATTAATCAGAATAATGTATAATTACTGTGCAATTGATTATATTTCATGACTGGCTTTATCAAATATTCCAGTTCTGTCATGCTTAGATTTTTAGTTTCCTTTGTGGAAGTTTATGCTTTGTGTTTCTGATGAAATATGACTGAAATGGAAATAAGGAAAAGGATGGTGAATGACAGTGAAAAATATTATAATTCCATTATATAAATCAGTATTACACCCTCACTTGGAATATTCAGTTTCGGGCACTCCCATCGCCAAAAGACTATAATCGGATTAGAGGGGGTGGGTTCAGAGAGGTAAAACTGTCCTACGATGAAAGATTGAAAAGATTGGGACTGTTTCACTTAGAGAAGAAGTGACCAAGAGGGGATAGGCGAAAGGTATGTGAGGTAAGGAATGGTATAGAGATGTTAGATAGGGAATTTAAAGTGGAGAAAAACCTGCATCAGGTAGGGAGGGGTTAAAGACCCACCCTGGGCTCAGTCAGCTCCACCCTGCTAGACCTAGGCTGGGTGTTGGTCTTAAGAGAAGGCAAGCTTACCAACAGAGGTCTGCCTCAGGAGGACAGCACACATGCTCCTCTGTGCGGCAGAAGGAGCCTGGCTTGGGCCAAGGACTGTAGGAGCCCTTGACGGGAGGGTTGACCTGGCCTGAATGGTTGGTTGATTGGGGAGCCATGGAGCCAGCTGCTCAATGGGAGGGAAGGCTGAGCCTGTCTGGGTAGGCATTAGTTTGGCTGGGGTTCCAAGTCACATCTATGGCTGAAGAATACTGTGGGAAAACAGAAGCAGAGCTGTTGGTTTGCCCTGTCGAAGCAGGAGGCAGCCATGCTGGGAAGGCAGCTCCCTGACAGGGAACTTCTGTTTGTCTTGCCTTACGCAAGGGCAAGGGGACAGTCAATGAGTCTAAGGTGGCAAACTCAGAACTGATCAAAAGAAATGCCTTACCTGTGGAACTCATTGCCACAAGATATTACTGATGGCAACAGCTTAGCAGGATAAAAAAGAAAGTGGGCCCTGATATAGGTAACAACATCTAGAGTTACAAAGGTAAAGGCTACCAAAATAAGCAATAGTTTTGGAAGTGATACACGATGAAGCTTGAGAGAATATAGATAGGTGAAAACTCTTCCCAGGTTATCCCAAGCAGAATTGCCTTCTGTGGTATAATGAGGTACCACTCACCACTAGAACACCTCCTTATGGCTGCTGTGGGGGATTGGTTCTATCCAGGTCTGATGCTGCGTTCCATTATCTTGCTGTTGCTATGGCCCCCCCTCATTCTCTAGGTCTCCACGCATTTCTTCATGACTCAGTCCTCCAGCTAGGTCACTGCACAGTCCTCCCCTTCCAGAGTATTGAACTGTCTCAGGCAGTTGGCCCATTCACTGCCCACTGTGCCACCTCTTCAGTGTCTAGTAGGGGAACCTGGGCCCACCCTCTCTTCTGGGTGTCCGTTCAGGAACCCTCTAACTAACGGCCATAGTCCGCAATATCCCACCTTAATACTTTTTCCCTGAGCCTTTTCCTACCCTGCCTCTCTCAGGCTTTCCCTTCTGGATTAACCCTTCCTTCAGGGCCTGGGGCACCAGAATGCAGGGAGGCAGTGGGCCATGGCTCCATCACTTTTTGCCAGCCGTGAGGGTGAGCAACAGAGGAGAGGGGATGGAGAGGAGCAAGTGAGGGCGGGCTCTTGCTGGGGAGAAGAGGTGATGTTAGGGTGGGAGCTCAGGGTGAATGGGGGCAAAGCATTGTGGGGAAGGTGGTACAAGGAGGCGGTGCTACAGTTTGGTGCTGGTCGTTTCCCCACTTTTAGGGTGCTTCCATCACCCCTACCTGGGGCTTGTATTCTCCCCCTGAGTTTTAATTCCCTCGCTAACATCCAGAGCATGGCTGCAGGCTCACTCACTGCTGCTGACTTCCTTGCTTTATACTAGGCCCACCTGTTCCATCTCAGCTGGTCTCCATCAATCTGAGGTTACTTAGGCCTTTTAATTCTCCTCAGCAGTGGCCTAGCCACTTAACTGTCCCTTCAGAGTCTCATTAATCCTCCCTAAACTAGTGTGGGGTGAACACACTGTCACAGGTGGGGTTCTTACACCTTCCTCTGAGGTATCTGGTGATGGCCTCAGGCAGAGACAGGATGCCAGACAAGCTGAATGTGGGGTGTAACCCAGCCAGGCATTCTGAGGCTCTTACCTGCTGACTATTCCAGCACTGAACAGTTGTTTGAAAGCGGCACTGAGGGGCAGATGGCACCTGCGTTCCCCTCTCGCTCCATGGCCCGCTTCTTCAGCCGCGGAGTTGGGGCGCATGGGTGGCACAATTTAGCAGCTCAAGAACCTATAGAGTGGACAGAGGACTGGAATCCGTAAGGTCGTCAAACTAACATTACCCTGGCACTAAACATGGCTTAAAAACGGAAATGAAAACATGCGGGCAAAGAAAGGACCCTAGAAAAGTGCAGAGGGAAAATGGAGTCGGCACATACCAGGCACAGTCAAGACACCCCATTTGCTGAAACTTTTAAATATTAGCAGTCTGTGATGCTGTTTACCAGAGAGAGAACGAGAGAGAGAATGAATAGCCGCAGGAGCTGCAAGTGGATTACTCGGCAGAGGCTGGCGGCAGCTGTAATGATGAGAGGCTGATGTATCTGCAGGGCACAGGAGGGATGAATTAAACATTTCCCTCTGACAGTGAAAATGAATGTCTCCCATCTCCTGTACTGAACAGCACACTGTGAGACTGCAGCCCCAGGGCGAAGAACTTCCCTGTTGCCTTTCCCCAGCAGATACTGGAGATGGCAGAGATACTAGAAGCATTGTCATTCAGTAAGGGAACAGACTGTACTCGGGCACCTTTTGGGACTACAACTTAGGCCAGGTCTACACTAGCAAGGGGCGGGAGGGGTCAACCTAAGAGATGCAACTTCAGCTACGTGAATAGTGTAGCTGAAGTCGGCACATCTTAGGTCAACTTACCTGGCGTCCTCATGGTGGCAGTGGGCTCCCGCGTTGCCTCCGCTTGCGCCTTTCGGCGAGCTGGAGTTCTGGAGTTGATGGGAAGTGCCTTTGGGGATCGATTTATCATGTCTGCATGAGACGCAATAAATCGATCCCCGACAGATTGATCAGTACCTGCCGATCTGGTGAGTAGTGAAGACAAGCCCTTATTGCTCCACCTTTCCACTGGAAAAATGAGACCATAGCCCAGATTCTCAGCTTGTGCAAATCACCATAGCTCCAGTGACTCAATGGAGTAGTGTGGATTTACACCAGCTGAGGCTGCAGCCCTGTATCTGCAGAAAGTAATAAAAGCTCCTTAGGGCAGGAACTGTGCTTTGGTTCTGCATTTGTACAGCACCTAGCACTGGGAGGGAGGGGTCCCTGGCCTATGAGTAGGTTCCAAGGGTGCTACGGGAAAACAATGTGTTGGCAATAGCCATAATTAATAAGAATACATGCAAAATACCACACAAGCACCAAGTCAATGCCATCAGCAGTGCACACATGCAAAAAATCACAGTGATAATACAACACCTGTTTATGAAATCCACATTGTATTCTTCACAGCTAGTCAGACTGGCTTGGCTATTAATTCTTCAAGCATAATTGCACACATTCTGGTCCAAACACTGAGCTGCCAAATGAGTACAGCTTAGGCCTACATGACCTGAAGTTTCCTGCAAAATGAAAATTCAAAAAATTTCATCCTGGAAATATTAAAACAACCTTATCAAAACATTTGTGTTTCATAAGGGAAAGTCCTTTGTTTTAACTCTCTCATTTCAATTCTTCTATTATAAAATGGCTTATTAGAGTATAAAAGTCAAAATGATAATGTTAAAAATGAAGCTCTTTGACCTTATTGAAATGAAACACTTGGTCATTTTTTCAGTACAATCCCAGGAAACATTTCAACTCTTTTGAATCAACTTTTTCCCGTAGGAAAACTGTTGTCTCAAAACCTTTTTGACTAGCTCTAGGCACTTCCTTGAAGCTTGCACTGTTATTCACACCTGTGTAAAGCGAGAGGTTTAAAATGCTACTCAATCAGAATGGGAGCATTTTCCACCTACTCTGCCCAGGTATAAATAACACCACCAGGTGCAGAGCAGTAGAGAATCAGGCCTCATGTGAGGTAATATTTCCCTGTTGGCCAGAAGAGCCTGGGAACAGTGACAGGCTATAAATTGTTGTGCAAGTTACAAGTCTGAGTGGTGCCTGTTTAATTAGTCAGTCTGTCTCTGGACAGCTGGGAGGAGAAAAGCGAAGCACGAGAGACTGTTTTGATCACCCTTGGGCAGCCTTGATTTAATAAAAGCTCAGCATTTGTGTTGAGTCCGAGCGGAGGCAGTGGGATTGTCTCGTACACCACTGGAGGAAACACCTGTTGTTCTAATTCTTTGACAGAGTTTTCAGCCTGGGCTATGATCTTGTGAGACCTTAATAGATAAAGCCTGATTTGGGCCCAGTCCACATTTGGCTGGGAGACCTCCAAGGATCGTTTGTTATGTGGACAGGACTTGCAGAAATGCAGCTCATAAGAAGTAGAGGTGCGTGAGTTCACTTTGTCTCTGATGAAGCTCGCCATATCATGGAAAATGAAATCTGTTCCCTACAGGGCTCTGCTTTTTTATTCTTTACCGGTGTCTTTGATTATTTTCTGTTTTCCAAAACGAATCCATAGTCCAGCTTTCAGAATCAATGCTCAGCTGTAATTGTCTCCTACTTTATCTTTTTCCTTACACAGATAAACATCGCTGGTACAGTTTAGCCTTGAATTAGTTCAGTTTCCTTTTCATCTGTTGTTAATTCAAAGTCTGAGTTACAATAGCCACTTTTATTCACATCTTTCATCACCTGTCTCGTCCCGTCTCTCTCCGTGTCAGTCTTTGCCGTATCTCCAAACTGCAGGGAAAATAAAGCCAGCCTCTGTATCAAGGTAGAACACATTTTTGGCTGACCTACATATTTCTGCATTATCACACAATATCTGATTCAAGGGTGACCTCAATGAGCACACACGCAAATCCAGCAACTTCGCTCTTTTCCACAATTCATTCTGAGGAATCAGGTGCAATTTAATGCTCACAAAACCATGAGATGGACGATATCAGAGAAAGCCAGGTACTAGGAGAGCGCACACACACAATCCCTGCTAGTCTAGTACCTGCGATTAGCTGAAGAGGAAGGAATGGCTTTGTGGTAAGGCACTGGATTGGGCTCAAGAGCAGGGAGCAACTCCCAATTCTGCCACAGTCTCCCTGCATGACCCTGGTTAAATTATTGAATCTCTTTGTGCCTTGGTTCCCCTTCTTGTCTTTTAGATTGTAAGACTGCCTCACTGCCCCTCACTATGCCTCTCCACAGCACTTAGGGCCTTGATCTCAACTGGGACCTCTGCTTGGACACACATAATGAAAATCATTAGGACCTACCAGCGATAACGCTTTGTGCCCTGATTGATATTAGACATTTCTCCATCCGTTTATTCGGGGTTGAACCAAGCCGATGGATTTCGCTTCTGTTATCAAGATCAGAAGGTAGAAAAGCAAATGTATTAAGTCACCGTGGCCCTCAACCTACATTTCCAGGGCTAGCTTCATTTCAGTGGAGTCAGTCACAGAGGATGTCCACAGACATGCCTGGAACACAGAGTGCTGGGTGCAGGTTCCCCAGGGTGCTCCTGCAATGATACACAGCAGCCAGGAATTCACTTTAGCTGCTGGGTGTTGGCCCTCTGGAGTTAGAGCAGTCCAGTGACTTGACTCGGGCCCTGTCGTTTTAAACCACGTGTTTACTCCACTGTCTTCTATTTGCAGCGTTTCAAGTGATGCTTGTGTGGCTGGGGCAACCCCCTGAAATCAATGGGAAGTTCTGCTTTTAAAAAGTGATGGCAACAACTCAGCATAAGGTGATCAGGGTTTAAGTGCTGGCCTGGTTAACTGCTCTTGGCTTCAGCAGATGAAATATTTATTCCATAAGGGCCTTGAACCTGCGAGGTGCTGAGCACTGTGTCTTGGATGGGACAAAGTCCTGAAGTACATGCATAATTGTGAGCATCGGCAGAGTCCCCTTGAAGTCAAAGGTACTAGGCCACTTCACACCAGCTGAGGCTCTGTCGCTGGCTTTCTAGCCTGTCAAAATGTAACCCAGCCCCACGGGCCCAGTTTTGCTCTTGCTGACACTGGGGTAACTTGGGACAAGCTCCACCGAAATCGGGGGAGCAACAATAGTGTCAGAGTGACATAAGGGAGAGGAGAACCAGGCCATAGGTTTGTAAATCTGTCAGTTATTAGTCCAGAAAGTCACGGGTCATTCACAGTCCCACGCAAGTCCCAAAATGCCCTTTCTGCTGTCTTCTAAGCCACTGCTTGGATTCCCTGCTGCAAGCAACCTTGGCCAGAAGGGCAGAGAGTGCAGGGTTGTATTAATGGCATCTAAGTGGAGAAGGAATAACGCAAGGCGGTAATATCATACACTGTCATAAGAAGATTAGTTCCACAGAATCTATCTAATCGTGTAGGTGGGAATTTAGAACATAAGAATGGCTAGACTGGGTCAAACCAAAGATCCAATATCCCGTCTTCTGACAGTGGCCAATGCCAGGTGCTCCAGAGGGAATGAACAGAACAGGGAATCATTAAATAATCAATTCCCTGTTGCCCATTCCCAGCTTCTGACAAATAGAGGCTGGTGGCACCACCCGTTCCCATCCTGGCTAATAGCCATTGATGGACCTATCCTCCATGAATTTATCCAGTTCTTTTATGAACCTTGGTAGTCTGGGCCTTCACAATATCCTCTGGCAAGGAGTTCCACAGCCTGACTGTATGTTGTGTGAAAAAATACAGTTTGAAGGTCCCAGCCCAGGCCTTAAGTTTTATTAGCTCAAACTCATCCCTGCTACAACTTAATCAGGATGAATTTGACTCGCTGTGTTATGTTCCATCACACCGAGACCCCAATTCAGTCAGGTATTTAAGCAAGCACCTGGTTTTAAGCTTGTGAATAGTCCCATTGAAGTCAAAGGGACTGTGTGCGTTGCTCAGTAGGGACTAAATTGTCAAGTCATATTGGAAATTTAAAATAATCTGCCAATGAGAACATTGCACAGAGGCCCAGGGAGCATCTGTCAGCATGTGCATCCACGGTGCTGCATACATTTTACCTCCAAATTTCACACAGAAGGCAGCAGCTGTCAGTGACTTTAAAAAAAGAAAAGAAATCTGCAAAATGAGGTGTTCAGAGACAAAAATACCCAGTGACACAAGTGATTAATATTTATAATTCTAGTTCCAAAATAACCTCTGTGTTGCTGAGAGATGGTTGCGAACTCTAAGCTGTACCTCTAACATGCTTTATTATAGACACTAATAATAGCATTTAAGCCCCAGATGAGGTGCTGTACAGATCACAAATTCAAGCGCTGACAGGAGGAAAAGGGGCCTTTTTAAAACCCAGAGCCTGGTTCCGCCCTGAATTACACCGGTTTTCTATTGGTGGATTTCTATCGATTTCAGCAGAGCTACACCGCTGGAAAATTGGAGTAAGACAGTGAAGAATCTTGTTCCCAATCTCCGATGCAAATGAGAAGCAGCGCTGAGATTATTACTCACTCTCACATGATCGAAGCTGCCCAAAATAGTAAGTGAGTTCAATGGGTTTCATTGCTGCTGTATCAAAACGGTGGGCAAGGAAGGCGAACTTTTCAGAGATGAATGACTCCTCACAGTCTCTGAAAACGTATAGCTGAGCAAAATTGCAATACAGCATCTGACTCATTTCCAGAGCCACGCTACGAGGTAAGCAGACCCCCCCTGCCCATCGTTCCTTTTTCACTGGGCGCCCTCAGTGCTGAACCACTGTTTGGCCCTCATCTACACCAGTGGTCTACCCATGGTCAAGGAACAGCTAGTGGTGCTGTGTTTATCATAGAAGACCGAAGTCACATCTGGTGTAACTCCATTGACTTCTGCAGAGGGAAGAATAGGGTGCTAGGTGCTACACATCAGGTAGTTTCTAGTTGAAAGAGGGCTAAGTACAGTCCAGCCTCCATATCCATTCAGATTCTTACTGATGCTGGCAATAAGAGGGCCAATTAGTACCATTCTGTTGTGGTATTTTCTGTGATAAGGACACCTGTCTCCTGCAAAAAGCACTGAGATCACTAACTCATTCACACCGGCAGCCAAACAGCCTCCAGGGGTGTGTGTGCGTGCGTTGTGCGTGTGTGCAAGCTACACCTCACACTACAGCTGGGCCACAAGAAGTCAATTCCCTGCAGGGGGCCTGCCCTCCCCAGGAGAACCTGTGTAACCTGCCCAGTAGGCAAAGAAAGCTTTCACCTGGTCACCGGTCAGGGAGGAAAGGAGAGGCTGAAGAGCTGGTTGTGACTTCTCAGCCTCAGGACCATGCTGTGCTTGAAGAAGCAGACAGGTAGGTGAACTTTATTCTTGGTTGTAATGACTGAGAGGAACTTGCTTTTTGGTTTGCTGCCCTGACGCGGAGCTGAAGGAACTCTGGGCCTTTTCCATTAAAGAAAAACAAACAGGCCAGAACCTATGAAAGAGGGAGCTCTGCCTCTTCTTTGGGCTCTCTCCTTTATTGTGGAGCTTGCTGCTATTGCCTCAGGCTAGCCCTGCCTAACGATGTAGTGACCAGAGATCACGACTGATGTGGGTTTGACTAAAACTAGGAACTTAGAGGAGAAAAAACTTCCTACCCTGATTGCCTCTCTCCACCCGCAGCACCGCCCGCCAGACTTAACAGCCTGGTCAGAGCCAGGAGTGCTGACCGGAGCCGCCAGGGTCCCTTTTAGACCAGGTGTTCTGGTTGAAAACCCGAAACCTCATCACCCTAGGGTAGACGCATGGCTGGGTGGGCTGAGATTGTGTCTCCTCATACATAAGCATCCAACTCCTCTTGTTTGTTACTTAGGTTCCTAGCATAAGTATGTCAACACATTAAAAAATGTTATTCCTTACATGCTGCTTTGCGCTTGGATGTGTGAGAGGCTCTGGGACTGGCATATGAAAGTGTTGATAACTGGGCAATCATCATACCACCTCCCCCTTCACGGTTAGTCTAAAGCCCTGCCACCTACACTAGCTAGTCTATCACACAGGCAACTGGTGCCCCTCTACTGGAGGGAGGCTGATTCAGACAGCTCCTCTCTCTATAGCAGGTGCCTCAAAGTCCCACAAAACTAAAACTTTCCTATACCACTCACCTAACTGTTCATCATCAGTAACTTTTGCCTTCTCTCTTCTCTTGACTGAAGGATTATCAAGAAGATTGTCTGGATAGTCTCTCTTGCGGCTCCATTGCCAGATTCCTGAAATCTTCCAGAATCTGTAGAATTGTGCTTGAGGTGGTGTAATTGGTTCCAGTATGGAGCACCATCACGGGAGTCTCTCCTGGCTGCTGACTTGTTTGTAATAGCCTGGTAGACTTAAGGGGCAGGTCACATTTTGCACTGGGAGAAAGTTCAGAATGCTGTTCAAGGTTTGCTCTGAGTAGAAGGTCACAATAGTTACATCTTTGTCACCTACAGATTGGACAACTGACTTCTGTATTGTAGAAGAGCTTGTAAAGGCCACTGCAGCTATCTAGGACTCCAGATATTTAACTTTTATGGAGTACTAAGAAATCCACATCCTTCTGTGGAGATGCCCAATGATCTTGCATGCTATGATTCATGTGACCATACACACTATATATCCACAGACCTGCCCCCACTGTCATAGGAACTAAACATCCCAGACAGGGACATGAGGTCTCTGGCCTAGTACGCCCATGTGAGAGAAATGTACCTTTTCTAGTAACTGCCTGATCCTTAATTATCTTTAGCTAGCAACTGGCAAATGCCAGGAGTGCTTTGCTATGTAACAGATGGACAACTCCCATTGCTTTCCCCATCTTCACAAAATCAAGAGCTTAGACCCAGCTCCTCAAAGGTAGTTAGAAGCCTAAATCCCATTGCAATCAACGGGAGTTAGGCTGCTAAATACCTTTGGGGAGCCAGGCCTAGATCCCCAGATGGTGTAAGCCACAGGACCTCTGTTGAAGTTGAGGATCTGTCCAAGGGTTCAGACTGTTATAAACCTTACAAAATAGCCACAGACTTAACCGCTGAGCCATCCTGCCTCTCTTTAGGGCACTAGCGGGGGACCTGGATTCAATTCGGTTTCTGCCACTTTAATGTCCAAAGCAGGAAAGGCCCCAGCAGAGGTAAAGTGGTCATGCCTTGTGAAATCTTCCTGCTGGCTTTTGTAGTTTTTCTCCTCCTCTTCCATGAATAAACTGGGCTGATCAGCAGCACCCTGTGAAGCCAGTTGCATTATCCGCAGTCTATTCACCTTGCATAGGCCAATGTGACCTGGCTGTTACGTTGTTGGTCACATTATACCCTTTGATATGATAGGGGAACAAGTACGTCATTTGGCACAGGACTGTCAGAAATGGAAAAACAAGTATTATGCCCTCAAAGGCAGCTCGGACTCTGCAGCTTTAAAATCCCAGGCTTTAAATCAAAGCCAGGATCTTCTTGTTCTCCTACCCATTAAAGACTTGCTGCTCTTCCCCTAGGCTGTTTGTTTCTCTGCCTGCTCCTGTGCATCTGTTGCATAGACTCTTCCAAATTAAATGCAGGGCAGACTTTTCAGTACGGGGCTATAAATGGTTTGCCTACGCTCTGTCTCATGGGCTTTGATGCTGCAGAACAGGAGGGACCCTGTCTGCTTCACTAAAGGAAATGTTGAATCTTGATCTAAAGGATGGGGGCGGAGGGGAAGAAAATATGCCAGAACACCCAAAGACAATCAAGCCAAATTGGGGCTGTTGTCCCATTTAGACGTTTGTTATATTTGTCTCTCTAGTTTTCATAGAGAACTGTGACTCATGAATCTTAAGCAGAGCAGTTGGATGTGCCTAGCATTTTGTTTTAAGCTGCACAGAGGTATGTATTGAAGTTGGGGAAAGTAAGTATTATGATGCTTGGCAGTGGCTTTCCTTGTAACTTTGATGGCCTTTGAAGTTTCACACTGCTTCAAAGGAGGAGTAACAATGACTTGTGCTATACAGATTACAAAGCCCTTCAATAGACCAGTCTGTCTAAATAATATATGGCACCATCAGAGGTCACCTGAGTTTCTGCATAACATGTTGTCACTCTCTTGTACTAATAAAACAACATTTGGCACCTTCAGGTTCTTCCAAGGATTTCAAAGCACTTTGCAACAGTAACAATATATTAACACTATTGTAATAATTAATATACTTATCACTAGTAACCTAGTATTTAATGATGGGAAAGTCAGCTGCAAGTTAAATAACTTGCTCATAAAATTCCAAATGAATGAGTTATATGCAGTGGGCTAACTCCAGCCCTGGGCATGCTTCCACTACAGGCAACAGAGTATTTTGCTGTGTGATAAACCCGCTGAACAGCTAGGAAAAACCCTAGAAATCGTTTTTTTTTAAAAAAAAAAATCATCCTTTGGGAGATTTAAATGTAGATTATAGTATAGTTACCATAACTATCTGCTTTGGGGATTTCTAACTATAGTTTTCCTTACATCTTTGCAAAATGTCTTCTAGGCCTGGGTCACAGCCTTTTGTCTTATAAGTTATAAGCTTCCCTTAGTATGCCAATAAACAATGAAGCTAACATACCAAACTAGCTCTTAACACCTGTTAGGAGTCCTTGGTGTTATCAGTGATACTCTTACACTGCAAAATTCACCCCTATACAGCGGGACAGCATAGGATCTATTGATCACCGTCCTTCTGCACCGGTGTGAATTTAATCTGCCGTGGACAATATGCAAACAGTGTTCAAATGGGAGATGGGGAAACTGGTCATGCCTTTCCCTCTGCACTTAGTAGGTGAAGCTGAGGAGGAAGCTGAACTGATAAATCTATTTCCCCCCTCCAATTTCATCACAGAAGCTATAGATTGTGTGTGGGTTAAGTCAGTAGTACTCATTCAGGGGGATGGGGACCCCTGAGGGGCTGTGAGCAGGTTTCAGGGGGTCTGCCAAGCAGCACCAGTGTTAGACTTTCTGGGTCCCCACTGCATGGGGCTGAAGCCCAGGGCCCTGAGCCCCACCATCTGGGGCTGAAGCCCAGGCCTGAGCAACTTAGCTTCACAGTACCCCCTGGGGCATGGGGCCCTGGGCAATTGCCCTGCTTCCTACCTCTTTACGCTGGCCTTGACTTTTATATGCAGAAAACCAGTTCATGTGACCTAGATGGGCCATGGAGTTTTTATAACATGTTTGGGGGGGTGGGGCACAGAAAGAAAAAGGTTAAGAACCCCTGGGTTAAGTAACCCACACAATCTTTCCTGAGGCTATGTCTTTAGACTGCCAATTTGGTTTTGCAGTTTAAACAGAGTTCACTTAACAGGAAAATCACTAAAGACACGCCAAAGAAAAGTTGCTTAGAGAACATTTATGCTGAGAAATGAAGTATCCCAAGAGTTATTAGCAGGAAAACTGTTAAATCTGAAGTCCAAGCAGGCACTGATTGGTTATCTTCACAAACAACCAAATTCATCCATTACTGGGCTGAATTCAAAGGAGTTACAACAGGGCCAAATTTGGGCCATTGACAGTTTAAACTATAGTTACCTGCATGATGAGATAAAGCTCTGGAATACTAGCTCACAATCCACCACAAATCCCACCACATCAGCCCTGCTGAAATGCATTTTCATTACTGATGGGCGTCCCATTGCGCTGGGAACTGGACATACAGACAGCCCCTGTCAGACTGTTGTACCTTTGAGCTAGCCGGGCGCAAAGACAAGTGGCCAGGTATAAAAACCTTTGGGGAATCCTTCCAACAGTCCCCTTATATTATGCATAGAGACTGGGGATGCCCCTCACAGAGTTCCATGACCAGATGGAAATGACATAGAGATGGGCCAGAGGAGGCATGGTAATGACCAAACCTGTGCCCCAGTGGTACTGCCTTGTAGTAGCCATAGGAGAGCCCTGGAAGCAGACACAGAGAGCAGGGAAATTCCTGGAGTCTTTGCCCAGTCCACAGTACCCCCAACCCTCCCTAAGCGGAGGAAGTACAAGCAAGTTGCATCCTCTCCGATGCCACACGGACACAGTCTGCCCCTGAGAACTGGGGGCACTTACTTACGATTTAAATGTCTACACAGGGTGCAGGGCAGGGAAAAGTGGGCTCATAGGATCCATTCCAACTCCAAAACACGTCAGTCCAAATCCTCTGCTGGTGTAAATCCACAGCAGTCAATGAAGCAATGCCAATATAGACCAGTTCAGGGTTGCTTCATTTACACACGAACACATGCCCACACACCCCCCTGTGGGTTGCTAAACAATAACCCAGTTATTTGTCAAGTCACTTGGGAAACTCCAGGAACCACAGTCACAACCCTTTCCTGGGCTGTTTTAAGACCACCTGGCTGGGAGCGGGTAGCCACCCCGCTACATGTCTACATAACCAACACTTTTCTTATGAAATATAAAGGAATCCATGTTTCTAGTACAGTTATGTACGTATAGATGTAAGGCCGTCTTCAAGCAAGTGTGAAAATTGTGGGGGGAGGGGAGGGTGTCAGTGCATCCAGCCTGCTATTGATTTAGGCCAAGAATAAGGATGGAGGGGTGGTATGGGACAGCCTGGGTCCAATGGCATGAAAGAGGAGCTGCCCATTGGTCCCACTCTCTGTAGCCATTTACTTCTCTGGTTGCTTCAGGAGCAGCAACGCTCTAGGCACAGGCCAACTTCACAAACCATCCACGCAAGGCTTCGGACAACCTCAGCGGCACTCAGAGGAACGCTCAGGTGTGACACGACATGACAGTCCAGAAATAGTTGCCAGGGCTCAGGTGTTTGATGTCCGTGGCCCCAATTCAGCAAGGTGCGTAAGCCGGCAGTTAACGTTAAAACACAGAAAACATGAGCTATGAGGAAAGACTGGGGAGGGAAATGGGCTTGTTTAGTCTGGAGAGGAGAAGACGGAGGGGGGCATGAAAAGTTGTCAAGAAAATAAAAGGTTGTTACAAGGCAGAGGGTGAAAATTGTTCTCTGAGGATAGGGTAAGAAGCAAGGGGCTTAACTTGCAGCAAGGGTGGCTTAGGTTGGACATTAGGAAAAACTTCTTAACTGTCAGGGTGGTTAAGCACTGGAATAAGTTGCCTAGGGAGGTTGTGGAATCTCCATCATTGGGGATTGTTAAGATCAGGTTAGACAAACACCTGTCAGGGATGGTCTAGTTATTACTTAGGCCCGCCATGAGTGCAGGGGACTGGACTAAATGATCTATTGAGGTCACTTTTAGTCCTACACTTCTATGATTCTATGAATAAGCATGTGCTTAGCTCATCCCCATTCAGCAATGCATTTAAACACATGCTTAATGTCAACCGTCTGCTTATGTGTTTTGGGGATTTAATCTTTGGCTGTGAATAGCCCTGAAAAGTCATCAATAGCTTTGTTGTCCCCGCCCCACACACACCAAAAAATTAGCGCTGTAGCATCCCATTGTTTTAAAGAGCCTTGCAATCAAACACAACAATCCTGTGTCATTGTTTGCAAAACTAAAAAAGCTCTTATCTTAGGAGAACAATTGCAATGTAGGAACACTCCTTCACTGCAAAGCATCCGTTTGAATAGAGGGGTTGACAGGTGTGCTCAGACTCCCAAATGTTAGAAGCTAAAAATACTTTGTCCTGTTGCAGAATTTCAATATGCACAAAGGGGAAATTGCTCTTTTTTCTGAACTTGGAACAGGTCTGACTTTTAGGGCCAGCTATTCAAAAGAGTAGAATCACATGGCTTTGCGTATGTACACACACATATGCACGTACATGCATGCAGGTGTGTTCTAACTTATACATGCAGTTACTGCAAGTGGGCAGCAAACTGGGTATGTACACGTGCAGATGGTCAGATAAGCATCTAATTGGACATCTGTGTCTACAAGTGCCCAGCTTATGTGTACACTGGCCAATATGCTTATGAAATTAGTGCAAAACTATTCTGTGAAACCCCGGGCTTCCTCCCTCTTGAAAATAAACTGACATAAAAATCAAATCTTGAAAACTGGACTTAAAATCGTACTCCTTTTCTTAAGCAAGAGAGCCTCTGGCAGGCAAAGGGGATTGCATTACAGAGGCTAGTGGGTGCCCCTTCCTGGCCACTCACTGGGACTGCTGTGAGGAGAATTCAAGCCTCTCTGCTCTGGATTCTTGGGGCTGTTTCAAGCTGCTGGAGCTAAATGGAGTCCAGCCTCTGCCCCAATCTGGTGTCTCTAGCACAGTCTCACACCTTCTACCTGGCACCCTTATCAGCGTATTGGATCCTGCTGTCCAGCCACCTCGCCCCTCTGGACTAGACTCCCTGGTACTTAAACACACCCCGCTCCCAGAACTCCACCCCAAAGGTGTGATGCTTCAGGATACAGTTTAACTCTCTCTGGGGCATGCGATAGTTGTGAAGCAGTCAGCACAGACATGCACACTTGGTACTGTCCAACATCTTTTGGCTCTTTAATCATGTAAAGCACAGGAGAGTACAGATCATAGAAAACACCCTAAACGCAATGCCCCTCACTAGCTCACCCTTCCCTTAGGAATCCTTAGGGCAGGGGTGGCCATCCTGAGCCTGAGAAGGAGCCAGAATTTACCAATGGACATTGCCAAAGAGCCACAGTTATATGTCAACAGCTCCCGCCTTCCGCTTCCCACGCCTCCCTCCCACCCACCCGCAGCCCTTCCCTCTCCGGACCTCCCCATCAGCTGTTTTGTGGCATGCAGGAGGCTCTGGGGGTGGGGGAAGTGGGAGGAGCGAGGGCATGGCAGGCTGAGGGGAGGGGATAGAAAGAGATGGAGTAGGGGCAGGGCCTGTGGCAGAGCCAGGGGCTGAACAGTGAGCACCCTCCGGCACATTGGAAAGTTGGCGCCTGTAGCTCCAGCCCTGGAATTGGTGCTTACACAAGGAGCCGCATCTTAACTTCTGAAGAACCACAAGAGGCTCCGGAGCCACAGATTGGCCACCCCTGCCTTAGGGGATCATCTATATTCTGTCAGGCAGGCAGATCCTCTGCCCCGTTGCCTGCCCTCTTGCAGCAATTTTCCTCATCTTAATCTGTTGTTAATGACTCTCCTCTCCACTTTCCCCTTTGATTCCCTTTATACCGGCGGTTCTCAAACTTTCCGCCGCCATGACCCATTTTTACTTTCTTGCAGGGCTCCGCGGACCCTTGTATGTCTGCCAAAAATCTGCTGAATTAATTACTTCCACATTCAACGGCTTTTCGGCGGACATGCCGAGCGCTCCCGACTGTGCGCTGAAACTCGAAATGATCACTTTGGGAGTGCTCGCCATGTCCACCGAAAAGCCGCCAAATGCGGAAATAATTCATTCGGCGGCTTTTCAGCAGCGAAAGCAACTCGCGACCTCCCTAGAAGCGGACAGCGACCTCTCGGGGGGTCGTGACCCCTGCTTTGAGAATAGTTGCTTTATACAATAAAGTTTATAGACTCCTGCTGGGGTCACATGCTTCTTTTGTTCTGCCTTTTGGTAGTTTCCCACTACTCTTTCTTGACTTCTTAAGCTGTTTATATCCATATCAGCTTCTTCCTTGGTTACCACTTTATCCTCAATGCTTTACCACCCATAATGTGAAAGCAGAAGTTTTGCATATGGCTGTTTGGTCTGGACTAACTCGAAAAAGTTGTCCTTTGGAGTCCACCACACAGGCCAGGTTCTCAGGCATAGGGGACATAAGAACTGTCTGGCTAGGTTGGATTTTGATTTAATCTTTGGTTAAATATTTTCTGGTTTTGGCGTGAGATGCAGCTGCTGTGTTAATTCTTTCTACGTGAGTGTATTTATAAGGTATGGCGAAGGCACACAGGATAGGCACACTTCTAATGTGAGATAAATGGGGGAATAAAGAAATTACCAGTTGCTAAGAAAAAAGGAAATTCTTAGTATAAACTCCCTACAGAAGAGACATAGGAAACAAGCATCTACATGTGAGAGACCGAAGGAGAGCAAGAAAAACAACAACATTAAATTGATTGAGCCACCAAAAGAAGCAATTGTCTTCTGGGCTTTCAATATGAAACCACTTGAGAAAGGTTAAGAGCATTGAAGTGCGTTGACAGAGTAATTCTCAGTGGGGGTCAGTTATTCTTGGGGCTTGCCTCAAGTCAGTGGTTCCCAAACTTTAAGAGTCCACAAACCCCTTTCACTAAATTGTGACATCTTGTGAACCTCCTCCTAAAAATGAATATTTCCAGGGACTTAAGTTTAAATTTCCTCAGTGTGATGAATGTGATTGCTTTGCTCTGCATAGCTCTTGGAAGTCTGGAACCACTGGAGAAAGATAAAGTCTTAGGTCTGGTTCAGCATCAAGTCTCTTTCTGTATTTGGTTTTCAGATGTGCATACAAGGAAAACACTTTCTCGCATAAGTATGTTGTTGAAAATGGGAACAAAACTGCAGCAGCTTTTTCTGCCAGAATGGGGTACTAATTTCTTAAACTCAGCCAAAAGTTGATCAATGACAGATTTCTGAAACTCCTTTTCAGTTCGTAATCATAGGAGATCTCAATCAATTTCTCTTTTTCCTCAGTGTTCAATATCTGTGTTGAGAAAGAGGTATCATCAAAAGGGTTGTGAATCCAGACATTAACACCTGACATAGTTGGAAAGTATTCCCTGAAAGTTATGCAAAGTCCTTTTAGGTGTGCAATTATATTGGTTTTAGTGCATTGATCCAACTGAAGTTTATGTTCTGTCAAGAAATCATGAAGAATACTGAAACACTCAGTTTGATTGTTTTCCAAACAACTTTCCCAGAACTGCAACTTCTTTATCATGGATTCAGTTTGCTCTTGCACATTGAAAATTGTTACATTGAGGCCTTGAAGAGATAAATTTAGGTAATTAATTCTTGAGAAAATATCTGCTAAATAAGCTAGGTTCTGGAGCCAGGCATTATTTTCCATACCGCTGGCAAGGTGGAAAGGGTGGTTGTTGAAAAAAACCTAGGATTTCCATTCTAAGCTCAAACAAGTGCACAAGGATTTTGCCCTGTGAGAGCCATCTAACTTCAGTATGAGTCAACAGACAATTGTGTACATTACCCATTTCTTCACAAAGTATGTGAAATATTCTGGAATTTGTTGGCCATGATTTTATAAAAGTCACCATTTTCACTGCATTGTCCAGCACGTCCATCAGTTCCTCAAGCATGTGTTTTGTTGCAAGGGCTTGTTTACGGATGCTGCAATGAGTCCAAGAGACTTTTGATACAACCCTTTTTGTTCGAGCTACATATCCAGTATACTTCCCTGTCATTGAAGTGACCCCATGAGTGCAAATGCCTAGGCAATGAGACCAATCTATTTCCTTTTCTTGAAAATATGCATTAGTCAGATTGAAGATATCTTCTCCAGCTGTACCTTCTTCCAAAGGTCGGCAAAACAACAAGTCTTCTTCAACCATACCTTCATTCACATAAGGCACAAACAGTAGCAAAATAGCTAGATTAGCTACATCAGTTGATTCATCCAACTGTATAGCCTAATATGGACTATTTTTCACTCTGTGTACAATTGTGGTCTCTACATTATTTGACATGCCATTAATTCTTCGTGACAACGTATTACTGGACAAAGGTATCATGTCAACCCTTTTTGCAGCCTTTTCTCCGAGCATGCAATGAACGACGTCTTTTATATAGGGACCAATCAAGCTCTCTGCTATGGTATGTGCTTCTGATGCTTTTGCTGCTTGGTAGCTCACGCGGTATGACGCTTCAAGTGCCTTTTCATTATCAGTACTTGCTTTGGACATAAAGCTGGTAATGTCACTTTTCTTATCAGCTAATTTTCGCTTGAAAAAATCAACAGGCTTGTCGAGTTGTGCAGGATGCCTAGTTTCTGAATGCTGCCAAAGTAGGGAAGGTTTGAAGCTGCTGCTTACTAGAACATCCCCACAAATAACACACAGTGGTTTTGGACGTTCTTGATCACCAATGCATGTAAAGCCATATTTTACATAATCATCGTCATATTTTCTTTTCTTTGTAAGTGACGTTCCAGGACCATCATGATCATTAGACTTAGATTTTCCACACTATGGACTTGAGGAAACACTAGCTGATTCTAGTGTCTTTACACTTTCCTTTTTCAGCCACTTATCCATTGAACTTGGGTACAAAAGCTCTAATAAAAATAACACAGAGAGACTGCTAACAACCAACAAACTAGAAAATGGGAAGATTCACTCAAGTCTCACTGAAGCAAATCAGAACTTGAGAGAAGGATAATTACTGTCCTACACTGGCTACAAAGTGCTTCCAAATAGTTTGGCTTGCAAACAGCTTTTCTTCCACCACGAGTTCCATCCCTACAAGGGTGCCCTATGAGGGACAAATTAGCTTGGGACATCCCCCATATACAGTGTGGCATCTGATCACTGCCCTGAATGCAAACTTCTCCTGTCTGGCAAGGACAGGGGTCCGAGCTGCTCTCCCTCGGGCTTGGGCTGCCAGACCTGCATGGAGCACTGGGGTTCGGGCTGCCAGCTCCTCCACTGATGGGGACAAGACTCAGGCTGCCAGCCCCAGTTGCCGGTCCCACTTTCCGTGGGGCTCAGGCTGTCTGCCCTGCAAGCAGGTCCCACCAGGGCCCTCTGGCCGCCATTAATGAAACTTTTCTGGTGAACCCCCTGAAACATTCCGCAAACCCCAGTTTGGGACCCACTGGCTCAGGTCATTACAGAGATGATCCAGAGTGTGTGAAATGCAGATTTTGATCTAGATCCTTATGTTTGCCCCAAAACCAGGGGCTTTTGGTGCAGATTCTTAAACCAGACCGACCTCTAACATCACCCCTACACACAATTGAGAGGAAGCAACCGACCTTAACCCCAGCCTCAGTGATATCAGATGCTGTCCTGATGTATGCAGTGTTAGAACCTCAATGAAATGTGAGGGGAACAGGGGAGTTCTTCTCTTAACCAGTGCAATCATGTATTACAGTAACTTCAAGATTATATCCCTAGAGCAGCTCTAATTTTGATCTGATCTACTTCACACACTGCTTCATTCTGTTTCACCTTTTTTTCTAATGTATCTGGGCTTAGTATGTCAGTAAAAGACCCACTCCCAAAACCTCTCCCTTCCCCTCCCATTGTTTTCCATTAACCAAAAAGGCATTGTTAGAAGGAACATTGATAAGCTGACGCCCTAGCTTGGGTGACACAGGAACCCAGTGTGAACACGAGGAAGCTAACCACAAAAGGCCCTCCAGGTCTGAGATTTTCCAAGTTCCTTAGTGCACCTTGCTCACAGCAATCTGGATCAAACCAGATCACTGTTTTGGCCCCTGGAGTGTACTGTAGGAGGAGAGAGCGCTGGGTGTAAAGGTCAGATGGCCACAGATGCTAGGCCAGTGCCACAGGGCCCCTCATAGATACAGATTCTTGGTAGTCAAGCTTTCAACATCTACAGCAGTCCAACAACCGGGGAAATTGCTGGGGAGAAGTCCTGAGCCACCCCTCCTAGTCAGCTAAGAAGCCAGAGCTAGAGGGATGCTTTCTAGAAAAGACTAATTATAGAGATGCAACTGGACTTCTTTATCTCGAGCCCAATATAATACCAGTCACCAGCCAGCTCGGTACGAGAACTGCCCTTTCAAGAGGTTGCTACGCAGTATGTAAGAAATGAAACAGAGATTGTTGGGGGGGGGGGGGCCCGCACCTCTCGCTCCACCGCATGCTTAGCAAATGCTGAGCAAGGCAATCTGGAGGAGAGACTCCAGAAGTCAACTGCAACTGTTAAGGAAATCCCGCATGGTTTAATAACACCAATTCTGACACCTAGTGACAAAGGAAGATTCACCTCGGCTTTCTCAAAGGGGCAAGGGAGCTGGCCCAGGGTTAAACCTGGGCTTTCGAAGCCATCCCCTCATACAGAATGGTGCAGAGGGTACCGCGCTCGTGGCAGTTCCCAAGGGCTTTCCGCCTGTGTAGGACAGAGGCAGTGGGTATAACCAGATGCAGTGTATGCTGGCGACAGTCTGTTAGTCAGCTCAGTCCCTGATTCAGCCAGCAGTACACCCTGGTGCTGCTGGAGCTGCAACTTAAAGATCTTTGCTCAGTAAAGATTCCAGTGCAACTTATTAAAGGGGCAGGGGAATCAGCCAAGCAGAGTGATACATGGAAAGGACATCGTCTCCATCTAGCGAAAATGAACGCTCCCCTCCCTGTCCAGGATACCATACGTGGATTTGTACTGCCAGGCGCTCGTTGGTAAGGATGCCATGGGGAGCACAAACAGCAAAAGGTGGAAAGGGCACAGCTGTTCCTGCTGCTATTAAGGGAAAGAGCAAATAGCCTGGTATTTGGGGAGGTTCCCACAACCAAAACATCTGGGCAAACAAAATTGACTTCTGCAAACTGGTTTTGGAAGCAGCCCAAGCAGAGATCCCCCAGCGTCAGCCCTTCCCGCCGGGCTTCACTTTCCCCATCTGCTGCTGAACTTTCCCACCTCTGTAAAGGGGATGAGCAAAGCTGTCCAAGTGCAAAGTAAAAATATCATCACCTGTTTACAGCTGGGAAGGCCAGCCTGCTTCCTGCGCCGGACCCGGCTGCCTGCAAAAACTAATCTTCACTAACAGAGGAAGGAATCTGAGCTGCTTACGGGCCTGTTTAATTATGAATTAATAACATCTGTCATTAACTGATAATTAAATACAAAAAAGCTGGAAATACAACTGACCCCCAGTTCCTTCCCCCTAGTGCCTTACTCTTAGCTACTAGAAAATCTCTTTTTCCTGAGACAATGTGTGGATCTTCACTAAAGCCCTGATAGAAACAGCAGTTGGAAGTAAAGCTGCAGGGCTTAAGCTTTATTGGAGGCAAATGGGCCTGTTTCTGATCTTGCTTACACTGATATAAAGCAGGACCCCACTCCATCAAAATCAGTTGCAAGAGACCAGCGCAGGAGGAGAATCTGGCCTAATGTCTTAAACTTCATTTCCTTGTGAGTAAATAGGCCCTGATTCCTGAAAGCACCTCTGGTCAGGAAAGCCCTCAAGGACGTGTATTAAATCCCATTGACTTCAATATTTCAGCACATGCTAAACTTTGTGTTTTCCTGAATTGGGGGATAGCTGGCTAAGATCAACATGAAAGTAAGACAAAGGGCATTTGCTCTCAGTGCTGAAGGAGCGGTTTTCTGCATTGTGCAATTATTCCTACAATACTTGGAAGGCATTTTTTTTATTCATGTAAACTGTATTTAGATTTCCCAGTTGGAGGAAACCATGAAGCTCAGGGTTAAAGGATGCTAAGAAATGTATGTAAATTGTCCAAAAAGCCAAACAGTCTTGGTTTTATCTCATTGAAATAAACATGGTCATGCAAAACAGACACACTGCATTCTTGTTAAGTAAGAGCAAAGAGCTGCAAGGGGAGAGAAAAATGCCAGCTACATGTTCCACAGTGAATTTTATCTTCCAGCTCCATCTGGTTTCCAAGCTTGCCCTGTTTTGTGTGTGGAATAGGAAATTATACAACTTCTAAGAAAAGCTCAACAAGGTAAGGTTCTGGAGTCCCAAGCTGGCAGGACAAACTGGCTCAAAGGTAATTTAAGTACATCAGGCAACAGTCCTGAGGGGATCTCTGTGACCAAACCTGCCACACGGCTGCTCCCTTTTCCTTGAGCCTGTTCTCCCCTCCGCCTCCTATCTGGAAACTTAACCAGCTCTCATGTAAGCATTTATAAGTCAAAACTGGGGTAGTTGAGTGCAGAGCCTCATGGAAACCTGTAGTTACGCCAGTGTCAAGGGCCAGGAAAGGCAGGCAGGATGCCCGGAGAATGCTGTCAAATTCATGATTGCAAAAGGGGCAAAAAATGAGACAAATTCCTAGCAGAGACAAATTCCAACTGGTTGCACATTATAAAACAATTTATTTGGTAGATATTAACCTGGTGCTTAGTGGAATAGTTTGTCAAAGGCAACAGACAGAGCCAGAACAAAAACATTGACTGACTGTGTGCCTCTGAAATGACTGTGAGGTTGAATATACAGTAGAGCCGCATTCAGGCAGCATTTATTCCTGTGTGTTTCTTAGATCTACTGTAGCCTCCAGGTAAACAAAGATTGATAAAGTGTGACAAACAGAAATGTTCAAGAAATTAATAGGACTTGTTCTCCTTGAGAGAACCTTTCAGCCATAACTCATTGGTGTTCTTTTGAGCCTGCAGTGCAATATATATTACACATCAGTAAGGATTTTTCTTCTCTTTACTTTGCTTGTAAGTGGATCAATTTAGGAGCCACATCCTCAGCCAAAGTCAATTAAAGTAGATCCACTGGCATGACAGCCAGCTGAGGGTTTGGACCTAGGCGTTGATATCGAGATGCAAGTACAATACTCAGCATTCCTCACCCATTGACCTCCAAGCATTTCACAAAGGTGCTAAATATCATTATCCCTAGTTTATCTCTGGAGCAGGGAGAGGGAGACCCAGAGGTGGAATTATAGTAACACAGTGAGGCATCAGGAGAGCTGAAGATGGAACTGCGGGATCTTGACAACCAGGCCAGCACCCTGCCCACTCCACCTAGCTTCCTGCCCACCTACAGGGAATCAATTAAACCACTGTGCTAAGGTGGATGAACTGGCCTAGAAGCATTTTCCCACAGAAGTTTATTGTCCCCTTTTTTTACAAAACTGATTTTTCGGTATCCAGAAGGAATCAGCGGTGGGTAATATATTTTGTGGGATGCAGGTGTCCTGTTTTTCTGTGAAGGTGCTTCAGGGCAGAAATTATGACTTCCTTCTGTCAAGCACCTAGTAAAATGGGGCCCTGCTTCTGATTGCAGCCTCGAGCTACTGTCATAATCTTCATTTGGGCTGCTGAAACTAAAATCGCTACACCATATTGCACAGGTAGAACGGGGAGGAGAGAAGGGCTACTGGAGGAATTTATCTCAGAGGTGGATAGAAAGCAGTCTAAAGGGTTAATCTCAATGCAGAGCAGTATGGATAGGCAAGAAGGCACAGAAGTCTTTTCTATTATTTGCATCACAGTAGCACCCAGAGGCCCTCATGAGGGCTCCACTGTGGCCCTGGACAAACACAAATGTTACAACAAGAGGGACTAAAAGGGATTCCAACCAAACTGCACTGAAGTTATGAAAACAAAACATATGGGGAAAGATTTTGAAAACATTCAGTGAAAATGATGCTGGGGATAAAAAAAAACAAGGGCCAGATTTTCAAATGTCATTTCTTTACGTTACAATCCAGCACAGTGCTCAACTATAGCTCAAAGTTGACTTCAGTGAGACTGAAATTAAATTTAAGCACCTGCTTTGCTGAATTGGCACCCAAGTTACTGCAGAATCAGGAGAATCACTTTTGACCTGAGAGTAAGTAAGGTACTGCCTTGCTAGAGAGCTATCACTGAGAAGGCTACTGCTCCAGTAATTCCAGAGAAGTCTATATAGGCTGTCCCTTTGCTACACACTGTAGTAAGAAGAGAGCCTGAAACATAAGGCCTTGTATCAGAGGCCTAGCGTGAGGCCTGAGGCCTGAACTAAAGTAATGGTCAAAACTGTGCTGTCAAAAAGCAAAGTTAAGTTGTGAGCAAGTGGCAGGCCCCATTCACAGAATTTGGCAAGAACACATATTTTGATATTGCAGAAACATATAAATATAAATATACACATAAATATATTCCAGAAGGGTGGTACCAGAGCACCTCAATACCAGCACATTCCCTAAAGATAACAGGAACATGCTGACCCATACTAAAGATAAGGTCAGGATGACAGTGTGATGAATATTCGGCTTTCCTGGGCTCCTTGTTATACTCCCGGTCAGGGGGTACCTGGTCTCCTGAGATCCTCTTCCATCCCTAATCTTCTATGATTCCAGGGTTGCCATTCGCCTCGCCACCGGTGTTCCTGGTGTCTGGCAGCTCTGGCAGTCCCTCTGAGTCTCTGGGAGTGTAGCAGCCGCCATCAGGTCCGGGCTCCAGCAGCTGGCTGGGAGACACCCTGCTCCTCTGGCCACTTTGGTCCAACTGAGCTGGAGGGCTGGGCTTTTATAGCTCTGGTTCCTGTCCTTCTCCTCTGCTTCCGGTGGGGTGGCCGCAAGTATCCCAGTTCTGCACACCAGGCGGTGGTCACAGTTCTCTCCCCATCGGTCATGGAGGGAGACCATGCCCCCTCGCTACACATTGCTAAACTGTTTAACCAAACACACAGGTAAAAATCAACACATGAACGTCAGCAAAAAACATAAAGGCCAAAAAAACCCACAAAAAACCCACCACCTAGCTGATAAAAAAAATAAGTTACACAGTAAATACAAATTGGGCAAACAAAATCCCTGGTAGTACCAGTCACACGTTGGGATCAGTAACACGGAATCGTAAGTAAGGTACGTGTTATTCAGAACAATCATGTTCAGTGTCTGGGTACCAATGCTAAATCCTAATACAACAATATTTAAAAAATTGGTTACTGGCCATTCAGTAGGTTATCTAAAAAACAGCATCCATAAAAAACATCTAAATCTATGTCAGCTACTAGTGTACCGCAAAGCAATAACCAAAGAGTGACAACCGACAGTAAGGGTAATCTATAACATAAAAAAACAGTACCAAGCAGTAACTAATTACAAAATATTTATATATAAAAGCCTCATTT
Source organism: Dermatemys mawii (assembly GCA_007922305.1). Classification (NCBI taxonomy): domain Eukaryota; kingdom Metazoa; phylum Chordata; order Testudines; family Dermatemydidae; genus Dermatemys; species Dermatemys mawii. The sequence continues at coordinate 5,044,756 of ML677392.1, read as the reverse complement.
GTAATTTCACTACTTCAAATTTCTGTTTTACTTCTCATATACACAGCACAGTGGAACACACTAATCACAATGCCCGTCCCAGTATTTCACAAAACTCAAAATATACAGGTAATAACTGTAATTGCCTCAATAAAAATGTTGCTATCTGCAGTACCACAAGGGTCAAACTACAACACCAAATTAAAAAAAATTGTTATGCTTGAATAGAAGGTGGTGTCACATGTACACATACATACTATACATGTATACCCATTTACACTACAGATATATACACCATATCCATATTATTCATCTATATTAATTATTTGGAAGTGCCTCTAAGGCGCAATAATAAAACTGCATTCCTTCATCAAAGTTGCAGGCCTAACATTCCCAGGCCCACCATAAAAAACTACAATCAATCTGTCCATCTGTCATACAAAAAATGTGCAAACTAAGAAGCAAATGGGGCATGAATGTATATGTGATAAAGCAAGGCAACCACATAACAATTTTAGCCCACAGGGTCATCTTCAGTCCATGCATTATGCTTTTCTGGAATGCTGGGTAAATATCATTCCCATTAAAAGACAAAAAGTAGGGGAGTGTAGTAGGAAGAGAGAGCCTGAAACATAAGTCCTTGTATTAGAGGCCTAGTATGAGGCCTAAGGCCTGAACTAAAGTAGTTGTCAAAACTTTGCTGCCATAAAGCAACGTTAAGATGTGAGCAAGAGGCAGGCCCTGCTCATAGAATCTGGCAAGAACAGGGCTGATATTGCAGATACACATATTCCTAAGTAGTGCTAGGTACAAAAATATACATGCAAACACATTGCAGGAGGTTGGTACCAGAACACCTTGATACCAGCACATTCCCAAAAGATAACAGGAACATGCTGACCCATCCTAAAGATAAGGTCAGGATAACAGTGTGATGAATAGGGATGTACAAGGTGATGGGTGGTAACCGGCTACGTCAGAGGGTGTCAGCTAATTACGTCAGAGGGGCAGTACGTAACTTGTTTGTATTAATGTATAAAATGGCGTCTCGGAGGGAGTGTCTCTGTCTGGCTGAGGGAGAAACAGAAAGTCCCGCCGTTCACCGAGGTGGTACATTGTTACAGGCATACGTGTCTTAGTGGTGTGGTAGAGTCTGAGGGATATTAGTACTGTGCTTCGTGAACAGTGATCCTGACTGAGTGCCTTCATACCTTCACAGATCTTGCGGTCATGGGGCAGTTCACCTGAGGTCTGTTGTGCCAACTGTCTGCACAGAGCTGGGACAGCACACAGGGCAAACACACATATGCACCCAAACATTTTACCACACACACTTTGTTACAACATGTTAAATCCAACCTGGGCCACAACTCACAAACGGCCTGCAGGTCACCCCCTGGGTGTCTGTGTATAGCCCCAGCCCTGGGCCAGCAGCCTGTCAGCAACACTCCAGCCACACTCTGGCTTCCCCAGCTTGATCTCCTACTTGCAGAGTAGCCCCACCAGACTCCCAGTCCCAGACTTTCACCAAAATGTGTGTTCTGCACTGCCCAGCCGTCTCCTGGGCACTTCCGATTTTAGAAGTGCTTTGTCCCTGTAAGCAGTCAATATTCAACAGTTTGCTACTTTAACTAGAGTTACCAAACAGTTCCATTGAACACAACACTGGATTAGTTTTGATTAAAAAATAAAACAAGTTTATTTAACTACAAAGAGAGATTTTAAGTGAGTACATGTACACAGTGTTAAAAGTCTTAAATGCTGACAAATAAAATAAAGAGAAAATGCTTTCTTGTTGGTTAAACTTAACAAGCTTGACTTGGTTCAAGGTAAAATCCTTACCACATGTTCCCAGCAAATGGCCAACAAAATTATCAAGCCAGGATCTCTCGCAAAGGCAATGAGCCGGATCCTTTGTCATCTTAGGTGAGAGAGCGAGAGAGAAAGAGAGAGAGAGAGAGAGAAAGAAAGAGATGCCTTGGTATGTTTTTGTTCCTCACTTTTAAAGTCCAGTCCCCCTTTGAAGTGGATTCTTTTGAGGATTACCCCTCAAAGCAAAGTTTATTCAATCAGTAAAGAAGGCAATGTTCTGGTCCTGCTTTGAGCAGGGGGTTGGACTAGATGTCCTCCTGAGGTGTCTTCCAGTCCTGATATTCTATGATTCTATGATTCAATGTGAAGTCTAATGATGAAAGTGGCTCCATGCTCTCCTCCCTTCTGCATGCTAGAAATGTGTATTTGCCTTGTCTCCTACCATTTGCCTCTCTTACTGTCTCAAGGACCCTATTTATATGTAAGGCTACAATTTAGTCATGGGTATTTAGTCATGAGCCGCTGACCCGGCTAGCAGGGACCATGACTTCCATGATCTCTGTGACAGACACAGAGCCCTACTCATACACAGACTGAGGTAAACAGACATTCTACAGACAACTCTAACTCAGGAACCAATTCATGCAACAAACCTCGATGCCAACTCTGCCCACATATCTACACCAGCGACACCATCACAGGACCAAACCAGATCAGCCACACCATCATTCGTTCTTTCATCTGCACTTCTACCAATATAATATACGCCATCATGTGCCAGCAATGCCCCTCTGCTATGTACATCGGCCAAACTGGACAATCTCTACGTAAAAGGATAAATGGACACAAATCAGATATTAGGAATGGCAATATACAAAAGCCTGTAGGAGAACACTTCAGCCTGCCTGGACATACAATGGCAGACCTAAAGACAGCCATCCTCCAGCAAAAAAACTTCAAGACCAGACTTCAAAGAGAAACTGTTGAGCTCCAGTTCATCTGCAAATTCGACACTGTCAGGTCTGGACTTAATATTGACTGCGAATGGCTCGCCAATTACAAAAGCAGTTTCTCCTCTCTGGGTGTTCATACCTCCAGATCACCTGCTGGAAGTGGGCTTCACCCCCCCTGATTGAATGTACCTTGCTTTCTTGCCTGCTATTTATACCTGCCTCTGGAGATTTCCACAACATTCTTCTGATGAAGTGTGTCTCAGTCCACGAAAGCTCATGATCCCTAAAATCTGTTAGTCTATAAGGTGCTACAAGATTCTTTGTTGCTTTTGCAGACATTCTTTTGTTTAGGATAGACCTACTCAACAACTTTTGCCTAGTCAAGGTTGTGTGGCTTTGAACATGTGCTAACACCATCTTAGCTGGGGAATTCATAACTTCGCACATAACGTTGCTACACATATTTCACCAGGATATTATTGACCAGCAAATTATTAGTTTTCAAATAATACCTTACAAGGAATATTTTGTTGTGACAAAGATTATTACAATGATGTGTAAGGTGTGAATACAGAGGTGCTTTCATACACAGCTATAACTTCTTCTGTAAACAGAGAAGCTACTGTTCTGTAGGATGTTTAATTCAACTTTTGCAAAAAAAAACTTGGTGGAAGTGAGCTCAATGCTGAAATGTCCACTCTTGCCAAGACTAAGCTATTTCCTTAAACAAACAACCTGCTTTTTCCAAAGTGAAACTAAAGTCAATGGTAAGTGCTGAACTTTTGAAATTCAGGCTACTTATTCATGGAACGAGGCTACTAACTTTAAGCCATGGATTTAAAAAATAAATAAATCTTGGCCTTTATTCATACAATAATACTTCACATTGATTCTGAGCTCTTGGCTGACAGGCTCTGTCTGTTTACAAACCTGAATTAGTTAGGCTTCAACTCTCTATGACATCCCTTTTAAAGATGGGTGAAATGAAGCATAGAGGTATTAAGTCATCTGGGGAATAATCATGAGTGAGTATCTTCTGACAGCAAGTCAGTGACACAGTGGGGAATGAAACCCTGTGTTTCAAAACCTGCTACAGAGTAAAAACCTCCCCCAGAAGCCAGTGGGAATTACTTTTATACTGCGGTGTGAACTTGGGCTCCACACCAACCTTTCCTCTAACCACTGATTACAATATCTCTTTACCAGTCATGGCACTGCCATTCAGATCCACAGGGGACTATGTCACATGGTCATGTATTTTTAATTGAAACACCCCAAATCAGTCATGGTCTTTGGAATCTCTCCTGAGACTGGAGGAAATGCCACTAAAAACAGACATCCCATCCAGAAAGCTATAAAGACAATAGGCTGAAGGTTGCCTTATCTTCTTTCTCTTGTTTTGCACTGAGAATAAGCTGCGTTTCCTAGGACGGATGCTTCCTTCCATGACATTAAAGAGTGTGGAGTGGAACAGTGTGTCCCTTCACAGCCCCTCTTCCCTAAGAAAACAAATGGCAGGTCCCTTCCATACAGTTTTTAATACAACTACTTTTCTCCAAGAGATTTATTGTAGCAGCTTTGCAAGAGAGTTGTAGCAAGTAGTGTTCCGCCTGTAGTCTTACATCCCCAATGCCACAGCCATAATTCTCCCAGAGTGAATGATAGAAGATCACAATGGCTACTAATGTATTATGATGATACTGTCTCCGCAGGAAAGATTGCACTTGGCTTTCAGCATCTCATTTGGAGGACAGGAAACTTTCCTGCCAAGCTGAAACAAACAAGGCCATCCTGGTCACAACTGTGAGATCAAGTGAAAGAAACTTAATCGGCAGCGGCTAGCTCATTTTGAGGAGTGTTTTCTGGGGACTCAATTTCCCTGTGTGCTGATAATAGAAAATGGAGCCTTCCAGCACTAGGCTGCAGATTTGAATCTGGCTAACGATTTAAACATCTGACAGATGTGAAAGGAGCTATTCCTCTTAGGGCAGTTCCTCATGCATAGGAGTCCAGTGCTGGAGTGAAATCCATCAGCTTTTTAACAATGCAAAGCAATACTACACAATACAGGAAGGGAAGACCACTGAACTTTGCTAAAACTGCAAGGGAGCAAAGGTGAGATAAGGCAGCAAAATGACAGTGTCACTACATAAAACTGAAAATGGCCCAGGGCATCTTTTTAAAAGTTCTGTAGGGCCTGTGACAAAGCTCTGTCCTTATCTTCATGGATCCTGCATTTCCTGGCGGATTTCACTAACCTCGGAGGCTCACTGTGACCCTCCACATAGCCCTTCTCTCTCTAGAGACAAGGGCCATAGCCTATTGAGCCATTTTTATCATAAGCCAGTGAGGAGAAGCTATCCTTCCTGGCACAGTCTCTGTTGTCTCCCAATCTCAGTGATTAATTAGGGGAGGTAGAAAGTGGGGAGCCCGGGCCCACACTCTACTCCAGGCTCCAGCCCAGGGACCCTAATAGTATCAGCTAAGATGGCTGACCTTTTAGCCACAAAACACAATACAATTCCCTGGGCTACTTCCCCACAGCAGTCCCCGCTTCTTCAAACTCCACTTCACCCTTACCTCAGGGGCTCCTTCCTTGCATATGATATGTTGTTTACCACTCAGTCTTATCAACAGCACAACTTCCTCTCACAGCTCCTGACATCCACTCCCACCTAACTGGGAGGTTTTTAACTGGTTTCAGCCAGTCCCTGATTGGCTTCAGGTATCCCAATCAAGCTAGCTGTTTCTACTGCTTTCTGGAAGGTTCCTAATTGGCCCCAGGTGTCTGAATTAACCTGGAACAACTGCCATTTGGTTCCAATGGTACCAGGGATTTGTTTAGCCTGGGACTAACATATCAGATCCTTAGCACTTTCTTATAGCCATCTGGCCTTCCCCCATCACAGGCCTTAATGATCACAAGTGTGTAGGGCCTCCAGAGCACCTCTGGTCCCAAAGAAGGACCTCCCCCAGCACAGCGCACCAAGGAATCGGTTCAGAAAGGATCAAGGAATCCGTTCAGAAAGGATGAAGGAAGACTTCCTCTTACTGATTGGTCGCACCACTTCTTGCAGCACCCTTCATCTTCTTCGGAGGCCTCCAATCCAAGTACTGAAATGGTCCCGTTCTGCTTAATGTGAGGCAACACAGTGCCATTGCAGCACTAGGAAGTGCAGCTGCAGGTTTAGTTCTGTGCCTCGGGCTCCCCAATGTGGTCACTGGCTTGATAGTCCTCTCTGATGCTGTCAAGCAATGCAGAGCAACTCTCAGCCCTCGTGTGAGGTGTTTGATCTCCTGACTAACTATGTGCAACGTGTTTCATCAGAGGGGAAAAGCTTGTGGGGATGAAATGTGAGGAAAGTTAAAACTCTCAGAGTTCCTGGTGAGAGGGAGACCCACTTTGAACTCTTCTTTAGATGAGTCAGATTCACCGTGGGCATCACCATCAGCAATTAGGGTGCTAGCCTGGGACCCAGGTTCACTTCTCTTCTCTGCCACATTTTCTTATCTGATCTCAGGCCCACCACTGAGTCTGTCTCCATTCCCCATAACAGCAGTTCCCTACTTGATGGGTCTGTTGTGAGAATAAACTAGAGATTATGAGCTGCAGAAATATTATGGCAATGGAAGCATTAAAAGTACCTTAGATAGGTGGTGAATATGGCCTATGGTTTGATTTGCAGCATATTGACCTGACTCTCTTCTCTGGTACAAGTCTGACTTCAGTGGAGTTACTCTGATTTGCCTTGATGGCAATGAATGGAGGATCAGACCCCGTTTCTTGAAAGTTCACATTATAGCATGCCATAATAAAGAGACTTTAAAAACAAAAAACGTATGGAAACCATCAAACAGCCTGTGATGTTTACCCCCACACCTGCCCTGAAGGGGTTAAGGTGGCCAAGTAAGAACCAACGAACCACCACAGATGCGCCTGATGGGAGGCTCACAGCTTTATAAACACTAATTGCTGGTGAAGCCCAGCTCGGGGAGAAGTGGGGAAAGGATTATAAAGAGAGGATGTTTCTGCAGTAGGGTGTTATAGGGAGAGAAAGAGTCTGTAGTCACTCTCTGAAAGCAGAGGAAACAACAACTGCCACCACAACCATGTGACTAAGCCCTGAGATCCTAGCCTTGAAGAAGGGAGAACCCCCAAAGAGTTGTGGGATAGAAAGCCTGAGAAGGCAGGGTAGGGAAAAGCCAGCGAAACAGAAGCAAAGAGGGGAACTATGTAGACCTTGGCTGCTGGTTATAGGACTAGGCTGGAACCCAGTACAGAGGGAGGATTTGGGTTCCCCTATCAGTCACTGGGAGGTGGCACAGGACTGTTGGAGGTGCCACCGTGAAAGCTGGTCCAGTGAGACTTTGATACAACAGGAAGGGGGACTGCATAGTGACCTAGCCAGAGACCTGAGTTGCAAATAGAGACCATTGTGAATTACAGCAAGAAAGACCACTGCAGTGATGGAGTGACCATCAACAGTGGGTGCTATACAAGAAGAAAGCCTCTATGCCATGCCTGGGCAGGTGGAGCTGCTCTTGGGATGGGTAGACCTGTTACCTGGCCAAGACTTTCCAGAGTGGATTCCTAAGGTTAGACACATAAGGTGGGATTTTCAAAAGTGTTCAGTGTTGGCCTAACCTTCAATGGGAGCAGAGTTAAGCCACTGCTGTGCTGTCTTGAAAACTCTATCTTTAATGCTATATTTTTGCACATAACTAGGGGGACTGATTTTTAAAAGGCATTGCTGTTCCTGAGCTGAAATGCAGCTTAAATAGGGCGGTAGATGTGCCTAACTCCTCTAACGTGTGCTTTCTCAAATACTTCCTGCTTGCCCCATATGCTTCCTGGAGAGGAAACAGGTTACAGTTCTTTACAAAAGTGCACCTCTTGGTTTAGGGATCTGGAACTCTGAAAGGCATTTTGTCATTTAGGGCTTTCTCTCTCTACGCTGCTGTCTCCCTTTATCTGCACCATATGATGCATCAATAAATTCTAAGCTGTCATTTTGAGCCTAGATATAAAATGGAAATATAGACAAAACTAATACTACTTTGACTGAGGAAAAAGGGCCAGATTTTCTCATTCATACTAAGGCCCTTTTACAGCAATTTAGAAGGCTTAAATAAGGTGTACCTTTTTAACAGTGAGAGTAATTAACCCCTGGAACAATTTACCCAGGGTTGTGGTGGATTCTCCATCACTGACAATTTTTTATCTGTTTCTGTAAAAAATCTGCTCTAGGAATCATTTGAGGGCAGTTCTATGGCCTGTGCTATACAGGAGGTCAGACTAGATGATGGCTCCGTCTGGGACTGGAATCTAGGAACTGCTCAGGAAGTTAGAGTTCATTAGCAATTTTTCAGCTGAACAGTTTCTCCATCCCAAAATGCTGATTCATCAAAACGAAAATTTTCATGAGCATACCAGTTTTGACTAAACTTTAGGCATGAAAGGTTTCTGTGGCCCAGGATATAAGAGAGACCTGTGACAAAGCCCTGACTGGAATGATTTAGTTGGGGTTGGTCCTGCTTTGAGCTGGGGTTTGGACTAGATGACCTCTTCAGTTCTCTTCCAATCCTAATCTTCTATGATTCCATGACTCTGCACCCTGTATTCTTCATAGTTGTATGATTGTGATATAACATAATTATGATGCATTTTGTACTAGATGTGTCATGTAAGGTGTTATTGGAAAAGTTATGATTTGTGAATAAGAATATCCTATTTGTACACATGTATTCTTTTTGGATCTGCAGTTATGATTTAGTTGGGATTGGTCCTGTTTGAGCATGGGGCTGAACTAGATGACCTCCTGACATCCCTTCCAACTCTGATATTCTATGATTATGAATATTGATTATGTATCTGTATTTCTAATACAGGTGGTTACACTTGGCATCGCTGTTTTTTCCCCAGACTGCTTCCTACCACTCTAATTCCGCTTCTCTCTCTGGGTGTACCAGCTCCAAGAATCCTCCTCCCAGGGAGTAACTGCAGACTATATCCTGCAGCCCCCAAACACACCTCCCTCTTCCCAGGGACTAACTGCTACCTACAGCCTTTTCCAGTAGCCCTGGCAGTAACCCTCTCCCTGGCTTTATAGGCCCTGCCTGTTCCTGCACAGCTGAGCCTCTCTCCAGTTAGCTGCATCCAGCCTAAAGCTCTCCTGTTTGCAGCCTAAGTAGCTGATTGGGTCCACCTGGCCCAATTCAGCTCTTGCAGGTCTAGTGAGGGGAGCTCATCTCGTCACACCTCCTCACACCGAAGCTGGTCCATACTCTTAATCATACACCACATAAGAGACATACAGAGACACTGTAGTGTTGTGTCTGACCAAGTACAATCCTATTCCATGGATTGAATTCAGGCTGCTGTGGAATTAGGATTAAACATGACTAGGAACAAATATTTGTGTTCTGGCTACTCTCTGTATGTCATATGACATAAACCACATAAGAGGAAGTCCCTGCCCACAGAGAAGTTCTAGTGTGTTTGTGACAATAACCCAGGGTACAATCTGGACTAATAGGCAGCTGAGTCCCCTCAACTCTCCAAACTGGGGTGTCTTTACACTGTGAAAATGACTGCTCCTTCTTTGTTCACACACAGCCTCCAGCATGCAAAATCACTGCCAGCTGAGTCATGAGTGCTTCTAACCAGCCACTCCTGAATTATATTTCAGAGTGATACAGCACAATCCCAGTCCCAGATTTGTCCCCAGAAATGTGCATCTGGTATTTCCCAGCACCCTCCTAATCAATACGAGCTCATAGAAAGTCGGTCATTAGTAGAAAACAATGTACACAAACTGTTATTTCAAATGGAAGTTCCAAAACACTTCAATCCAAAAACACTCGCTTGTCCTCCTTGAGGGAAGTATACAATCTGAATCTTATGCAGTAAGTCTACAGAGAGCCAGCCTGGAGCCAGGGAATGGCTTGTGCCTCTCTGCCTTAGGGAGCAGCCTGCTTTGTCTCTTTCTGTTTTTGGTTCCTGTGCATTAAGGTGGTGAATTCTAAGACATCTAGTGCAACCTTCCAGAAATATTTGTTTATATTTGTATCTAACTTCTGTGTGTATTCTGTGAAACTAACATCTCTCTCTCTCTCTAAATAGGCAAGAGTCCTAAAGGTTGGAAAAAAGAAAGTGTTGTTCCTATTTCATAGATGGGAAATTGAGGCAAAAAGAGGATAAGTGCCTTGCCCAAAGTCAGACAAGAATGGATTCCAGGTTTCTTGATATGCAATCTAGCATCAGCCATGAAACCAGTGCAGTGGCAATCACCAAATTATTCTTCCTGCTGAAGGATTCCCTAATAACTCAATTGTGAAAGTAACTGTGATAATAAATTCATGACCATGGTTGATATAAAAAAATTGATGAAATGAGATAAAATAATCAGTAATGAGGATGTCTATATAAGTAGTGAAGAGGCTTTTGTAAGCATCAGATAGAAAATAAGAACTCCTCCTCCTTCAGAGGAGGAGACCTGGATAAGGAGGTCACTAAGGAGAAGTGATACCACTTACTCTTAAACTAAGAACAGCTAAGATTTGTGACTCATGGTTAAGGCTACGATTTAGTCACAGAGGTCATGGCAGTCACGGATTCTGTGACTTTACCAGACCTCCATACCTTCTTCAACTTCAGCTGTAAAAAAAGCCAGCTTGATATGACGAAGGGGACTTCTTTGTGATTTAATAAATGGACATGATGTTTTGCCTGAGGGAGAACCTCATCCTGATGAGGGTGGGAAAGTCTGGAACCCACCAAGGACTGATGTATGACTTCTGGTACACTTAGTGGTGTTTAGACCATAATATTGTTTTTTATATTTTTTCTGTGTGCTTTTGTTCCTTAAATATATGTACCTTGCTTTGGAAGAGCTGTGCAGTCACTGGTAAACCACTGTCATTGTCCCTGGAGAAAGAATGAAATGACAGGGGCTGAACGCTAGTCAGATCTGCATGGGGTAATCACAGTGGGATGCAGCAGAGCTGTAGCCTAAATCTCTGGTCAGGAAGGAGAGGGATGGCTAGAGGCCTGAGACCTCAGAGTGGATTCCTTAAGATGACTGTAGAGGGGGGTCAAATGTGCAGTTATGCTGAAATTTACACTGCTGCAATCCTAAAAGCTCAGCTATGACTGAGTGACTCAGCTTTCTTGTGTAGACATAGCTTCTCTCAGAACCTGCATGGCTTCCTGGCACAGATGTAGTTACTCTGGGAAGGATCCCAGGGAAAAGGTGATGAATGAATTATTCTTGCCCTGAATTGAAAAACAGACTAACATGGCTACCTCTCTGATTCTTAAAATGTGATGTTAACCTTGGTCTATGCAGCTTGTGGAAGTGGGGCTATTTGCCCAAATAAACTATGCCAAGGGGGCCAGCAATATCCTTAGTGATGCTCTGGCTGGAAGAAAAGTGTTTTCTCAGCTGTGCCCCTATATCCTTGGACTTTCAGGTATATATATTAGGGGTGTGTGTATGGGCGGGGTGTTCAAATTTAAAAGCTACAAACTGTTCCCCCTGCTGTTGATCTTTAGTATATTCTACATGCCCAGATGCTTTATTCTGTCTCAATTACTCTCACTGATAGTGTTAGACAATTACTAAAAATCCATATTTTTCCCAGCATTGAGCTTAACTTTTGGTTTTAAATCCTTCATCCTATATTTTGCTGTCTACTCTGACCTTGTCTCACTAGCAAATTGAGGCTGGTCTGTCTGTTCCCTAGCTAGCCTGAATTGGCACTGCAGCTCAAACAGTGCCCCTGGAGTAATTGTCATTACAAGAGCCACTTCAGCACAGCCAGCAACTGCAGAGACTATGTAACGCTAGGAGGATAGAGTAACAGTCAGTGATACATTTATTTGGGCCTCACTGGGGCTCTGGGCAGCTACAGGGATCTGGCCATGTGGATGAATCTGCAGGAGTCAGGGTATGTATGCATGCACACACATATGTATATAGTTTTCAAAGCACCGACACAATGCAGTTTTGTTCCAGTGAAGGGTGTGGTTTAGAGAAGATGCCTTTAGTAGGTGGTATAAACAAATCTCTCCAGGAGAACCTTATAGGAAAACTAACTTTTTTTTTCTGAAATCAGCATTACATGGACAGAAGCTGTGTTAACAGAGAGAATATTCAATCACATTTTATCTGTTACAGAAGAGAGACTAGATTGGAATAATGGGCTCAGGAGTGCATATATAGTGAGTATTAATAGAACTTGTTTTTTTATTTGTTCATATAATTTTTATAGATAATGTTTGCTTTAAGCACTTTTTTATTTGTATCTAAATTTTCACAGTTGCAGGAAATATGGGTTGGATGGATCAGAAAAGGGGAGGTCAGGATAATTATTTAATGAAGTTGATGCTGTGATTCAAACAGACAAAGCTTTATAACTGTTACAACACAAATTGTTGGCAGTTGGTACCAAGCGGAATACCCCAAAGGTCAGTCCAGGAGCTAGTTTTGTTCAATATCTTCATTAATGATCTGGAGGACAGCATGGATTGCATCCTCAGAAAGTTTGCAGATGACACTAAACTGGGAGGAATGGTAGATACGCTGGAGGGTAGGGATAGGATACAGAGGGACCTAGACAAATTAGAAGATTGGGCCAAAAGCTGTCTGATGAGGTTGAACAAGGACAAGTGCAGAGTCCTGTGCTTAGGATGGAAGAATATCATGCACTGCTACAGACTAGGGACCGAGTGACTAGTCAGCAGTTCTGCAGAAAAGGGCTTTTTTAGTCTGCAGAAGAGAAGAATGAGGTGGGATTTGATAGCTGCTTTCAACTACCTGAAAGGGAGTTCCAAAGAGGATGGATCTAGACTGTTCTCAGTGGTAGCAGATGACAGAACAAGGAGTAATGGTCTCAAGTTGCAGTGGGGCAGGCTTACGTTGGATATTAGAAAAAAGTTTTTGAGTAGGAGGGTGGTGAAGCACTGGAATGGGTTACCTAGGGAGGTGGTGGAATCTCCTTAAGGAGGTTTTTAAGGTCAGGCTTGACAAAGCCCTGGCTGGGATGATTTAGTTGGGGGTGGGTCCTGCTTTGAGCAGGGGTTGGACTTGATGACCTCCTGAGGTCCCTTCCAACCCCGATATTCTATGATTCTATACAAAGTATGGTTCTTTTCTCTTTGGTTATCGATGGAATTATTTTTTTCAACGGTTTGTGCCTGTAGAGTGATGGTGATATTTACTAATATTTACCAATAAAGATCTAATCCTTCCACACCTATACCTGTTTAGTACATTTTTCCTCACAAAATACATTATGGGCCTGCAGTTCAGAGAGGATGTGTACTCCAGCTGAAGGGAATAGGATTGGAGGATGCCCAGCACGTTTGGCGATCAGGCCCTATATATCTTCTTCACAATGTAGTGTTGGCAACTCTTACATTTTTATAAAAACTCTTGGAGGGCTGATTTTCCTGGGTCTCCCCTATACTGCAGTCAAGTGATCTACCCAAGAATCTCAGCTTTCATTTCACAATAAGTTTCTAGTCTACATCTCGTGGAAAAGCTGGAAAAGACGAAGCATGGGCACCTCAGAGCTTTAGTTGCCAGGAGGTCACTTTTAATAACATTCATTATTTTTTTTTAAAGTCTCAGGCCATGTGGGGGCCTGGCTGACGATTCTTTGAAGAGGTGGGGCTGGCAGTACTGGGGTAGGGGTTGAGGGGGGGGTCATGTAGACCTGGGCATACACTGGAGGGACAAACAGATGCAGGACGGGGGGCGCAGAGCAGAGGCGAGACACAAAGGGGTCGCAGGCAGAGGCGGGGGGGTGGGGGCAGAGCCAGATCTACACTGGGGCTGGGGCAGGCAGACGGGCATCTCCGCAGCGGGGAGACACACAGACAGCCACGCACGCAGCTGCCTCAGGGAAGGACCCGGACCCCCGACAGGTGGACAGGAGGTACGAGCGGAGCCGCCTCTCGGGCCGGAAGTAGGCCGGGCGCTTTCTGCGGCGGACAGCGGTGCCTACGCTCCATCTCCCGCCTAGAGGCCGGAAACGGCCGCGGCGCGCCGCCAATCTCTGCCCGGGCGGGCGCGCTGAGCCGCACTTTGCGGTCCCGGCGCGGCCGGCGGGTTGGTGAGCGGAGCAGGCCCCGCCCCTTCCTCCTCAGCCGCCGCCGCCGCGTCGCGCCGCCGCCGGGGGAGGATGAGGAGCGCGGGGCGGCGCTGCCGAGGGACTCCAGCCGCAGCCGAGCTCCGCTGACCGACCGACCCGCCCGCGCGGAGGAGCCGGGCGAGGCCGGAGCGGCGCCCCCACTGCCCCGCAGCGGTTGGATGCCCGGTGCCTAGCGGGGACCCCCGGCCCGGCTCCCCCGGGACTGAGACCCGCGCCCGCCATGGGATGCTGCAGCTCGGCCGCACACGTGAGCGGAACCTCCCGCCCCCACCCCCCTCCGGTACCGGGGTCCCTGCACGGCACCCCCCGGGGACCTGCCCCCCCCCCCGGTACCGCGCCCCCTCAGCGACCTGCCCTCCCCCGTGCAGAGACCCGGGGGGACACGGCCCCCCGCACAGCCCCTTGCAAGACGCTCCCCTGCCCTTCCCCCCGGGGGTTGCGGGGCGCCCCTCCCCCGCACCCCTATTCCCTCTCCTCTCGGGGACCCTGGCGACCCTCCTCCACACGGTGCCCCCATTCCCTCACCCACTGGGAACTAGCGCTCCCCATACAGCACCCCCTTTGCACAGGGTGCCCATCTCCCTGTTGCCCTTTTTTGCATCCCGCCCGCTTGCCCCCTGGCTGGGCGGCGATTTGGGGAGACAACTTCCACCCCTTGGGAGTGGAGCGCTTAGTTCCGAATAACTTCTCCTCTTTCCCTTCCTAGGGCAGGGCAGCCCCCATCCCTGGCACCAGTCTGCCCTGGGCCTGGCCAGCCATCGGGTTCCCCAGCAGCCAGGGGAAGGGCTCGTGTCAGTCTGCAGGGCCAGGTCCTCTCCCCATAGCCTCACTAATCCCTGTAGCTCCTTTCCGCACACTGCTCCGCTCTGCTCTTTTCTGCCCTTGCTGCCTCTTCTTCCCTCCCGAGAGTGGTTCTGCCAATCTCCTAGATGAGAGCCACAATGAATAGCTCCACCCAATGCTCCAATTTGCAGCTCCGTCTCCCATTTTAAAATTCCCTTTGAGCACAACGCTCAGTATAATAACATGTTTCTAGAATAGAAATGTTGCTATGTCCTACATAAACACTGGTACCAAACTATAGCCTTCCTTTTCCACAGCCCAGCATCACTCCCCTCTTTAAAACTACATTAAAGTCATAGATTTTAAAAGCATGATTTCGTGGGGCAATTGTGATACTTTAGTTAAAGTGCTAAAAACTCCAGCTTTCTAATGCTTTTGGTATTTCCCATCAGCAGATAAAAATCTGACCTGCTAGAGGTTAAGTCACTGATTGCAGGGTTTTACAGCTACTGCCCTTGTTTGAAGGCAACATGACTGATAGTGGGGGTGTCTCCCAAGCACTGTAGTCATAAATGTAAATTTCCTTTGGTGCTTTCATCAGCCTGGAGTTGACAGTCACAACAAGGGACGGTGCGTGTGTCTGAATATCCATGTTTTCTGTCCCTAATGACTCATCAGTAGTATGAACTGAGTGTTCATGTCCTGCCATGTTCAAACAGCTTTCTTACTAGGACTCTAAAAACACTCCTTGGAGCTTTCCAGTTGCACTAGGCTTCCCCTTTTCCAAACAGCTTTCATAACTATTTCACAGGCTCTCTTTAGCGTTTTTCTTCATCAGTCTGTGTATCTGGCATCGTTATTGCCCTCTCTGTTCTGTTCAAAATCAAAAAGATTATCTATGTGTAACCTTGGAGACCTTTCATAAAGCAGGAGAAGTAGAGAATAACTAATTGTTTCATGCTTGGTACAGTTATAGGGTTGCACTGCTTGGTTTACATTTTCCAGGTGGACTTGTATCTGCCAGTCAGGGTTCAGGAGAGTATTAATACTGTTCTGTTGAACCTTTCGACTGGCTTTCCTTATGACTGGCAAGTTGTGTGGTAAATGAGCTTTGTGTGTCCTTTTAGATTCATAAAATCTCAAGAATAGTTGACTGTCAAATACCTTTACCAGGGTCCTGGTGGATCTCTACAGATAATTCAAAAGAAAGTGTCTGAATATTTTAGCAGCGGCTGTTTTACGTAATCCGTTGGTTGTTGGGTAGGATACGACAAAATTAGTATCCGAGGGGTAGCTGTGTTAGTCTGGATCTGCAAAATGGCTGTGACTGCGAATGGCTCGCCAATTACAAAAGCGGTTTCTCCTCTCAGGGTGTTCCCACCTCCAGATCAGCTGCTAGAAGTGGGCCTCATCCGCCCCTCCTCCCCAATTGCATTTACCTGGCTTTCCTGCCTCCATATTTATACCTGCCACAGGAGATTTCCACATCATTCATCTGATGAAGAGGGTCTTAGCTGATGAAAGCTCATGATCCCTAAAGTCTGTTAGTCTGTAAGGTGCTACAAGACTCTCTGTTACAAAATTAGTGATGCTGCTGTCTCTGTCATCCTGCCTCATTACTTAGTGAGGGTCTTGCATTCCTCTTTTCCCTTTCCTGCTGCTTTTATAAATCATTCTTGCATTTCTACTCCATCTCCTTGTTTGAGCAAAGCTCCATCAGACTCTCTTCCTACACTCTACTGCTGTTATCTACTTTCCCATGACTCTTCCCCAGCCAGCTTTTTCTCAGATTTGACATGTGACTCCTTTTTCCTCTGATCACAACGTCCCACACTTATTCTTGGTGACTTCAATTTCTGTGTTGATGTCTCATTGGATTCATTAACTACACAACTCCTTGCCTTCACTCATGTGATCTTCAGCTGTGGATCAAATCATCCATTCAGTAGAAAAGCTGGTCACTTGACACTGACTTCACCGGCTATCTCTTCATCTCTGAGCTCTCAATGTCTAAGTTTCCTCTTTCAGATTCCCACTTCATCTCTTTTAACAGAGACCACTCCCTCCTTGCTCCACAGGGTCCACCTGTGCCTGATGTGACCTATGTCCCTTTCAAGATGTTCATGCTCTCCCTCCAGCATTGACTTCGCTCGTCCACCATTTGTTTCCTCTGCTCCTGTTTCTATGCAGGCACATCTCTGGAGAGAGTTCCTTGGCCACATGGACTTATTTCATTGCAGTGTTCCTTCTTCTTCTTCAGCTCTGCCATCTTTCTGGTCAAACAGTGATGCATTACACAATCCCTTTTGCTTATATACAGTCTTTGACTCTCTCCTTAAACACTCCTCTCTCTATACCATATCCCTCTCAATACAGGAATTTGTTGACTTCAAAGACTAAACTGATAAAATCCTTCATGATTTCACTCCTCACCTTCGTTTTACCTTTGTCTACTCAGTACCCCTTTCTGTATTTGTCCTGTCTGCTCTCTCCTTCTCCAGCTTGTCCATCTGCCCCAGTATCCCATTCTAGCCCTTGTATTCTTTGATTTGGTCCATTGCTGTCCTGTTTCTTTTCCCTCCTAATACAATTATGGTCTAATCTCCTCTATCTTCAAAGCTAACCATCAACCCCTGTCTGCCTCTCTACATATCCTACCTCCGAACTCATTGAATGTGCAGTTTACCACAGTTGCCTTGAGTTCTCCTTCTAGATTTCTAGAATCAAAGAACTGGAAGGGACCTCAAGAGGTCATCTAATCCAGTCCCTGCACTTGTAACAGAACTAACTATCTCTTGACCATTTAACAGGTGTTTGGAGATATTTAAGAGCAGGTTAGACAATGATGGAGATTCCACAACCTCCCTAGGCAATTTATTCCAGTGCTTAATCACTTCGACAGGATTTTTTTCCTAATATCCAACCTAAACCTTTCTTGCTGCAATTCAAGCCCATTGCTTCTTGTCCTATCTTCAGACACAATACTCCAGTTAAGGCCTAATCAGAGCAGAGTAGAGCAGAAGAATTACTTCTCATGTGTTGCTTACAACACTTCTGTGAATACATCCCAGAAAGACGTTTGCTTTTTTTGCAACAGCATTACACTAACTCATTTAGCTTGTGGTCCATTAAGGCCTCCAGATCCCTTTCCACAGTACTCCTTCCTAAGCAGTTATTTCCCATTTTGCATGTGTGCAACTGATTGTTCTTCCTAGAAAGGAGTACTTTGCATTTGTCCTTTATTGAAATTCATCCTATATACTTCGGACCATTTCTCCAGTTTGTTCAGATCCTTTTGAATTTTAATCCTATCCTCCAAAGCATTTGCAACCCCTTCCCGCTTGGTATCATCCGCAAAACTTTATAAGTGTTCTCCCTATGCCATTATCTAAATCATTGATCAAGGTATTGAACAGAACTAGACCCAAAACTGATCCCTGCAGGACCCTACTCGTTATGCCCTTCCAGCATGACTTGAACCACTGATTACTCTCTGGGAACGTTTTTCCAACCAGTTATGAACCCACCTTATAGTAGCTCCATCTAGGTTGTATTTCCCTAGTTAGTTTATGAGATGGTCATGTGAGACAGTATCAAAAGCTTGATTAAACTAAAGATCTACCATGTCTGCTGCGCCTCCCCCCCCCCCCCCCCCGCCGCCATCTACAAGGCTTGTTAAACCTGTCAAAAAAAGCTATCAGGTTGGTTTGACACGATTTGTTTTTGACAAATCCATGCTGACTGTTACTTATCACCTTATTATCTTCTAGATGTTTGCAAATTGCTTAATTATTTGCTCTGTTATCTTTGTGGGTACGGCAGTTAAGCTGACTGGTTTGTAATTCCCCAGGTTGTCCTTATTTCCCTTTTTGTATAGATTGGAAAAGGGCAAATATAGTGCCAGTCTTCTGGAATCTCTCCCATCTTCCATGCCTTCTCAGAGATAATTGCTAATGGCTCCGATATCTCCTCAGTCAGCTCCTTGAATATTCTAGGATGTATTTCATCAGGCACTGGTGACTTGAAGACATCTAATATGTCCTAGTAATTTTTAAATTCTTCCAATCTAGCTTCTACTCCACTGAGACTGCTAGCAGTTCTAAAGATCTCTTCCCGGCCAAGTCTCAAGACTTCTCTTCTATTCCTACTCTTTGATAATATCAAAAGCAGCAGAGGTCAATCATCCTGAGCACCCTCCCTGGAATTTTGCAAAACTGTCCTATGATTATTCTCCTCAGGCTTCTCCTATCTCTGAGTGTTCTGTTCTTTCTGTCCACCACCACTGTGTCTGGAATTACTTCTGAGCCCCTTCCTCTTTATTGTTTTTTACTTTACAGCTTGTTTTATCTCCTATCTCCGTGGTTCTCAAACTTTTGTACTGATGACCCCTTTCACACAGAGAGCCTCTGAGTACAACCCAAATTATAAATTAAAAACACTTTTTAAAATTATTTAACACTATTATAAATGCTACAGATGAAGCGGGGTTTGGGGTGGAGGCTGACAGCCCCCATGTAATCGCCTCGTGATCCTCTGAGGGGTCCCAACCCCCAGTTGGAGAACACCTATTCTATTTTATCCTGCATTACAGCCTGCATCTCTGATATCTGTCCTTACACTGATCATGAGGCATCCAAGTTTAACATGACTAGTGCCAAGCTCCTTCTGTTTTCTTTCACACCTTCTTAACTGCCCCATCTGTTTCTGAAGAAAACACCATTATCTTCCCTGTCACTTAAGGCTTTAATTTGGGAGGTATTTATTTCTCCTTCCTTACCTCACACACTTAAACTATATGCAAATACTGTTGCTGCTTCGACCACAGTATTTCTCTGATGTGTCCCTTGTTTTCTGTCCCTTCGGCTAAATATCTCATTTAGGCCTTCATGAGTGCCTGGCTTAATTACTGCAGTGTTCTTCTTTCTGATGTTCCTGACACTCCCATCACCCCTCTTCAATTAATACAAAAATTGCTGCTAACATAGCCTTCCTTGCCTGTTGTTAGACCATGTCATCCCTCCACTGACTTCCCATCCACCCGAGGTTTGAAATGGTCACCGAAGTCTTTGCATAACTGCTCTGCCCTTGTCTCATTTCTCATCAGGCCACCTTCTTTGCCCCATCAATGCCAACTTCATTTGAGCAGTTATCAGCTTCTCATACAAATGTATCTATGGTGTCTCCTGCGTTTACATCTATGCACAAGGTTTCTTCTAAAGACCAGCTGCAGTTATGATGCCTATGGGGACACTAAATTACACTGACCAGTATAAGATGTAAAGAGGATTAATTGGCATAGCTTTTTTATTTACAGAAAATCTCTTAATTGTTATGCTGTGACCCAGTCCCCACCTTGACCACTATACTAATTTTTACCTTTTATTTATTTGTCTATTGTGTGTGAGCTCAGGGGAAAGCACCTAGCATATGTGAGTGCGATGTGAAACTTTAACAAAGCCACAGGCCAAACTTGTGATTTTTTTTTTTGTTTTGTTTTGGGTGGGTGTTGTGGAGCGGAAGGGAGTGGTAAGAAAGAGACACTCGGTTGTGGGAAAAACCACTTCATAACAGTTGTGAAAAAGTAGCTCTATGTTCAGACTAGATGAAAGTATAGCACAGTTTTGTGTAGCTTCAATGGGTGCGGGGAGGGTAGTGGAGCCATAACAATTTCTGCTATTCTCTCTTAAAGTGGTCTTTGGGTTTATCCAAGAAGGCCCAAGCTTAAGCTCAAAGAAAAGCTGAGGTTTTGTGTTGTATTATGAAGTTCTTTACTTTAATGAGGGAAAATAACAGAATTTGCAGTTGAATCAACAGCTTCCCTTTCTGACTCTCTGGCATTGGAGATACATTATTTCTTTCCACACATCAATAGTTCAGTTTATCGACTGAATTGTTGACATAATTCTGTACTTCTAAACTGGCTGATCAGAACTATGAGAAGCGTGTTTCCTTGCAACATTATCAGATAGAAAGCAAGATATCAGAGTCTTAATATGCACTACAACCAGGAAGGTTGGAAATATACTCTCTTCCTTACACCTTTTCGTTGCATTAGCTTAGATTAAGATTTGTGTGAGAAGGGCTTGGAATCCTTCAGGCAATATAATGCCATGAGTGAGATAAACAAAGCACATTTTATTCTATATACTTCTAGTTGTGACCTTGGCTTTACAGATTACAAGAATACATTGCTACAAAGGCAGATGGTGGTAAGCCATGCAACAACTTCCCAACCCCCTCAACTCTCACATGCAAAGTGTTTTTAATATAAAATGCTTGGAGCTAATCTCAAAGCAGTTATTTTCATAGTCCTGTTAATAAACTTGGTTTTCCTCATATATCTGTGAATAAATGGATGATCTGTTACTTACCAGATGGAATGCTGCATAGGGAGTTACTATATACTCTGGTCTTAGTTATCACACAGTGGTGAGATATTTTGCAGTTATACTTGTCTGAAATGTTAAAAATACTACAGCAGGTATATTTGTGTTCCATTGATCTTTCTTGTATCAATTAATTCACCAGTTTATGATTAAACACAGAATTGGTTCATCTTAGCTTAATAAATACAGAAAACTAAACTTAATGCAGTAATTAAAATTGTAAATTAAAATGCACATGCATCAGTAAATGAAACAGCTCAAGTTCTTATTGTAGTATTAACTTGTCCACTGTGTACATACTGGCTGTTAATGTATATATTTAACCACCTAATTTATGGTAAAAAAAATACTATATAGTTACACTGTGTCTGAATTATTGTTGATCTTCATTTCCTTGCTTTCTATTTAGTATAGTACATGGACCTTCGCTGATGAGCTGTGACAAGTAACAGGTCCCTTCCTTGAGCAGGAGTCAGTGTGAAGGAATAGTGGTCATACACACAGCACTTAACAAATGGAACATGAAGTATAGTCGTAGCTGCAATACATTGCTGAATGATGGATTTGAAGCATTTGTGCAGTTAGTCTTAAGATTTCAGATTTAAGTCCATTATCTGTAGTTGCCCCTTTTGAGACAGAACGGGGAGTGATCTCGTTAAATGTGGCACTGAAGTTGAATCACTGGTGTCTGGAACTCAGCAAGTTTTATTTTCAACTACTTAATACATATGGCAAATTATCATCTATAGCATTCTAATTACCTGTGTGTGTGTGTGCGTGCGCATCTCAAGTGCCCAGCATACATGGGCTTGAAAAATTATGCCTATTAGTCAGTAGTAAGTGGAAAGTTTTCCCTCATGAGTTTAGGGATCTACCCCATAAAATTCTGTGGAATGTAAGTTCTGATTAAAATAAGTCTCTAGCCTTCCAAATGTAAAGTAGTGCAGTGATATCCTTCAGAGTCTGCAAACCACACAGCCACAGTGCCTCTGCTGCTGCTCACTTCTGCAGCAGGACAAACTTCATGACTATGTTCGCTGCTATTTAGTAAGCTGGGGTGATAGTAATGACGGCAACAACAAAAACCTTATGCAGCAACAAGTCTTAGAATCCAGGTCTGCAGACTCCCTCTCTCAGAGCTCTCTCTATGGCACTAAAAATAGCTGTGTAGATTTTTGAGCTCTGACTAGGCCTCTGGCTAAGGCTGTGTAAGCCATGCTACTCCCCAGGCTTCAGAGCCCAAGCTTCATCTCAGACCCAGACATCTACCTGGCTATTTTTAGCACCATAGCAAAACCTGAGTCTGTAGATCTAGGCTCAGATATTCTGTGTTGACATTCCCAGTGAAACTGTCAGCATTCAGTTCTGTGCTCATGCTTGAGAACACTATGAGCAGCAGCAAAGGTGGGCACTACATCTTAGAGGGTGAGGACTCAAATGGATGCTGAGAAATGAGTAGAATAGCAGACTCTCTTCATAGTATCCAGAAAGTTTAGTCTCCCTCTCAACAGATAGAGGGGTGATGGTGCTTGAAACTTAGCCTCTGACTAGTAGGTGTTTGATAATATAAAAGATGGTGCCTCAAAGCAGAGTCCAGGGATAGTGGACCAGGGACCTTGCTAGAAATCCCAGTGCTGTTTCTTTTCTTAGAGTCTAGGTTGGGGTGGGCAAACGTTTTGGCCCGAGGACCACATCGGGGTCGCAAAATTGCATGGAGGGCTGGGTAGGGAAGGCGGTGCTTCTCCAAACAGCCTGGCCACGCCCCCTATCCGACCCCCACCCACTTTCCTTTCCTCTTCCTGACGGCCTTCCCTCAGAATCCCTGGCCCATCCAACTCCCCCTGCTCCTTGTCCCCTGACTGCCCCTTCCAGAGGACCCCCCCCATTCAACCCCCCTGTTCCTTGTCCCTGACTGCCCCCTCTAGAGATCCAACCCCCCTGCTCCTTGTCCTCTCACCGCCCCCTCCAGAGATCCAACCCCTCTGCTCCTTGTCCTCTGACTATCCCTTCTCAAGACCCCCCTACCTTACCCTCTCTGCCCCGACTCCTATCCACCCGCCCTGCCCCTGATAGACCCCCGGGACTCCCACACTCCATCCAACCCCGTCTGCTCTGACTGCTCCCTGGGACTCCGCACCCGTTCTTCAACCCACCAGCTCCGGCTCCCTTACCACGTCGCTCAGCTGCATGTCTGGCAACTGCATGGAGCCAGACACGCTGCCCTGCCCCCCAGAGCACTGCCCGCACGGCGCGCTGAGGCTCTGAGGGAAAGTGGGGGTGGGGCCGATGGCAGCCTCCCTGGCCAGGACCTCAAAGGGCCAGGCAGGACAGTCCCGAAGGCTGGAAATGGCCCGTGGTCCATAGTTTGCCCACCCCTGATCTAGGTAATGTTGGCTGGCCTTCTCACCAGGGCATTTTGAGTCCTTTCCTCATGTATCTACCTCTGGTTAGTAAGTGTTGGGTAATTTTTTTTCCCTCAAGTCCTGCTGCACGCAGTTATACAATGTATGCAAGTAACTTTTCAGTTCTGAATGCAAAGGAAAGTTTTTAATGGTGGCTTTTTTCCTCCTAATTGTGACATTTCTCATTGAGGTCTAGGCCTGTGTGAAGTTTGACGTTACGGCATTCAAGCCATCTCTGAATGATCTGCATCATAAATCCTTGCAGTGTTAAAAGTATTTTTTTTTTTTTTAAATCACGTCAGCCTTTGAGTTATCTGAGGAGGCTTTCTTCAGACTTTAAAACACAGTCTTTGGACTGAGACCAGACTTGAAAAGTCATATCTTCAAAGTGAATTTTGCTGGAAATTATGCAAACGAGAAAAGATCATCTTGAAATCATAACCACAAACGCTGGAATAAAAACCTATAATATGCTGTCCCCAACCTACCTGGTGCATAAAAACATTATGTCAACCTTTAGATTTTAAGCTTAGTGGTGGTTTTTCAGTGCATGTGCTGTACCCTGAAATTGTCAATTTTGGTTTGCCCCTTATGAAAAGAGAACGAGCTTATTTTAGTGGTTCATGGTGTGGTGAAGATGTCAGCTGTCTTTCTACTTTTATTCTTTTCTCCTGAGGAAGTCTTCTCGCTTACTGTAGCTATACTTGTATAATTAGCCAAAATGGCAAAATATACTTTCAATTAAATGCATTTCAGGGGTTACTTTTTTGACTGACCTAATTATCTTTTGCAAGCTAATGTGAGTGCAGCTATGCATCACATATCTTTTCTTCTTTGAATTTCTTCCACTTGAAGAAGGTGGTGGAAAAGCCTATCATTCTTTTCAACCTCTGCTCCTGGAAGCCATTTTTTGCAAAGTGTGCTGCCATATGTCCTCTACCTATTGATCTGAATTTATTTGAACTACCAGTTCATGGACAGCGCTTGGAAAAGTTTAGTTGTACTGGTTCACCATATACTATAGAGAACAATTCGGTATTGGTGGAGGAATGAAGAAGTCCTATTAGTTCATGCAATCCATTTTTAATATCCGTGATTTTATGAAGCAATTCCCTTCCATTGCATTTGATGTCATTGTATCAAACCTCCAGCCATCCTGGGAGTCTTCTAGAGAGATGCTGAATTTTTGACATAAAAAAAAAAGGCAGAACTTCTTACGGATACTTTTCAAGGTGTCTTTGTACATCATAATGGAGCAAAAAGGGCACAAATCTTAACTCCTTTGTATTTGAAGACCACATTTAAATTTTTAAAGATTACAAGTAGGGGAAGAAGCGCACACAGTCTCAACAGACCATACCTTATGTAGCTCTAGAGTTGGAGATTAATGCTTTATAGTATTTCGAAGCTGGGATTCCAAGCTGCTTTTCATATGGTAGTTCCTAACTATAGCTGTTCTAAAGATAATAGCGGTTCAAGTGAGGGGCAGGGGGCATGTGGGCTAACCTGGTATTCAGAACGTACTGATATTACGGGCTGGTGATTTGCTGAATGCTGTGTAGCACTGGTAAATTAAGAAGCCTAGCTTTCCAATAATACTTGTTTCTGAGATCTTGACATTTTTAAAAGTAACTGATCCTGTGCTCTTAATGGTATTTTTTGATAGTTGTCCAAGAAGGAATATTCCAAGTGTGTACAGGCATGTTGCATCTTAGGCGCATTTAATTTAAGTGATTTCTGCTTTATGGGGTTGGCAAAAAAAAAAAGGGGGGGGGGGAATTAAAAACTTTCTGTAGGGGGGTGATTTCACCCACCATTGGAGTCAGTGGGTTCTGGCTATACGCAGTTTCCGCTTTACGTGGTAACCGCGGAACAGAACCCTCGCGCAAGACGTGACATGCCTGTAACCTGAGATGACTATGTTAATTCCTTCCTTATTCATGAGCTGTAGAAGCTATTTTAGTGCCATGGCCAATGCCAGATGCTTTTTTTTATTATTTTTTTTTAATTGGAGTGGTTCTTCAGACTCCACCCATTCACTTTAAATAGGGACTTCAGGAAAATGGGCAGTTGCAAAAATAACTTTCTCCTCCTCCTAAGGCAATAAGCTGATCTATAAAACAAAGATTTGGTATATTATTCCCCTCTCAATGAATCAGGCAGAACACTCTTTATGTAAATATTTTAATAGCCTGCAGAGTCCTCAAGCACTGCCATCTGACTTCCAGTTTAATTCCTTTTTAGTTATAGGGCTAAAATTTTGGACTTGTAAGCAAGGTAACTTGTCTTCATGATATTCAGATAATGCACATTAATAGTGTAACCTCCACGCCCACCCACCTACCATATATCCCAGTTCCAAGAAATGTGCAAAGTTATGACTTTTTTTTTTTTGCAGTGTTATTTGCTGTCACTCAGATTTTGGTATTCATACAAGGCTTTCACCAAGCTTGTCTCCCTGCTTCATTATGCAGTGATGTGGAACAATGCACATGGCTAAGGCAAGCACGATTTGGTTCATGGTGTTGAATTTTGATAGTACACTCATTTCCAGGACAACATTTGTCTTACCACGTGCATATGCGATATTACAACTTCACAGTAGGATCATCAGGTGGAGATGCTCATCTTTGCCTGTGAGAGAGAGAGCTGTTCTGAAATAATTGCAAAGGCAGTACAGAAAGAAAAAGACTTTCAAGTTGCCTTTGTGTAGGTTTTCAAGACTGGATTTGTTTATCTATAAGATGTATTGGTGAAGCCTCTAAAGAATTTGGTTCATAAATTGTTAGATGGATAATTTCTAATGTTTTTTTCTGCTAGAAATGTGAAATGGCTTGTTCTTTTCACTGTGTTGAACTTCAAAGTCCACTCATAAATTGTCAGTTTTTATTAAATGCAATTTCCCATTGACAAACCAGTTTGAGATGGACACCCTTTAAGTGATTACTTAGCAAATTGCTACAAGTGTCTTTGGTGGATGGCAAGATCATTATTTCTTACAGCAGTACTGTGCAGGTCATGAGGTCTTGCAATAGCTGTGATGTTTTGTGTCCTCAAGTTCTAACTTTAGAAACTGTAAAAGGATGAAAAATTTCTTTCGCTTGAGACAGCTACTCATCAGACTCTAGGGGTGTTCATAGGAGAAGGGGCAGCTTTTTCTGTGGAATTGTCCTGAGGTCTCTAATTTGATGGTTATGTCTTGCTCTTTTCCCTCACCTTATTTCACACTTAGATGAAGCTAAAAATAAATTAATTGGAACTAACTTGCAGATAAGTGTTAAAGATATAATCTAATATTGTCCTAATAAAACTTCAGAATATTCTATTATTTAGGACTTGTGATTTCGGAGCTACAATAGAATTCAAGGAATCTGTGGAGCAGATTGTATTTAATGTTAATTATACAAAAATGTGAATGAAATAATTTATATTATTTCTGCTACAGAGAGAACTATTCTGAAAATAGGGTGTTCTTCCCTTGGTGTGAATAGGTCAGTATTAGAGATTGTGATTTGAGAACTATTGAAAAAGAGAAAAAGCATCGTGGTATTCAGATACATTATAAATTATTTGTGTTTTAAAAGTTATGTGGAGTGCCCTTATTTATGGTGAGTAGTTCTGTTTTCGAGCCAAATGCCTACTGTTTTCAAATAGGTGTTTGAAGCACTTTTAATTAAAACACTTTCAGTGGTGGTTAAAGGTATGGATTTTTCTCCCATAATAGGTCTATATTTATAGCTGTCAAACATCAACAGGTATGCTGATATACCTGCTACTGATTTGCCAGTTCTGTTAGGTTTCAAGATATGTAATGGCTATGTATGTTGTCATAGCTGCAGTGAAGGCACCTTTCTAATCCTGTGAAAACAAAGTAATAAAAGAGTCTTAGAATCAACTGACTGCAAAGATGACATTGTAATTGTAATCATATGACTAATCAATTCATAAATGGTTTGTAAGCAAACTTTTTCAAGATTGTCCATTTCATATTGCCTCATCCATAATGTATTAATAATTCAAGAGTCAGCTCATGCACTCTAAATTGCACTTAAATTACGTTGAAAATTTGGAAATATGGTGTAAGAAGTACGGGAGCACTTCATGAAGTAGTAGGTTTGGGCTCATTGCATTAGTGTTACGTTTAGTCCCTGAAGAACAGAATATCAGATGTTCATTCCCCTCCATTACTGAGAATAGCTTTGTAGTACTGTACAGTCAAAAGGCTGCTGCTTCCCTTCCTAGAAGAAGTGTGGAGTTGTGTGAGCATGCAGAACAGATGCACATATGTAGTAGGGAAGGTCTTATAGAAGGAAGGGAGAAGTATGGTCACTGCGTGAGTTTATCGCCACACTGCAATAAAACATCTGCGGCAGTCCTATGTTAGCTGACTCAGGCTTGTGGGACTAAAAAATTGCAGTGTAGATGTTTGGGCTCAGGTAAGAGCCTAGACTCAGGGACCCAGGGAGGTTCCCAGAGCTCAGGCTTCTCCCTGAGCCGGAACGTCTACACTGCAACTTCATAAGCTGCGTAGGTCAAGCCCTGTGAGCCCTAGTCAGCGACATGGGCCACCCATGGATGTCTTATTGCAGTGTAAACATACCCCAGTGACTTTTCCAGACTGGCTTTGTCTTCTCAGGTATTGCCTCAGGATGTGAAAGTCCTTCTGGTAATGACCCCAGGGCAAAGGAGACTCTGTTCTCTGATAATAAGGACCCTATAGTAAGGAAAGAACTTGTAAAAAAGTTCATGAGAATTCTTTGCTGATCTGCAGACCCAACAAAGTTTAAACAAACAATTAATATTTCTTGGTAATGACTTTCGATAAAAAACATTTATCATGTTGTTCATGTATTAAGAGTTACTTTCTAACCTACTGAAATAACTGACCATATGTAATGTGGTATGCTGTTTTGGGTGGGAAGGATAGGACAGCTAATATTTATTCGTCATTGCACTGTGATAAAAATGTCTTAGTAAATTGGGTCGGGGGAATCAATGGGGCAGGGTGGAGTGTCATCTGAGGCCAGGTCTACACTAGAAACTCTTGCCAATATGATGTCAGTTAGGAGTGCTTTGTTAGCAATGTTTTTAAACCAGCAAAAGCTCTAGTGTAGATGCAGTTATACCTGCTTTTTTGCTGTGTTTTTTTTTTTTTTGTCCAGGAAACCAGTATCAGCTGTACCAGCTGAAGAACATATTTTGCTGGTGGAAATTGTGCCTCCCCTATGTAGATTGTCTGCCATTACAGCTATACTGGCAAATCTTTTGTAGACTGGACCCAAGAGAGGATCCAGAAGCCAGTAACCCCTTAGTTCTGTGTGTGTAGACAAGTATTCAGCTTTGATTGCCACTATATGGCCTAGGGCAAGCTAGTGTAATATGTCTTTTGTTATCTAGAAACTTGGACTAATATTTAATACCTTTGTGATGTAGGTATCAGGAGGTTTGTTTAATGCATGTTTGTACAGCGCTTTAAAAACACAAAGCGCTATGTAAGTTCAAGGTAAGGGTTGACTGGGTCATGAACTGTGATTGACTTTCACCATTTCAAGCCTTTGTTTTGAGCACTGAAATCTTAAATCCTCGCACTGTGAATACTGTGTACTCATACGCTTAAATGGTTTAACCTGTGCTGCTCCTTTCCCCTGTAGTGCTTTCCACACATAAATGTGTGTGGGTTTTTAGGGACTGACTCATGGGATCTGCGGGATAATGTATGGTCCTAGAGTAATTGTTGTCTCTCGCCACCCCACCTCCCTCCAAAACAAGTTAATGGAGAAAATCATTATAATGGAATTGTCAAGGAGAGGCTCTCTGAAAGATAATGGATATGAATTTTTAAAATTGGTCTTTATTTTTGCATGGTAGCAACAACTTTTGTAATGTCTTAAGTTTTGAGTGAAAATTGGCTACTGTTTTTCAGTGAAAAACATGTAGCAAATTATTCTTCTGTCTTAATCCTCCATTCTTATGGTTTGCACACTTCGTTGTTTTGTTCATTGCCTAGCAGATCTCCTGTGTTTGTAGACAAGCATTCTGCTAGTTCAGTATTCTGTTCTCTCATACAGTGATTATGGGGATGATGCACACCTAATCCAGTGTTGCTACTAGTTGCACTGTTGATCATAGGGGAACACTTTTTACCTCAGGGAACACCTCCAGATACATAATCTTAATGGCTTTATTTCTGCAACCTAATATTCATAATGCAAGGAGAGAAACTGGCTACTACTGTTGCTGTAACCAAGGTTCTGAATTGTAGATACCTAGAATCAGTACAACCACCTCCTATTCCTGTTGAGAGCAGTGAGGGAAATCCATGCTCACCTGTGGAAGAAGAACCTTACTAATGCTAACTTTATGAAATGGAGGATGTATGAAAATTTAGAGCAGCAATAAATGCAGAGATGGCAATGTCTCGTGAAATGGACTGTTGTGCCTCATGGTGGGTTGGAGAATACCTCTTCTGCTGCACAGACCCTACATGATTCTACAATGCAACATTTTGCTTGTAAGAGAGTTTTTTTTGATAACCACAGTAATATTCCTTGTCTCTTTTTATAAATGCCATGCATCAAGGCAGAGGATGGGCTAGTAGATTTTTTTTGTTTTTGTTTTGTTTTTTGGTACCTGAGCTGGTAAATGTTAAACCTCTGATAAACCATAGTACTGTATTGCTTTTAAAAATGATTAATGTGAAAGATATTGATCATACTTTAAAAGTTAAGTTTTTGTCAAACGTATGTCGAGCAAAGGCTGTTTTTCTTTAACTGATCATATGGGAGCTTACATTTAATGCTTGTCTGTAGTTTTGGAAAGGTATTGATAGGGACCGTCCACACATACTTGGCCCATTGCTGAGTTGATTGGAATCCTGTTCCAAGGCTTGGGCATGTTTCCTGCTCCAGAAGATGGAAGTAACAGATTCTCCTGAACCCCCATGGCACACCCCTAAAAAGAGTTTTGGCTTTCATCCACCCAAAAAAATCACCTTAGTGGCAATCAGGCTTCATCGTGTCTGTCCCATTTTTCAGACACTCCTCCCCAACCGGTGATGGTGGCACTGGAACTGTATCTGCAGACTTGATAGGACATCATTTCATCAGTCAAATCTGTTTGAATTTGGAAGTTTTCTTTAGAACCATAAGGGCTTGGCTTTGTAAACTTAGATTCTGCAGAACTTCATGACAGTCAACCAGGAAAAATTCTTATACATCCCGAGGAAGTAGAATTTTCACACCCTGCATGTCTGTACTGTCCACATCGTGATTGTGTGCACTTCTGTAGATAAATAGCTGTGCCGTCATTCCTGAATCCCTGGAGCTGCAAATACAGTACGAAGACTGCACCAGCTGTGGTCATTCCCATTTGCTCTCCTGAATTTGGTCTTACTTCTCCATCCTTTGAAGCAGTCTGCTGCATCAAGGTCACAGAACAATGGTTGATTTAAAGGGGATGCACTTGCCTGAACCTGATGCCAATGTTGAGGTTTTGTAAATAATCTTTTACAAAGCCTAGCATCAGTAGAAATGTCTCCAAAGACTTCATAAAACACTTCCAGTAGAAATTACCTTTTATTAAATGAATAAAAATTTCTTGCAATATTTGCAGTCCAGACTTTGCAGCACCTCGTTAATATAGGACAAAGTGACACTGACAAAAATAAAATGAGTTCATTTTTCATTATCTACTCTGAAAGTGCCCCAAAAAAGAAAAAAAAGCCCAAGTGGTTAAATCATTTAAAAAATTCTTTCAGTTCTAATACCTAAGTTACTAGCACCTTAAGTTAAGGAATCTGTTTAAGTATTTATTTAACCTAACCATGTCCCTTTGAAAACAACAAAGTCAGATCACTTAAGTTGTACGCTGGTTACTGTTAACAGATATTTAAGCTCTTGTTTGTATAGCATAGTTGGAACAGAGTATTTACTAGATATGTCATCTGTAGAGTTTAAGTAGGATTTTAGTTTCAGGTCACAGATCCTCAAACTCATGTTTGCAAATTGTCCAGTTTTTTTACGGTAAGAGTTCAGATGTTCATGTTGTTCTAATGTATCATTCTTTTGGTTTCTTAACTGACGCTGCTGAATTTATATGTTCCCCTCTAATTTGATGTCATATTAGTTTTTAGGATGGAAACACTTGAAATGGGTTTGGCGTTGCTGTGCAAAGTGAGATGAGTATATATTGCTTCTTCATGTAGAATCACTTTCAAACAGGAAATTATGTGCAGGACAAAACTAGATTCTGAATTTAACATTTGGATATAAATGCAAAAGAGGATGCAGGAGGGAGATCCTAGCAGGTTTTATTGATGTTTATGGATTTCTCCCATGTTTTAAAATATTTGTTACTTCTGAATTATTTACATACTGTAGTTGAAAGTGGTTTTGATTCTAGAAATATTAGGTTCTAATTTAAATCTAAATGAAGATTTCACCTATTCTACAAATGTTAAAGGAGTGAGAACATCACGGTTCTATCTATTAGCAAACAGATAGACTGTTAGTACTGTCAAAGTCTAGCAGGAAAAAGGAGTGAGTGGTGTCACAGGTGACTGGAGAAATCACATCGCTAACGGATGGAATCAACTATTGTTGAACGTTGAAGAGGGAGAGAGTGTGTGGCCGCGGAATTAGGTTCCTGAGTTTACTAGAATTTGGAGACTTCTGAAATATGGGCAGGGCACCCAATCCCAAAGTTTGCATAAAGCTGCTTTCTTTTCAGTCTTCAGTATTGAATTCACGAGGTACCTGTTTTTCTTTCTAAATGTGGTGAACATAACTGTTCCTAAGTTGCTGCGAGTAGGTGATTAGTCTTTAGGGGTTACTAAACCTCCAGACAGGAATTTTCCTTGCTCAACATGTCTGAAGGTTCAAGAAGGTTGTATGTAATAGAATGGACTAAGAGACTTACCTGGTTTTGCTTTTTCAAAGAAAAATTAACATTCCCAAGTTAAGTAGCAAGGTAGTAAGAAAAGTTCATTACTGAAAGTGCAGAAAATCTGTTTTTCCAGTTTCTTTAAGATATAATGTCAAAGTTTCATTCAAAGTCTACTGAAGTACAATTGGATCACTGTTAAATATGATAATTCAAGTAATCCATAGCCTTTATCATTGACTTATAGCTATGAGGATCATTGTAGTCCCTGTTCAGTAGTAGTCTCTGTTAGTCTTTGATACATACACAGTTGCCCAGATCATCAGGTAATTAAACCACAAAAAAACAACTGAAAGGCAAAGACTTTCCTCCTTGACTGATGAGCTGTCTTTCTCATACATGACTATAATTGTCATCTTTAAAATGTTGCCTTTCCCACTTCATCTCCTTATGGATGTCCAGCTGCTAGTTTAAATTCAATGTGGCCAAAACAAAGTGCTTAATCTTTCCTTACCAGCTCTCCACCTCCCTCCTATCTTAGTTGCTGTGGTCAGTCACTACCATCCTCCCTATTGCTCAGGCCCATGAACATGTGTTGTCTTTTGGACTCTATCTTCTCTCTAGATAAACCTGTCCAAGCAATGTCAGAATCTTGCTGCTGCTGCTTCAGGCACATTTCTGTGATGTGGCCTTCTACATTTTGAAAACTCTCTTCCAGGCCCTCATCAGCTCATGTCTCAAATACTACAACTTTCTCCTCTCTGACACATGCGATCTCTGCCCCGGTTGTTTCCATTCCAAACACTGCTGCAAAGCAAATTTGAAAAGACCAGAACTTCTGATGAGCCCAAATCAGCCAGCTGTAATTGAGACACTGATCCCTGTTTACATTCCAACAGTGATACCAATGTACATTGCTTATTTGTCAGATTTTTCTAACCAGCACTTTCACTCTCTCTCCTCTCCACTTCTTCGTGAGAGAAGCCACCTGTAAAAGATCTGCAAAGTCAGTGGTGGTGTACTTCAGATCTCACCTCTGTCAGTTTGCCTACAAAACACTTGATTGTGTCTGAGCAGTTGGTGTGCTGTGACAGTTGCATGTCATCTCAGTTTTAGGCCATCTTGCCCATTTGCATTGTATTTATCTGTTTTTTATGGTCTTACATTTGGATTGGTTAGGGTTGAATGGTGCCTAGAACAATAGGGGCAAAGCTTGACAATGCTACTTCAATAGAAATAATTAAAACTTGAGCAGGATGTTAACAAATGAGGGTGGCAACTTTTCTTGTCAATGTAGCCCAAAATAAACAATTTAAAGAAATGATTCATTGGTCTGTCCTGGCTTTGGAAGCTTTGACCTCTGGTGTGACCTCTTCTATAACATAAAACTTCCCCAAAATAATTCCTAGAGCAGACCTTTTAGAAAAACATTCAATCTTGATTTAAATATTGTCAGTGATGGAGAATGAGCCACGACCCTTGGTAAATTGTTTGTGGTTAAGATCTCTCGCCGTTAAAAATTTATGCTGTATTTCCAGTCTGAATTTGTCTGGCTTCAACTTCCAGCCATTGGTTCAAGTTCTACCTTTCTCTGCTATATTGAAGAGCCCAATATTAAATACTTATTCCTCATGTAGGTCCTTACAGACTGTAATCATGTTGCCCCTTAACCTGCTCTTTGTTAAGCTAGATTGAGCTCCTTGAATTTATCAGTGTAAGACATGTTTTCTAATCCTTTAATCGCTCTTATGGCTCTTCTCCAAATCCTCTCCAGTTTAACAATAACCTTGTATTGTGGGCACCAGAACTGGAATAGTATTCAGAGGTCGCATCAGTGCCAAATACAGAGGTAAAATAACCTCTCCTACCCCAAATACCCTGTTTATGCATCCCGGGCTCTCATTAGCTCTCTTAGCCACAGCATCATATACAGAGCTCATCTTTAACCTATTATCCACCACAGCCCCCAAATCTTTTTCAGTCACTGCTCCCCATCTTGTAAGTATGGCCTACATTCTTTGTTCCTAGATGTATACATTTACAGTTAGACATACAAAAATTGATAGTGTCCAGTTTTTACCAAGCTATATAGATAGCTTTGAATGAGTGACCTCTCTCCAATATTTGCCACTCCCTTAATTTTTGTCATCTGCAAACTTTGTCAGTGATGATTTTGTTTTCTTCCGGGTCATTGATAAGAATGTTAAATAGCATAGGTCCTTCTGGGACCACACTGGAAACACTCCTGTTTCATGATTCCTTGTTTACAGTCAGATTTTGAGGTCTATCAGTTAGCCAGTTTTTAATCCATTTAATGTGTGCCATGTTAATTTTATATCTAGTTTAGTTTTTTAATCAAAATGTCATGCAGTACTGAGTCAAACACCTTCCAGAAGTCTATTACATCAACACTATTACCTTATCAACCAAATGTTGATTTGTGTTAATTATATTACATTCCTTTAATTGTTTTATTAATCAAGTCCATCATCCATTCCCTTATCTTTCCTGGGATTAATGTCAGACTGAAGCCTATGTTACCTGGGTCATTTTGTTTACTCCTTTAAAAAAAATTGGCACTGTGTCCTGGGTGTGCACTGAACGGACCTAACTTGTGGGTCCACTATTTGATTCTGCAAGTGGAGCTAATACAAGAAAAAAATGAGTCAGAATAAAAAGAAGCATTGCTTGACATTAATGCAAGATGTTGGTTGAAAATGAAGAAAAATGACTATATGATTACTACAAGCATCTGCACAAAGAAAACTGTGTTCCTATTTTAAATTCTGAGGTATGAAGGTATCTATCTCATGCTCTCGGCACTTGTTACATATTAAAAGAACAATTAATCAGATAGCAAACCCAGCAGCTAATCTACCAGCAGTTCTCAACAAAATTCCCATCTTTCATAGATGAAGACCACCAAGCTTTCTAGTTTACACAGAGCTCTTCTTCAAGTTACATACTTTGTTCAGGGGCAATACCTTCTGTAAGCTAGCAGAACAAAAATAATAGCATCCCATCATTTTAACAGGAAACTCTTACAGTGGGGCACATGGTAAAGCAAAAACTGAATATTTTTCCTGTCTTTTCCGTTTGCATCTTGCATCAGCAAATGCTGAAGGAATTTTAATGTGTCCATAGAAAAAGCTGAAATCAGTAGAAATGCAGATTGAGGGCTGCAGGCACTGCTTAACAGCTGCAGCTTTGATGGTGCTTCAGTTATGATGTAGGCAAAAAGTGGAGGCCTACTGCAGAAGAAACGCAGTCGCAATGTTTATTAGACCTTGTGATGACCATCAAGTATGGATTTTGGATGTTTGAGCATAAGTAGCTAAGGCTAATAATCCTTTGCATAGAGTAAGACATACTTTTCAAGATAAATACATGATCTGACTGTGTATCACATCTTATTCTTGATATTTTTGGGTGTTGAAAATCAGGTAGGTAGTTGTCCAAAGGATCGTTGTTACATACCTTGAGTGTTTGTATTGCTTTTGTGAAGCTGTAAACCTGATCTAGCACAATTCAAGCTGTAAGTAAAAAGATATGGAAACAGACTTAATTCATCCATGTAACCTTTTAAATACCTGTTAAAATGATGGCTTTCGTATTTCCTTTTAGAGAAACAAGGTTGGTGAGATAATATCGTTTATTGTACCAACCTATGTTGTTGAGAGAGACAAGTTTTGAGCTTACACAGACCTCCTCTTCAGGTCTGAGAAATACATTTAGCGCAATGTTCCTCAAACCTGGCCACGAGGGACTTTTTGTGCGGGCGTAGGCTTGGGCATAGCATCAGCCCTTCCCGCCCTCCCCTGTTGCGCCTGGATGTGCTGCCCTGCACCGTCTCTGGAGACAGACGGGGCACAATGCTGCAGGAGCAAGGTGAGTTCTTGCTGAAACCCCCTCCCTCCCAAGGACTGCGGGAGCCTGCCCATGCAGAGCCCTGGGCTCCAGCCACTTGGTGACTGATACTGATCCCTCTGGCTATGTGGCCCTGGCCTCCAGCTGCGGGACATTAGACTCCGGTCTCTGGTTTTGGCTGTGTGGCAGCAGGTCTTGACCCCCGACTCCTGTCCCTGGGTCCAGGTGCCAACCCCCAGCTGCACGGCGGCGGGCTCCAACCACAGGGCTTCAGGTGCTACCCACAGGTTCCAGCTGCAGACCTTCAGTCTCTGGCCCCCGCTTCTGGCCGCCCAGTGGCGGGCGCTGGTCCTGGCCCTGGGGGCTGGCTCCAGGTGCCAAACCCCAATCCTGGTTTCGGGCGTTGACCTGTTTCCAGCCCTGCGGTGGTAGGTGCTGACCCCCAGCTCCAGCCATGCGGCCCCGGCCCCTGGTGTTGATACCCGCCGTAGACGCATGGCAGCAGGCACTGACCCACAGCTCTGGTCCTGGGCTCCTGCCATATGGCAGTGAGAGCTGGCCCCAGGTCCTGACCCCTGGCCTTGGCCACACAGCAAGTACTGGCTTCAGCCATGCATCGGTGGGTGCTGACTCCTAGCTCCAGCCACGCAGCCCCGGGCTCCAGAACCCATCTCCAGGCTCTGGCCATACGGCGACAGGCAGCAACTTCAGGCGCTGACCTACAGCAGCGGGTTCCAATCCCTGGCTTTGGCCATGCGACAGCAGGGCTCATCACCCACCTCCCTGGCCCCTTCTGCCTCCCATGGTCCTATATCCATTCTGCCTCCCATTGTCCCTGGACCCTGCTGCCTTCCTGGCCCCACATTTGGCCCCACATCATCGCCACTGAACCTTGCTGCCTTCGTGGCCTCACATCCATCGCCCCGGACCCCCGCTGCCTCACCCATCCCTTCTTCCATCCCACCATTGCCTCTGGCCCCAGCTGCTTCCCCTTTTCAACCTCTCTATCCCCATCCAAGGCTGGGTCCTGGGGCTTACTAGCTATCTGGAAGGCTGTGAAAAGTGATACTTGTATGTTGGTTAATATCACTTTTCACAGCCTCCCAGATAGCTAGTACGTTCACTGTTGAAAGTGATATTAACAAATATACACATCACTTCACAGCATTATTTTTATTATTGAGTCTGAAAAAAACCCTGCATATATAAATGACAATGAGTTGGATGTGTTATGTGCATATTTAATTGTTTTTCCTAAAGTTAATTAAGTGTTTTAGGGAAAAGTGTCAGTGGCTCTGAGGCCACCCAAAAATGTTTTGAGAACTCCTGATTTAGAGAGTCACAGATTAAATACAAAGTGGAACAATTGTTTAGCATAAGTAATTAACACGTTTCAAGAGATCCTTCAAGGTGAATTGGCCTGTTCACACTCCTACAGTCATAAGAGCTGGAGGGGGATGGAGAGCAGCTGCGGTCATGGGGGTTGTTTGTGGATTATAGATAAGGCTACATTTTGGTCATTTTTTTTGTAAATGAAAGTCATGGACAGGTTATGGGTGGTAAACAAAAATTCACAACTCGTGACCTGTCCATGACTTGTACTATATACTCCTGACTAAATCTTGGGGGTTGGGCAACCCAGAGGTACCACAAGTGCTCTGGGGTGGGGGGTGGCCTGGGGGGTGCCGCGGGTGTTCTGGGGGTGTGTGGCCTGGGACCCCTGTTTGAGAAGGCGGGAGTTGGCAGGGCTGGCAGGCTCCCAGCTTGGCTCCACACGGCTCCTCAGAAACGGCGACAAGTCTCTCCCTCAGCTCCTAGGCGTAGGCGCGGCAAGGGAGCTCTGCGTGCTGCTTTCGCCCTGAGCACCGGCTTCACAGCTCCCATTGACTGAAACGTGGCCAGTGGGAGCTGTGGGGGCGAGAGCTGTGGGGGCAGTACCTGTGGGTGGAGACAGCGCACAGGGCCATCTGGCCACTCCTCCACCTAGGAGCTGAGGAAGGGACATGTCACCACTCCCAAGGAAAGTGCGGCCCAGAGTCCTCACCCCCGCCCATGCCCAGGTCCTGAGCCGCCCCCCACACCCAAACTCCTGCTGCTGCTGGAAGAAGAGGGTGCGGTGGCCCAAGAATGCCCCAGCAGCGACCAGGACGGCTGGCCCAAGAGCTGCTCGGGCAACCCCCACAGACCAGCTGCTGCGGAAGTCACAGAGATCCCAGAAAGTCACAGAATCCATGACAAACTTGCGGCTTTAGTTATAGATTGTTGTAATAAGCCATTAATCTGCTCTCTTTTTTTTCAGTCTACGATTTTTAGTGTCTGGCAGAGTTATGAATTTAAGCTCCCAGGCTTGTCTTTAGAAAGTGTTGTGCAGGGTTTTTTGAAGATGAGGACGGAGAGGTCAGATGTAGATTGATTGTTTTGTGAAAAGTGTTTCTCCACAGATGATGGGGGGTGTGGTTTTTTTTTCTTATTGTTTTCCTGTGAGTTTTCTTGAGAGCGTAAGGACTGTCTGGTTTCACTCACCTAGTTGTTGGGGCATTTAGTGCACTGGATGAGGCACACCACATGTTGTGATAGGCATGTTTAGGACCCATGGATCTTGAAAGGTGTGTTGTGGGAAGTGTATTGTAGCAGTGGAGATGCGTGTCTACAGCTTTTGTGCCTGTTGTCCTGGAA
Source organism: Dermatemys mawii (assembly GCA_007922305.1). NCBI lineage: Eukaryota > Metazoa > Chordata > Testudines > Dermatemydidae > Dermatemys > Dermatemys mawii. Next base: position 5,005,861 of record ML677392.1, on the reverse strand, counting down.
GGCTGTGTTGCTATTCCCTGACTTAGCAAATGAAATGTGTTACCTGAGGTAACCATGAGTAATTCCAAATCCTTGTCAGCGCTCTTCCAAAGTATATCTGAGGGCTTTTAAAAAATTCTATTACAAGATTTCATTTGAAGGTGGTCCGCACAGAATGATCTGCCATCTCCTCATTAGAACAGATCACTCCAAAGTTGTGGCAGCAAATGAAACTCATCAGCTTCTTATCTTTCCATTAGCACTATCTGTAAATAAAAAATTTTGTGAGATTTAGCAGAGCCAGAAAAGATCCTTGGAGAGAGCTTTTAAGATATCGAGCTTGCCATTACATGATCTTAACATAATAGAATTTGTGTAAATATGACTTAATGCGAAAGTCTCACTGCGGATATAGTTTTAAGTGTAAGAGTGGCATAATTTTGAAGACCGTTGGGTTGCATGGGTGTAGCTGAGGGCATCATTTGGCCTGCAAGCACCTCCTGTAGCGGTGATAATGAGGGAAATGGAAAGAACCCAGCTTGACTGTCGGGGCATGTCTACCTGCTGCTGACACATGACCTTCCTACCTCGCAGGATCCTAGCCTGAACCTGGAAGTCTACAATACTTTTAAACAGCTCTCCGGCCTGAGTCAGTTGGCATGGGCCCAGCCGCAGGTGTCTAATTGCAGTGTAGACGTACCCTCGGAACCCAGAGTGAATTTGTGTGGTTGGCAGATAGGTTTGGTCTACACTGGAAAGTTATATCTGCATAGCTACATTGGTCAGGGGTGTGAAAAAACCCCACACCCCCAACCGACGTAGCTATGCCGACATAGCTGGGTCTATACTGGGGGTTATGTTGATGGCGATTCTGTCAGTGTAGCTTAATGGAAAAAACCTTTCCGTCGGCGTACACTATGTGTATATTTCAGGGTTGTGCCAGCAAAGCTGTGCTGGAAGAGTCTCCATAGGGTAGACATACTCCTAAGAAATGCAGCTTATTTGCAAACAGAGCAGACTTCATACAAATGTCAATAAGGCAGTTAACAAGGAGCCTCACTGACATTTTTTGTGTGTGGTGAAGTCATTTTTTTAGGGACAGAACCATAAAGTGCTTGAAAGACTGACTCTTGCTCCACTGTCTTACTGCCATGGTTGCAGTCAGCAGACACACTTGTGCTGGATGGAATCTATTCAGTACAAAAGAGAAGAAGCTGTTTGCGGAGCGTTTTTCCATTAGAGACCCTCAACTTTGCAATCTATTCTCTCCCACCTCCCTGGTATGAAAACCCACATCTCATGTTGTAGGGGCCATTATCAGTTACCCAGGCTCTTGAGGGGAGATGGGTACAATAGAAGCTGTTTTTGGGAAGAGGGTTGATGGGATTGTTTTTTATTGAGATTGGGAGGGTGCGGCGGTGGCGGCTTGGAGATATTTAACAGCTGTTGGCTTTTGTTTTGCCGATTGTATTTTTAAATTTTGGCAGAGGCACCTAGCGCTGAGACTAGGGACTTCTGTATATATTGTTATAATTGAAATAAATAATATATAAGCAAAGTACCATAGAACATTTCTGACTTACCATCTGGAAGTGTTAAGAATATCTCTTTCAAGCAGTTGACAGTGAAGTCTTACCCAGCTAAACACCTCATAGGCATGAACACTTAAAGAAGATCTAAGGAGAGATTTCTCACCTTTAAAACTTCCTTTTTATTGACAATGTGTTTGGCCACAATATTGGGAACTTTTTGCTTATTGTTCACAGATTGCTACATGGCTTTTTAATCAGGTCAGAACTTCTGCAGTAATTCAGTCTTTTTCCTGTGTCCTCCAGTGTGTTTCATCTGTCCCTTAGGTGGGAATGTCTCTCCTCATTCCTTCCAGTCCCACAGAATAAAGAGAAACGTATCGCTCAGTGGGAAGAGGGCTTTGCATAACTGAATAAAACTTTAGAAACTAGAAGGAAAATTTTATTCTTGTGGGGTTCCCCAGCTTGCCTTTTAAGACTTTGTGTCATTGGGAGTGATGCTGTATGAAGAAAAAGAATGTAGAGTTTGAAGTAAAGAGGTTCATGGCTCACTCCACAAGAGCAGCCTCTACCTTTTTAGCAGAGAGAGAGCTGGATATCCTTACAGTTTCATGGCACCAGAGTTGATGTGAGCAGCCTCTCTGGACACAAACTTCAAAAGCCAAATTCATGCTGTAGGAAGTCTTTTATAAGGTACCTTTCTGCTTCCTGGTCTGGAGTCAAATTCCAGAGACTGCAGTTGCCAGAGTCTGGGTCTACTGAAGTTCTTATCCGGACATTTTAAAATTCTTCAAGTCCCCTTTATGCCAGCCGGACTGAGAGGGGTCACCCAGTCAGCTCCTCTCTTGGGAGGCAGTGATTCCCCAAGAGTTGTTCTTTTATTTTCCTGTCAATAGCCACTGATTAGAGAACTTGCACACAGCCTGGACAAACACAGAAAGGCTTTAAAAGTATTAACAGATAACATTGTAATGAAACTTCATTTCAAACAGGATGTGCTGTTTGAATGCAGAGGATAAGGAAGATGCAATTTTTCATTCATCGTATCTAGTTCGTAGTTTTCTAATAACTTTAGCTTGATTTGCAAACACAAATACCCTTTACAAATAAAGATGAATCTTGAATAGCAAAAGCCATCTTACTAATACAGTTTAGCTAATAATACAACAGCCATGTACTACAGGCTTTCTGCCTTTGATCAGTCTGTAAAGCTAGATGGTGGAGATGGCAAATGTCAGCAATGTTTACAATAGCTCAATGTTGGCAGTTCAGTCTCCTGTTCTGATTTCTCATCTGAATTTTGAACAAACTCCAGAACCTATAATGAAAATTTAAGGTTTTGGCAGGTTTCCCTTCCTACACAAGAGGTTGGAATCTTTGTTTCTTTATATCACAGTTCATGCTCCCCCATAAAGGTAGAGAAGGCCATTCTACACCTCTTCTGGACTACTGTCTGTGTTCTGTGATCCATGCCCTCACTGAATGGAAGAATAGCTCTCTCAAAGATCCTTGTAAATGCCTAAACTTCTGGTAGGGAGATATTACAAGCAGTAGGTTCCTGGAAGCTTATTTAAGGAGCTTTGTTGTCTCTACCCCTCATTTTAAAAATAATAAAGTTGCACTTTTTTCAACCTTGCATCTAAATCAAAATTTTGATTTATGAACAAAATTCTAGTGGTATACTTTATTTTGTTGTCAGTATGCATTCTGCCATTAGCTGTCCTAGGGAAAAAGGTAGCTTTAAAACCTCTTTTTAATTTTTTGATTATAATGAGTCAGTATAAATAGAACAGAGTTTATGAAATGTACGTATGTGGGCAACAGGATAGCCATTTTTATAGTGCAAACTGTTAATAGTCCAGCTTTTTATCCATTGAGGTATTTCTGTAATCTGGAACAGCAGTATAATCTTTCTTGAGAGTTTTAACTAAAGGCTTGGCTACACTGACATTTTATAGCGCGCTAACTTGCTGGCTCAGGGGTATGAAAAATCAAGTGTGGACAGGCTCCGAGTGCTAGGAGCTATTCCCCTTGTGGAAGTGGATTACCAGGAGTGCTGGGAGAGCTCTCTCTACAACAGCACTTTGAAGTTTCAAGTGTAACCAGACCCTTAATTCCAGACTCCTTTCTAGTATGTTGACACTACTTGCCTGAATTGCAGAACTCCACGGCTGCCTTTTCTGGACAGATTAAAAAACTGTTCCTTAAATAGCTGTATATTATGTTCTTTCCGTCTGCACTATGCTGTTAATCCTGCCATGGAGGTGTTTGAAACTGATGAATTTGTGAAAAGCTTATCCTTTTATTCTTCTTGGAAAGCAGATTAGTGTACATACAGTAGCTATGGAAGGGTACAGTAACTAGCTAGTATTGCTGATCCTTTGAGTGACCATGCTTATTTTCCTCCTCCTGCTAGAGCCAGAAATATGAATAAGTGAAATGCTTTCTGAATTCAGCATTGTTCTTATCCGCTCTCTTTTGCAGATTCTTATCTCATTTACCCTTGGACACATTACCTTGACTGACGAATGGTTCCATTAGCCTCACTGTAGTTTAAATAATTATTATACATTTTACTGTATAGATGAAGTAATTTAAGTATCAGAAGATAAACCCAGATGAATATCAGTGCCCTAAAAACTACTTTTTGAAGTGCTTTGTTATTAGCAGAGCATATTTTATTGAATTGACTTTGTAACCATTGTCTTTATCCCCTTTTTTCACCCAAGAGTTCCAGACGAGAGTGGAAGCCTCTGGAGGATCGCAGCTGCACAGATATACCATGGCTGTTGCTGTTCATTCTCTTTTGTGTTGGAATGGTGAGTAAAATAAGAAAGATTCTAAATGTTACATAGCCACAAACAGTTTTCACTCATTGTGAAGAAATCAGATTTTGAGATTAGAAATGTGCTAACTTCAGTCAATGTTTAGTGTATTTTAGCATGGCAAGTATCAATTGTGGACCAAGAACTTGCTTGATTTTGATACATTTTTGTAAGGCAGTGTCACTGTGCACAGATCTAGTACTTTCACAGAGTCTCATAATTTGCTATGGACTCTGTCTTGCAACAGAATTGTGTGCATCAGAATGTAAGCTACTTTTAAAACAAGTTTCTAGCCCTCTACACTTGGCCTATTTTTTTTTTTAAAGGCTATCATCCTCATCTATAGATGTCTTGAAAAAATAGCTTTGTGTGTGGGAACTGTTACCTTAAACTCAATAGGCTGTCAGTTCTGAAACATAAAAAATGGCAATGTAAACCTCAAAATTGCTGCTAATCCCTGCTGATAACTTTAGCAGAGCCATCCAGTTGTTAATACACTTATTCCACGATCCAAACCTTCCCAAGCTGCCTCCGATGCCCAAGTCTTACTGTGTTTTACCTAGATGCCAAAGCACTTGGCTTCCTCCTGACAAGTGCTATGATGTAGTTAGATGTTGTCAAATTACCAACATAAATAAATTAAAAATTAAAAAAATTGCAGCATAGTGAAAATTCAGTATCTTGGTTTTTGCCTTTTTTGTATGGGATTAAGCAGGATTACTTACATTATTCTATGTCCAACCCACTGCCAATTAGAGAATAACTCTCGCTTTCACATCTCCCGTTTGTGAGATGATGCTCACTGCCTATGCATTTCAAACTCTTACTGGCTTTATTTTACAACCATGGCGCACTGCAAGTTCATAGCTAACTTGCTCTTCACTTAGCACCTCTTTGGTATTTTTGCGATCCATTGACAAGCTTGATTTTTAACTCCAGTGCTTATAACTGACTGTTTAATTCAGAAATGCCTAGTTCTGTATATTTATTTGGAGTATTAGACCGTACAAATGAGGTACACCCAGTTGCATATGCTCATCTTCGAAAATTAGGTCCCAGATTTTTACATTTCACTCTCTGCTGTTACCTGGTCTGTTGTTGGCAGTTTCCTGCTAATACAACTCCATACACACCTGCAACTGTGAATTTTTATTTTTGTATGGTGTACTATCCTACAACTTTCTTGTCACACCAATACCGTGTGCAGAGCAATTGTCATGTCATATCACTGCCTTGGGGAGTTTCAAATAAGTTCAGGCAGGTACATCCACATTCCCTCACTTTGTGGCTAAATGGGAGCAGAATCCTAAAATAGATAGAGGAGGATCCTGACACTTCTCTGCTGTAATGTGGAGTCACAATGTGGAAAACGTTAAGAACCTGTGCATGATCCTACGTAAAATTCTATTGCTTAAAAGGAACTAGAGCTTTTACGTAAGTGGTGATGGATTCAAGAAATTGATAGTAAGAGCTGCAAATCAGCTTACTACTTACTAGTGATGACCTTTTACTCCTTCTTTGCTTTGACTTGTCCAGCATTAAGCTTATGAATAAGCTAATTTACTATAAGACAGTGACCTGCTCTTCATTTGGAATTTCTCTCTAATCAACCTGTCTCCTTCAGTATTGGTCCCTCCTTAGCGCACTGCGCTATCTTGCCTTCCTAAGGCTTTCAAGCTGTCAACATTTGACTCCTCCACACCCTCCTTCTCAGTTGATTCTGTTGTGTCCACTTGTAACTCCAGATGCTCTTCTTCACTTGTTTCCTTTGCCTCCTTCCCATTAACTCGTTTTCCCAGCATTCTCAAACTTTGGCTTACCCCTCTTATCTTCTTCCTCTGGCATCACTGGACACTTGGAGAGACAGCTTAAGGGCTGTTTTTCTCTGCCCACGATCTTGTCAGTTTAATTAGTTATAAAGTGATAACTGATGCTTTCAATCATGGCCTCTCTGCATTCCTCCCCCTCCCCCCAAACTTCCCCTTTAATATCTGATTTAAGCTCTTTGAAAGTCAGTCTATAGCCCAGTGAGACCTGGATCTCTCTTCTCTAAGGCCCTTTATTCCCCTTTTGCTGCACCATGCTGCTCCTAACTGCTCCTTTTGTGTGCTTCCACTGTTGTTTCTGTTTCTTTTTCTTCCATTTGTCCCCTTTACCTGAAATGTCTTCCCTGGCCTGGTCTGCCCTGCCTCCCCTTCTGTTTAAAATGCACTTACTCAAAATAGGCCTTTTTTCCCTAAGAAGTGTTAACAAGATGTTTGAAAGATCTTAGAAACTATCTGGAATCTTACCCAAAAATCTTACCCAAACTATCTGGAAATTAATGAGATGCATCCTGAGCATCACTAGTTCACATGCTGCATTTGTTACTCTCCTTCCCTGCTCCCTTCTCCTTTACAATTGTGTGCTGTCTGCCTAGATTGTGAGTAGTTCATCTCAGGAACTTCGTTTTATCCCTGTCTTGTAAAAGCATCTAGCACAGGGATGGGCAAACTGCGGCCTGCAGGCCAGATCCGGCCCACGGGCTCCTCCTAACCAACCCTTGAGGTCCAGCTGGGGAGGCTGCTCCGACCTCTCCCACGCGGCCTCAGCAGGCCACACTGGGGAACCTCTTCTGGTCCCTCCCCCACTGTTCCCCACCCGCACGGCCTCAGCGGACAGCGCTGCAGGAGGCTGCTCTGGTCCCTCCCCCACTGTTTCCCTCCCTTGCGGCCTTAGAGGGTCGCATGAGCAGCTCTCAGGGGTCGGGGGGAGTGGGGGCGCTGCACGACAGTGTATCTGGCTCCCGGCCAGACAATGCTGTGCATTCTGGAGGATCAGCATGGCCGGCTCTGGGCCAGACATGCTATTCTGAGCAGTGGCGAGGTAAGAGGGCCGAGGCAGGGCTGGGGGATTTGTCTAAGGAGGAGAGGGTCTCGGGGGGTGGTCAGGGGACAGGGAGTGGGGGGTTGAATGGCGTGTGGGAGTCCCAGGGGGCTTGTCAGGGGGGGCGGGGGTGTGGATAGGGATTGGGGCAGTCAGGGACCAAGGAGCAGGGGGGCATAGATGGGGATGGAGTCTGGGGGGGGGTGGTTAGGGGCAGAGGGTCTCTAGAGGATATAGTCAGAAGGCAAGGAGCCGGGGGACTTAGGGTAGCGGGTCTCGGGCTGGTGGTGGTTAGGGTGGCGGGTCTTCGGAGAGGGCAGTCAGGGGAGAGGGAGCAGGGGGGCTTAGGTGGTGGGGTTCTGGGGGGCAGTTAGAGTGCAGGGTGTCTCCAGAGGGAGTGATCAGGGGACAAGGAGCAGGGGGCGGTTGGATGGGTTGAGGGTTCTGAAGGGGAGCAGTTGGGCAGGAAGTGGGTGGGGGTCAGATAGTGGGCAAGGCCAGGCTGTTTGGGGAGGCACTGGCTTCCTACACGGCCCTCCACACAATTTTGAACCCCGATGTGGCCCTTGGGCCAAAAAGTTTGCCCACCCCTGATCTAGCACATTGTTGAGCCTGTTCAGCTAATAAATAATTTTTAGTGCATCTGAATCATATTTTTAATTAGTTTGCATTTAAATTCACAACTGTCATTCCCCACAGTGGTTCTTTCTCAATTGACTTAGACTTTTCTCTCTTAAATGGAAGAAATTTCAAAGAAGGGTGCAAAAAACTGGACTGCTCTACTCTGAAATAAATGAATTACAACCGACTCTTCCCTCATGACTAGCTCCAAGGAGAGCATTGTTAAACTGTGTTTTTGACATTGTTGCCATTGAAATGTTGTATCTATTTTTTTCCTCAGGGTTTTATTTGTGGCTTTTCAATAGCTACTGGCGCAGCTGCAAGATTGGTTTCAGGATATGACAGTTATGGAAATATCTGTGGACAGAAGAATGTAAAGGTGGATGGAATAGTCAATAGTGGTTTAGACCTCACACAAAAGAAGTGAGTATATGCCTTTTCTAAATTAGTGGATGATTGAACCCTAGTCTGTTCTCAGTTGGAAGTAGATTACAATAACCTGATTCGAGGTAGTGGGGGGGAATATTCTGACTCTTTTTTAGTTGATGTGTTTAATTTTTCCTATCTAGTCCTTGCCTGAATTTCTCTTGCTTAAAACCTTCTCTAACAACCATAGCCTGCGTTTGGGAATGTGCATTGTGGAAATTGCAATATGCGTACAAACAAGGTAATCTGGAGTATTGCTGCTTTCTTGGCATTTATTATATAGTTTGATGTGTTCAGCCATTTGGTACAGTTGATTACTGCGGCTTTACAGACTGACCAACATTTTCAAATGTTCCAGGGACAAAGGAGGAAAGCCAAGAAACCCCTCTGAACAATTCAGAGGACTTTAGAAAGCAAAATATCCCTTTAGCTTGTAAATCAACACTAGTACACTGTGTTGAGACAATAACTAATCAAGTTTGAAATAAGACTGTAGCAAAGGATAATGGAAAAACTAAAAGACCTTATTAACTTCTGGAATAGTCTTGGTTCACCTGTTTTCAGACTAGCAAACCACTCAATACAAAACAATCTGCATGTAAGGACGCTTAACTGAAGGTTTGATTATTTGAAGATAGTATTGGAGTTTTCTTGGCAACTTCATTTGGAAGAGTAATTTAATGTGAATAGTAGGAAATGCTATCACTTTTTCTGAAGTAATCTGAGTTGATTAAATTAAATCCAGTTACAATTAAACTGTTGATGTAAATCTGTAAAAGTTGTAGGCCTAGTTGATCATCATTTTAATCATAGTTTCATCATTTCATCATAGTTTCATCTTTTTTTTCTTTTTTTTAAGAGTATAAGACCACTACTACTTGCTTGGGGATAAGAAGAAATTTTCCTTATGGCCAGATTATCCCATATCTGCACATTATAGAGTTTTTTGCACAGTCCTCTGAAGCATATGGTACTGTCCAGCACACTAGACTAGATAGAGCTCTAGTCTGATCTCATATGGCAATTTCTATATATTAGCAAGTGATTTTTTCCCCCCTTTGTTTTTCACTGTCTTGAAATTGTTTCAAAAAAGGTCACATCTTTTTCTGTCAAACTGAGTTCTTGTAGTGTCAGAGGTATAATGCAGGACTACTTCATATGCTCATCTACATTTTAAAGTAATGCTTTTTACAGTGTGGAGAAAATAAGATTTTTCTTCTTAGCCTCTCTAGCATGAACTAAACCTTGAAGAAAGAGTTTCTTGCTCTAAACTTCCAGGAGATCCCTAAAGATATTTCCATTTGCCCCCTCTTGTAGGGTAATTTTATATTTAGCCTCCAGTCAGAAGCAGACATGTTAAATTATCTGTAAAATAACATGATCACTTCCTGCTAAATCATAGCAACATGTAAGGAATGTAATGAGGAAGTGAAATTGACACTAATTGGGGAAACTTGAGCTATAATATGTGTATGTGGGGGTGGGGGTCCTCTGAGTGGAATGATTAGCTGAGTACACATCAGATTCTGAAAGAGTTTCCTGACTAAGTTTTGTAGCTTTTTTTCACAGCCACATCTTTGCACCAAAAATTGACTTTGCCTTTTCTTTATTACAAAGAGAACAAAGCATAGTTTCATTATGCTGTGCACTGGGAGACAAACCCTGGAACACAGTGAAGATCTGACAACCAGTTCCAGACCAATCTACCTACTCTTCAGAGGTTCATTGCCTTTTAGAGCTTTGCCAGGATTATGGGGTTAAAATTATCTTGATGTGCTAGAGTAATTAATTGGCAAACAAAATTATGAACACATTGACAAGGTACAAGTTGTTCAAATGCCAGTCCTAACTGGTATTTGACCTGCACGATCTTGCTGCTTGGGCAGAGTGAAGATAATATATATCCTTCTCAAAAACTATAAGAAGAAATACCCTGCTTCAGAGAATTGTCAGCCCGTGACTTTCAAATGCTAGCAAATTCTTTTGATCCCCAGAAGCAAAGACTTTAATTAATGGGCTCTTTACTCAGTGCATGCAGGTAGCAAGTGGACAAGTGGAAAGTTTGCAGCATACACGCAGAGAAAATACATAAGCTAAATTCTATATGTCCCACCCAGAATTGGTATGAATTGGGTGAACATGTTAATTCATTTCTCCATTATTGCAATGAGATGCTTGTCAATTTCGTTAAACAGTGGTTCTGCACAGTACTCATTTCAAAGTCTAGAGATGTCTTGAGGTATGACATGAAATCTACAAATTTAGGATCATACAAGATGTTCTAAGCCAAGGCAGATTTGTATATTGTGCTAACTTGCTGTATAGTTAAAGATTAACTGTTTATGGTTTTAAAATAGAAGAACACAGGATATTTGGAATGCAAAACAATATCTTTGCCTCTTTTCACTTTTATATTTAACTTCTGCTAACTATTTTTCACCGTAACTGAACAGGTATGGATGTTGTAGTTGGGCATTTGCCCAGTTAGCCTATTAGTCATGTGAAGCAACTGTTGATTCGCTCTCCATTTCTTTTGTTGTGTGACTTCATCTTAATTTAAAACCATATATTTCTGTAGTAGTTTGGATTTTTTACTTTTTTTAAAAAAAGTACACTAAAACACACCCTCCCCTTGTCCCCCCCCCCAAAAAAAAATCAGTGTTACCGTTATGTAAACTTCAAAGCAATAATAGTTATACTTGAAGTATTTTCTCTTTCTGTTAGTCTCTAAGCTTAAATGTATACATTTAAGCTAACATTTATTTGGGCATACGTTTTTGTGGGCTAAAACCCACTTCATTAGATGCACAGACAGTTTCACAGAGCTTGGGAGAAAGGTCAGTGTTTGTTTACAGCCAGCCCCCCAACTTGAGGCAAATGCTAACCAGCTACTATACACCACACAAGAAAAACACTAACCTAGGGACCAATCCATGCAACAGACCCCATTGTCAACTCTGTCCTCATAGCTAATCAAGGGACACATCATAGGACCTAAACACATCAGCCACACCATGAGGGACACATTCACCTGCACATCTACCAATGAGAAAGATGCCATCATGTGCCAGCAATGCCCCTCTTCCATGTACATTGGCCAGACCAGATAGTCTCTACACAAAAGAGTAAATGGGCACAAATCAGACATCAAGAATTATAACATTCAAAAACCAGTAGGAGAACACTTTAGTCTCCCTGGACACACAGTAACAGACTTAAAAGTGGCAATGCTTCAGCTCCAACAAGAAACTGCAGAATTAGAATTAGTTTGTAAACTGCACACCATCAAATTACACCTGAATAAAGACTGGGAGTGGACAGGTCACTACAAAAACTAATCTTTCCCTGCTGATACTCACACCTTCTTGTCAGGTGTTTGAAATGAGTCACCGTGATTACATTGGCCTCATTACACTACAAAAGTGATTTTTTTCCTCCCTTAGTATTCACCCCTTCTTGTCCACTGTTGAGAATAGCCTATTGAATTGTCTTGTTAGTACTGACCTCCCACTTAATAAGTTAATTCCCATCTTTTCGTGTGCTGTGTATTTATATCTGCTCCTGTATTTTCCACTCCATGCATCTGATGAAGAGGGTTTTAACCCATGAAAGCTTATGACCAAATAAATTTGTTAGTCTGTAAGGTACCACAGACACCTTGTTGTTTTTGCTGATACAGACTAAAACAGCTACCACTCTGAAACCTGTCTACATTTAAGCTTGTTAAATGTATGCCATAATATATGCGCTTCAGCAGTTAACTTCACTGTGAATTTGAACTTTCATATTCTGATTTCTAAATATTTAAACCTATAGTTTTGATATTACAATTTACCTTTGAATGAAATTTAAGAAAAATTATAAATGTAGGTATAGGTACTTCTGATGAAGAGTTTAAAATTCCAGGTAGTTACTGGGGTTGGCCAGAAACTGGGCATGGCCACAATTACATCAGTTTAATCAAGTATTTTTGCCTCTAAAAGTAATTCTCCTCCCTCTTTTCATATGTCCAAAGTTATTTTTTTCTGTTGGTTCTTAAAACATGTTTTGGATTATGAAAACACTTTACAAAGATCTTGTAATTTCATTAATCCAGTATGTTGGCTGTCTTAAAGCATAGGTACAGTGGTACCAATTAAAAATGTACACATCTAGTATGTATAGGTTTATTATGGTACGATTAATTATTTTCCTATTCCTGCACTGTAATCTTGAAGTAAGTTGAACCAGCCCAAGTAAGATAAATAGTGATCTTTGTTTGCGTGGCTGACTTAACTAGTGTACTTTGGATTACCTGCATCCTTCATGTTTGGAACTGTAATTTCATAGTTCTTTAGGCATAACTGAAATGGGTTCTGTAGTAACTTAACATGGATCTTCATTGGTGCCAAAGGTCGCTGAGTGCTTTAGATTTCTTCTGACGTCTTTCACTGAGCCTTTCCCACGCTGTAGCCAAACCTCACCCCAGAAAGGGAAAAGCCATGAGGAAAACAAAACTCAAGCCAGCTTTGTGCTCAGTCAACTAGCTGCCATAAGTGGTCATTTAAATAATTAGAAGAGGTGTGTGAACTCTCCCGATCTGCAATGGGAACAGTCATTTGGATTCAGGTAATCTCTTCAGGACCATGTCAATGAGCTCACTGACCTGATTCTACTTTGCCATTAAAAATAGCAGACTTTTCCTCCCAACTCCCTTTAGCTCAAGACCTCCATGATATGAAGCATTTAAGAGAACACAACAGTGTTCTTAATAGGAGAATCTCTTGTGATGGATCAATGTAAAGAGGAAGAAGTCTGTCAAGAGCCACTCCGAGCTGTGACATATTTAAAGGGTTAAGTTGATTGGCATGTTCTCAGACTCAGGTTCTCGGAACTGACACCTTCTTTCTTCATCTCTGCCAACATTGCTCCTGGCCACAGGAAAACAGTGATCCCAGGGAACAGAGTAGGGTCTCCAGAGGATTTTTTAGACTAGAAGATAGAGCTCTTTTAAAAGGGGCTTCAAATCTTTCCCCATTACATTAAGGGCAACGGTAATATAATATCAGCAGTAGGGCCTTCTCAGTCACCCTACTCCATGTTTCATCCAAGAGACTCTTCAAGAGTACAGACAGGAATTCTAAGCAGTTCAGATCCATTAAATTAACTCTGGCTTACCTGTACAAGAGCCTGTGAAATACTATTTTCTGGTCTGGATCCTTATTCTGCAACAACGTAGCCTGCTAACAATATGTATCAGAGTTCTGGGACGTACCTCCAGAAATGATCTGTGTTTCCTTTTGATGTTAAACTATTTGGTTGCATCACCCAAGAAAGCACTCGAACGACTGAATAAAATCATCCCTAACAAGTCTCATCCAGGAACACAAAGTGACTTAAAATATTTTGTCACAATTGCAACTTTCAGTAGTATGAGAATCACCAGTCAGAGAGGCAGCCCTTGAATAAGTCGCTCTTCTGACTACAAGTCATGTCAGTACATGAACTGGGGTCCCTCTTAGAGGAAGAATGAAGAAGTATTTTACTTCAGGTAGATTTCCTACAGAAGTCCAAGAGCTCCCTATCTCAGGAACCCAAGAAGTGATAGTGTTAGACAGCATAGTGAATTTATATTGCTTTTCTAGTTCCAGAATCAACTTTTCTAACTTAAGGCCTGATCCTGTGAGGTGCTAAGTATGACTCTGAAGTCAGTGGGAGCTGAAAGGTGTTCAGCCTCTCACAAGAAGTACTCAGTAACTCTCAAAAAGTATGATTTAAGATTGCAGACACCACCATAGTTTCTAGTTTAATTCTGAAGCGGTATTGAAAACTTTGCCTGTCAAACGTACTCTAAACCAAGGGTCACTTTAGTGTTTGTTATATTTAATGATACGTTAGCAAAATGCTCCTGTCAGGAATGTAGATGACACCATAGAGCTATGCTATACCTGTAAATTACAGGACTAAGCTCAAAATTGCAGGATTTTCCTCATAAAATAGTCTGTGTAATTTTCCCCTTCCATTGAAATTGTACTTCGCTACTGATAACAAGAACTCAAGTAAACAAAGGGCTGGACTACACCGGCGGGGAGGGAAGGGGTGACCTAAGATACGCAACTTCAGCTACGCTAATAGTGTAGTTGGAATCACAGTATCTTAGGTTCACTTTCCTGACCATCCCCACGACTGCAAGATGAGACGCGGTAAATCAATCCCTGATGCATCGAGTGCTATCCGAATCAAAGAGAGTGGACTGTTTCTCCTAACTTGTGGTTGCCAAAGGATTCCCGATTCAGTTGTGGTGTTTTATTATTCATGGTATAGTATCTGAGTGAAAGCTATTCCCTTATGGGGATAAGACTAGGATTACCACCTGTCTTGTATATTTTACTTTTCTAGTACTTTTTTAATATTAGTATCTTCAATTCTAGCTACTCAAAAGTGTTTTAAATAATGGAGATTGTGCTTTTGCTGAGATAAATGGGGAATCAGAAGCTTAATACATGTGTGTTACTGTGTGTAATTACCTTTGAAAACAGTTGCTGGATAGAATGTGAGTGAAGTGTCCAGTTGTGTGTCAGCCCCTTATGTTTGTACAGTATTGGATGGAGATAGTATGCAGGAGAGACAGAAATGAAAAAATTATCCAAGGAATGGAGGATAATACCCAGGGAGACTGAAAGCACTACAGTTTCAATAGGAAAAAGAACATTCAGGGGAGAACATGAGCAGTTTATAAATACAGTCAAGTTAATATAGATGATGACAGGGATTGATTCCATTTCAGAAGGTAGGACGTGAAACTAGGAACTGAGAAATTGAGGCTAAATAGTAGTAACTTTTGTACATTGAAATCAGATAATAGAACCGACTACCCAGAGTTAGGCACCATCACTGCATATAGTCAAAATGATGTGAGAAAAGACAAGAACAGTAGAAAGCCTATGTGCAAAGGGTCAGATTGTATGATGCAAGTGATATTTTCTGTCCCCACTATCTGACACTATGAATTAGACACAGCCTGTTCTGTTTGTTTAACAATAAACATGCACTTGGACGTATATCTTTTCATTTCCCATAGAGGTCTATTATTAGTAATGTAGTTTCAGAAGTATTTCCTTAGGGTGTGTGGTGTAAAACTTACTGAGGATCTGACAATTTTCAGTCCCTCTTCACTTTTAGCAAGAAAGTGCTTTTTGTCCCAAAAAAGAAAAAAAAAGTTTAATCTTGAGGTATCAAAACCAGTAAAACTGTTTAAGTGGTCTATAATGGTATTTTTGCTAGTGCACTGGCTGAGAAGCATTTCAACAGTTGGATCAACTGAAAAATATTTTAGCTAGTGTACTTCATGATGTACCAGTTGCAAAATCATTTATAACTGTCTCCAAGGGTACTATAAGATGAAATAGGCTTTCTGAGATCAGAAGAGATTTTTCATCAATGTGTTTAATAGAAATAGTACATGTTCTTAACGTTCTGAGTGAATGAGACCAGCTCCAGAGTTAGGTTTTGAGATAAGACATATATAGGAAGGAGATGTTTGCTAGGGAGTTGATAAACAATGCACATTTCACAACTTTGGGTGTTTTTTAAATCATGATGGAGTTCATGGAAGGAAATATTTTAAAATACTGCACTTACACAGTAGATTTACCTGAAATAGCTGAACAATTTTTATGCTTCTAAATAAATACCAAAACGATCTATTCAATATTATGGAGTAGTGGTGCGAAAACTCAATCTAAAACAAAAAGCTTGAGTTACTTGAGTTGCGTACGTTTATTAAAGCATCCTGAGCTTTCTTTCCTTTTTATGGTATACATACAACCTTTCTGGGGGGTTTTCCACTTTGTATTTCAGGGGGAAAGACTAGAGATTTTCAAGTTAAGTTTCAAGCAGGAGTTAATGTTCACAGCCTGTTTATAACTGTGGAAGCTCATTTATAGTAGAAATGCTAAGGCTGAACAAACAGTGCCACTTGAATGTACTGAAATCTGATCAAATGTATTAGAGAATGCCCATTGTATGATATCAGCCTGTACGTTCAAGGATCCCTACAGTGCATCCATTCAAGCTTGAATAGTTTCTTTCTGTATGTGCTTATGCCACGTTGGTATTGCCCTAAAATAAGGAATCTTGAAGTTATTGTTATGGTTAATGTTATTTGTTGATGTCTTGGTAGAATTTTTCTGCTAGAAACAAATTTTAGTTTGTCCTTACAATATAAATAATTCAGCCACTTGTTTGTTTCTTTTTTCTATTGTAGGTATGTGTTCTTTTTGGATCCATGCAATGTAGACCTGGTACATCGGAAGATCAAATCCATTGCCCTGTGTGTAGCAGCTTGCCCAAGGAAAGAGCTGAAAACTTTGGCTGATGTTAAGAAATTTGCAGAAACTAATGGTAAGAGGAAAGCACCTCCGTTTTTCCCTCCGGAGCCAAAAATGTTTTGTTTATATTCATAGATATAAGAAAGATAAAGGTGCCTTAGACTTAGCAGAACTGAAACTGAATTGATGAACATGATGGGAAATACCAAGGGGAATAGTCTCTAGTGTTTTTGTAAAACTAACCGTAGCCATTCGTCCTTGCACTGTTGTCTACATAAAGCTCCTTTTAAAAGTTAATTTTCTTAAAGAAGAAAAACAGGTAAGACCTTAAAGGAATTTGATCAAAGGGGTTTTACATTGTATGGACCTGTGCCCCTGCATTCTGGAAGCTTCCGCAAGCTCCAAGTATCCTTCCCACACTGCTGAGTCATTCTAGCAAGTATTGGATTGGTGATATCAGTACTGCTATTGAACTGCGCTGGAGCATCGTGTCTGCCAATGAGTGGGTGGTAATCCTGTTTTCATTCAGTACTATGGTGCAATTCTCTATTTTTCAACATAACTTACTGTATTTTGTGTAAGGTAAGCGTAAAGGAAACTCTACTGTTGAACGAAATGGACTCAGTTTTCCCCCCAGGAACTGTTCTGTTTTGTTATCCATAGTGATATTAATATCACCACCTTAAGGCATGCTGGAATAATTATAACAGAGTTAAGCAGTAGTGTAGACAAGCCCTCTGATAAGTGACCAACTTTGGGGCTTTGAAAGGTGAGGAAGCCAAATGTAAATATTTGGCAAAAATCCCTTCTCGTTGTTCTGTCATTCAGCTGTCATTACTGTGGTTAGTGGCCTTTTTTCCCTTAAAGCTTCGCACTTGATCTTTTGCATCCCATGGCAAAACACTTCTGCTCATTAGCTAATAGTGACAGTGTTACTGTTTTGAGCACAGAGCAGAGAATTGTTTCTCTGGAGCCCTTTTTGGTGAAGGCCTGGAGGTGCTGACTTACCTGAAACTGAAGAGTTAATGGATCTGAAGGTGGCTTTATTTTATCCTGTTAGTTTTGGCTACCTCTCATTTTTGTCTTACCTGATGTAGAATGGCCTTCTAGTGCAACTAAACTGAATGATTCAGTAGGAGAATTTCTTCATCAGAACCTCTTGAAATATTTAAACGTGGCCACTTAAGCCTAGTGTCTTTCTCTTATCTGTGCATGACTAGTGTTGTTTTTCTGTGCAAATCTAACTTGTGCTGGGAAATCAAAATTCCTTTATTATCCTATGATAACTACTGTATATTTGGCATGACTGTTTTTGTTGAACTGAACCAAAGGCTACATGCTTTGCTAAAATTTTCTGCATTTTGTTTTAAAGGTGATCCAGGCTACCCAAAACTCCTTGGCACTTGCTGTATAAAAAACAAAAGCTTGTGAAATGTTTTAAAACTGGCATTAAATGGAATTTCTTTGGTTCTTGTAAACTTAGACCAGGGTATCTGAAGTCTAGCACTTATTGCGGGGAAGTGTTAGCCAAATGTACTCAAGGGCTCTGATCCATGTTTTCTAAACCATATTTGCTCAGTGTGACGTTGGGCCAGGCATTTAGGTTTGAGGTAAACCAGTTAGAACGTTAATAATGCAGAACTTCAAAATAAAGTAGATGCTGAATCTAAACTGAGCTTTCATGTTGTAAATAAATTAGCCGTCCCCAAAAAAGTATGTAACCAGAGTACAAGAACACTGATGAACACTATGCAAGATTGTGAGAATACACTTATAAAATCTTATCATCCCCTGCTGATACTTCTGTTTAAAACTATATCAGCTGTTTAGGATCCAAGGCTGATTCAGTTAAACTTGTTACTTGCTGGAAATTTACTGCCTGTATTCTAAATGTTATGACAGCGCTGGGTACAGCTCCATAGTTAAAGTTGAGTTGAGTGTGGGTTAAAGCAGATTCAACCTTTTCTTAAGTATGAAGAATAGTGTGTCCATGCCAAAAGGATGGCATTCACTGAATACAGGATATTTCTGAGAATTTGAAAGTAAATCCATTAACTAACCTGGATCAAAATTAATTTGGAATGGGCCTTTAAGAAATTTAGTGTTTGTTTGGTGTCAGACCTTGTAATGTCTCAGATGATCTTCATAATAGCATAACACATTCTTCAAACTTTCTGCATTATTTGGACTCCATTGAAATCTTGTGCACAGGCTACATTTTAATAACCAGGATGTAATTAAGCTAAATTAATGACTGTTGTATTTAGTTAGGATTGTATAATATTCCCAGAAAAGAACTAGATTAACGTGGAGGAAGGTTGGAAATACATATATGTACATTAAGATTAAAAAAACATGACAGATATTGTAACTGTCTCAAATCCAACTCTGTTTCTTGGATTTATAGCTTTGCAGCTTAAATTTAAAATCCAAACACGCTAATGTGTGAAAATGCACCGTTAAAGGACCCAAACAACCTTAATTCTGTCCTGTAGTGACTCCATGCGGTAAACGTACAGTTACCATGGATGCACATAGTGCTTGTTGGCCAGATTGAATTAAAATAATTTTTTAAGACAATTAGACTTTTTTCATTTTCTTCCTCATCATGTCCCATAGTGTGTATTTACCACTGCTCACCAAAAAGTGCCTTTATATGTACATGTGCTATGATGTCTGAGGCAAAATTTCTGAAAGAAGGAACCTAAAATTAGCCACGTGTATCTAAACAAGTGGTCTGATTTGTCAAAAGTGCTTTGTGTGTGGCATCTAGCATTAACCTTGGTGGGAACTGTTGGCTGTTCAGCATTTAAAATTAGGCCACTAATGACTAAATGTGGATTTAAGAGCCTAGAATTAGGCTTCTATTTTTAAACATCTTGGCCTGGATCTCACTTGCAGAGGTCTGTAGCCAGGCCGATCCAACAGAGGACCAGGTGGATGCCATGCCTGGGATAGTTACTGAAGTAAAAGACTAAAGGGGAAAAGTCTGCTGCAGCGGCTGACCTGAATGAAAATATTAAAGGAAATCAAGCTGATTAGGTCCCATCTTTCTCAGTTGAGCGTGGGGGTATCGCAGATTTGAGCACAAGCCAAGAGCTACCACACACTGTATTACATCAGTAGGTTGAGAATTGAACTGAAGTGAGAAGACGCACTGAATTAGTCATCTTATCAGAGTTGGGTTCGAAAGGCCTAATCTGCTGACTTGGTAGAGATTTCTTCGGGATGGGTCTGAAAGTAAAATGCACGTAGCTGTTGTGAAGAAATGGGAAGCAGCTGTAGATAGGGGAAACTGTTGCTTGAGTGGTCTCTGGTCTGTGCAATAATTGGTCTCTTCAGCTGTATGCATAATAATCAAAGCACATCACGGATCCCTGCCTTAAGAACAGACTTTGTATGTGTTGGAGATAATGTGGAGTGAACTGTACATTTTTTCCATATTTTGCAGAAATGTGCAAAGGTTAGAAAATGTTGGTTTTCACTCCTGAAAACTGTTAAGGAAATCACACCCAAGGAATTATTATTGAAGCTCCTGGTTGTGCTGTTAGGTTTCCTAGTTAAAGGCGTGTTGCCAAGGAGAAACTGATTTTACATCACTTGGTTTCTGCCAGACCTCATATAGCCTAAACTCATTATTTGCATGCAAGTACAGTTTTGAATGGCTGCAATAGATACAACTGATGTTTTTGGTTTGATTGTTTATGGTTGCGAAGTAGTACTGCATGGAGGTCTTGGGGGCACTCCTCCACAGTAGTCTAGTACTGTCTGCATCTGTCAGCACTGCCTGGTACTCATATTGAAAACAGAAACAAGTCTTAAAAAAAAGAATCACAAAGCATGTTTGCGTTCTGCTCCTGGGAGTGGGAGTATAACCAGTGAACCTTTCTCCCAGGATTGTGCTTGCATCAATGACTCTGTATTGCAAATAAAATAAGCTAAAAAGCCACAATCATTTTTAAGCTCCATTAGAAATCTGTGGGAGTGAGGGAGGTGAGAGGAGAGAGAATTGCTGTGTACTGAAGGGAAAGGAAATCAGCAAAATTTGCTTTCAAGCTTCTATCTACTGATTAAAGAATGGAGAACAGAGAAGACACAAGGGCTCGGGCAGCATTCTTCCTTTTTTTCAGTAAAGGATTGCAACTGACCATAAAAATACATCTTTTAGGCTTTTCTGACTCACTGTAGGGTAGATAAATATTTCTTAATCTCATTTTTGAATCCAGTTAGTTGCTGTGGCAACCATGATTGGATATCTCTGCTATTCCTCCTTTGCAGTCTTATAGATATTTATATATCTGGAGACCTTTATAAAGATGTAAATAATGTCTCGTTCCTTGGCACTCTCTTGTAGGCTCTAGAGAATACTCCCTTCTTTAGTTTGAATCCCAGAACTATTTAATAGAGAGCTTTAATTTTTCCCTTCCTCTGATGCTTCCTCTTTACTGGGGCCTACTGTCTGTTCCTGTGAGACAGTTAGGAGTTAAAGAAACTCTGAATATCCAACTGTGTATTCTCCCTCCCTTTCAAAGTGTATTTAATGTTTCTAAAATATGCCAAGTGGCAGTGCTGGAGAATGAAGTCCACTGTATCAGTAGAGCATGGTAAGCAGAACAGTCTGTCTTGTTGCTTCAGTAAGTACTAGCTGGAACCAGCTATAGTCAGAAGATAGTTCAGTGGCTGTGGCTATTTGATGGTTGGCATCTTTACTCTTTCTAGTAAAGAGTATCATTTGTGATGGTGAGGTCTGTGATGTTCTCGCGTGTGTACCATTCTTCAGTTCACATAGGCCTCTGAATTAATGTTAGGTGAGAACTCTTTTTGATTACCTCTAAACTGGACCAGATTCAAACTGGGGACCTGGAAGTGAAAGTCTCTATCCTATTGCTGGACTCCTCCCACATCTGGCCCAGCACCTCTTGATCCCATGATGGAGCATTAAAATCTGTAGTTTCTCCTTCTAGAAGTGAGTGGAAAATCAAACTGCTTTCCTGCCTCCTCTTACACACACACACACCCACACCCACACCCACACCCACACCCACACCCACACCCACACCCACACCCACACCCACCCACACCCCCTACCTCTCTCTCTCGGTAGATTCGTTCCCTGTACCAGTTTAGCATTTAACTTAGTATTATTGCAAACTGTAAGGTCCATCAGACACAGAATGAAGAAGAGCTGGTCAGTCTCAATATATTCCTTTTCTGACGTCCTTAACCTTTGGACACTTGCAAGGACTCAAGAAAGTAGTCTTTGTGAGAACAGCCCTTGTGGTCGGCCCCCCTAAGAATGATTTGTCTTAATCACATGATGATCTTCTCCTTGTCCTACAAACCTGTCTCCTTTATACAGAGAGTGGTTGGCAGTGGAACATATCTTACCATGTGAAATAAGTGCTCATACAAGTTTCTCTTTTGGTGGATTCTGGGGCAAATTCCATAGCCATAGTTTACTGCAGAACTATGCTCTAGTATGGGGGTGGGCAAACTTTTTGGCCTGAGGGCCCCATCGGGGTTCCAAAATTGTACGGAGGGCCAGGTAGGGAAGGCTGTGCCTCCCCAAATGGCCTGGCTCCGACCACCACCCACTTCCCGCCCCCTCAGAACTCCCAACCCATCCAACCACCGCCCCCGGCTCCTTGTCCGCTCCCTACAGAGACCCCCCTCATCCTAACTGCCCCCCACCCCAGGACTCTACCCTTTACCTATCCCCCCCCCCCCAGTTCCCTGTCCCCTGACTGCCCTGACTCCTATCTATCCCCCAGCCCCCTGAGAGACGCCCCGGGACTCCCACGCCCTATACAACACCCCCCGCATTCCCCGTCCCCTGACTGCCCCCTCCCCAGAATCTCCGTCCCATCCAACCGCTCCCTTGCTCCCTGTCCCTGCTGACCACCCCTTGGAACCCTTGACCCTTATCCAACCCTCGGCCCCCTTATAATGCTGCACAGCATGTCTGGCTCTGCACAGCCTGCAGGGGCTAGACACGCTGCCCCATAGGAGTGTGCAGGGCTGCCGAAGCCACTGGCAGGAGCTACAGGCCAGAGCGCTGCTAGCGCAGCATACTGAGGCTGCGGGAGAGGGGAGACAGCCAGGGGAGGGGCCATGGGGAGCCTCCTGGGCCGGGCAGGAGGGGCCTGCGGGCTGTAGTTTGCCTGCCCCTGCTCTAGTATCTGGGAGTTTGGGTTTTTTTTAAGTAATGTTACTAGCACTTGTATAGCTAGAGCAGGGAACTGATCCCATTTTTCTTAATTGGCTGACTCTGAAACCTTATGGCAATGCATTAGGTTAACTCTTTACTGCTGATCGTTTTAGTAGACACATTGACTAGATTTAGCTGGGCACATAAATATGGGGCAAAGGTGGTAGCTGTAAATAACTGCTGGGACGATCAAATGAATTAAACCCTGCCCAAAATTTACAAGAGCCTCCAGGCCTACCCGTCCTGGGTACTAAAAGCCCAGGTTGCCACTATCTAGCTGTTAATGCCTTCAGCTTCCCTCCACCGACCTGGACAGTGCAGACCTGTCAAATATCATCCATCTTCAGATTCACTCATGCGCAGTTGCAAGATCTGTTGTGTTTTTTGATGAGAGACAAACTCCCCCACAAAATAGCCTGTACTCAAGGAAATGGGCGCTGAGCTGTTCGTCTGGAGATATATTCAGATGTATTCTTCTTTGCCTTCTGATTTACTGTTACTATTTCTGCATACTTATAACCATTATTAACCAAGGTCTCATACACCTATCTTACAGGCAACTGTTGTTCATTTATTTTACAGGTGAGTGACCGTGCACCCTCTGAGTCTCACTTCAGAAAGAGCTAGGAATAGAACCCCACTCTTTAATATGACAGTTATACATCTTTTCCTCTTCGCCACACTCTCTTTCAGAAGAACTGGGCCAAATTACTTTATGTAACCCAGGCTACCAGTGTAGTTCTGTCTCCCTCTGGAGAAGAAACCATATATGGAAGATCATGGATCTGCTACTTCATCCATGGCTGTGGTTATGGCCCTTTCCTGTTTGAATTAGAGGCTTGGGGTTTTAGATCCAGAGGTCCCAGATTCAGTTTTTGCAGACAATGCAAACAGGGATGTCCTTACATTCCACTAGTCTGTCCAGACTGCCACTAAACAATACTGTTTCCAGAGCAGGAACGCTGATATACTCAACATTTTGTTGTCATCTCACAGATAGTTCTACAACTCATCAACAAAGTATATTGTGGTCCTCCAAGTGAATAGCAGCATTATTTCCCCTACTGGGTTTATTCCTAGATTATCTCCTGAGGTCCCTTTCCACTCTGTGATTTTGTGGTTCTATAACTGACAGTGGTGGTATGCATTCCCAGAAAAAAATGGGAAGACATTTGAATTTTGTAGAAAAATGAACGCCCCAAAGAGTGCTATACTGAAACGGACTTTTCAGTTCTTAAATCACCTCAGTCCGTTGCAGCATCATAGAATACAGAAGGCCATGTCACATAATTTAGGTGCAGCTTTCTCCAAAGTTTACAGGGTCTTCAATATTTTGCATTCTCCCCTTGTCCTCAAACTTTTCCAGCATCTTTATGCAATTCATGTTAATTGTAGCAGCATTTTTTAAGAGTACAGGGTTAATAACTGCTTAGTACCCGAATGATCAATCTTAAGGAAAACACAAGGCAGGATTTGAAGGGAAATAATGTTTGCTTTCCAAATTAAAGTTCAAAGCTGGGGTTCTTGGTTTTTCCGGTGAGTCACAGGTAAAGGGAAAGCTTGTCTCGTGGGTCACTTCCCCTCCTGATCCTGGTCACATCATAACTCTGGTGACTGGACAGGTGTTTATGCAGAAAAGTAATGTTAGGAAAGGAGCTAAAAATAAATGCTTTATCTTAAGTTAGCAACAAGAAGAAAGTCAAGGACAGTGTGGGCCCCTTACTGAATGAGGAAGACAACCTAGTGACAAAGGATGTGGAAAAATGTATTCAATACTTAATGTACTCAATGCTTTTTTTGCCTCTGTCTTCACGAACAAGGTCAGCTCCCAGACTACTGCACTGTGCAGCACAGTATGGGGAGGTGGTGACCAGCCCTCTGTGGAGAAAGAAGTGGTTCAGGACTATTTAGAAAATCTGGACAAGCACAAGTCCATGGAGCCAGATGCGCTGCATCCGAGGGTGCTAAAGGAATTGGTGGATGTGATTGCAGAGCCATTGGCCGTTATCTTTGAAAACTCATGGCAATAAGGAGAGGTCCCGGATGGCTGGAAAAAGGCTAATGTACTGCCCATCTTTAAAAAAGGGAAGGAGAAGGATTCAGGGAACTACCGGCCAGTCAGCCTCACTTTAGTCCCTGGAAAAATCATGGAGCAGGTCCTCAAGGAATCAATTCTGAAGCACTTAAAGGAGAGAAAAGTGATCAGGAACAGTCAGCATGAATTCACCAAGGTCAAGGCATGCCTGACTAATCTAATTACCTTCTATGACGAGATAACTGGCTCTGTGGACGAGGGGAAAGCAGTGGACGTGGTGTTCCTTGACATTAGCAAAGCTTTTGATATGATCTCCCACAGTATTCTTGCCAGCAAGTTATAGTAGTATGGATTGGATGAATGGACTATAAGGTGGATAGAAAGCTGGGCTAGATTGTTGGGCTCAACGGGTAGTGATCATTGGCTCCATGTCTAGTTGGCAGCTGGTATCAAGTGGAGTGCCGTAAAGGTCGATTCTGGGGCCAGTTTTATTCAATATTTTCATTAATGATCCAGAGGATGGCGTGGACTGCACTCTCAGCAAGTTTGCAGATGACACTAAACTGTGGGGAGAGGTGGATAGCTGGAGGGTAGAGATAGGATACAGAGGGACCTAGACAAATAGAGGAATGGGCCAAAAGAAATCTGATGAGGTTATTTATTTTTCAGTTGCCTATTTGGATTCTAGCAAGAATGTCCCTAAACCAGTTAGAATTAATTGTGTTTCTGGTCAATGTGTTACTCCAAGTCTGATGAGCTCTAAAGAGCTTTTATCTCTTGCAGACTTGGAAGCTCAAGCAGTAGCTAAATCCCCAAGATATTCAGACAACAGCCACCAGAATAGCATCCAGGATAGCTGCTTGCGGGTCTGGAAAGAGAAAGGCAGAAAGAATCTTCTCCTTTCTTCATCCTCCTGCAAGCCTCAAAGTGCACGGCCACAATTAAGCCACTCTGCACTTGGATCCTGCCTCACTGAGCCAGGGTGTTTTTGGGCCAGGCCCATTCCTTGCACTGTCAGGGTTTGGTGCAGCCTCACCGCTAAGTACTTGTCCCCCGGCGGAGCTTCATAGCAATCTCTCACCTCTGTGCAGCTAGTGGCCTGTGCTCTCCAATTCCATGCGAGAGCAGCCACATTTGTTTGACAAATAAAATTTGCATAACTTTAAAATGTGTGCAGAATTTTTTATTTTTTGACGCAAAATGCCCTCCCGAGTATTTATCTAAATAGCAGAACTGGAACGAGAACTCAGGAGTCCTGATTCTTGATTGCCTATTTCAGCCACCTGACTTTCTTTAATGATCTGCTAAATACAGAGATGTTCATCTCTTCCTGAAAAACCATACAATTGAGGCTCTTGAGACTGCATGGGATACTTTGCACTGGTACTCCTAGGCTGTGCCCCTTCTCTGTACAAACAGGACTCCTTTCTGCTGGGTTAGCAAATGGGAGAAGATGCTGCTATGTGGTGCAGCACTATTAAGCTCAGTTGACGCTGGCTCAGCAGTTTTAAAAACCATGCTTAAACAAAGGTTGAACTTGATTGTAGCCAGCCTGGTCTCCAGTATGGTTTAACTGGAGAGGGATTCAGCTTAGAGCTGCTGAGCATCCATAGAGTTTGATGATATAAACACGAGAGCACTTCTTTGTACAGGTCTTCAGCTAACTCACTCTTTAAACGCAATAATTCTTCCTCTCTTTACTCTCTGTAGAGCACATGGATTGTAGTTTAAGAAAACTGAATAATTTCTATTCATCGTGGATAGGTTTGGCAGAATTTGATTTTTATTTTTGTATCGTTTTGATAGATAATATCTATATTTAAGCAATTTTTTCCCCAGTGTTCAGCAATTTTAAATTTTCACAGTTGTGGGAAACTAGGGGAAGGTGGGAATCAGACAGTAATTATTTACTGACAATAGACGATTCAAAAAGTTAGCTTTCTAACCATTAAAACACAAATCACCACCCTCAGGTCAAAATATACAAAGTAAATATTCTTAAATTAAGCTGAGTTCTCAAGCAGCATTTTCTCTCTTGTTTTGACTGCTATCGATGGAAATATTTTTTTTCAATTTCTGGGTGTACGGTGAAATTAATGTTTACCAGTAAAAATCTGTTCCTTCGATGCCTAATCATGGATGTTGTGTCTCTGCAATTTTGATGCATTAAGAATGATTAAGAAACATTTTGAAGGTGTGGGGGGAATTTATTTCAAGGAGTCTAGTGATTTGTGTCCTCCTTCCTTTAGAAATGAACTGTGAATTTAGCCTTTCTCTCTTGGATGATCAAAGGTGGTAGGAGGATGACCCATCCATGGATGTAAGGGCTCATCTAATGCAGCATACGATGGGCTTGATTCAACGTTGCATTACAAAACATTTTTTTAGGAGTCTCTTGTAACTTTGAAGTCAATGGAGTTTTAGTGGTGTGAAACTAATGTAATGGAGTGGAGAATCAGGACTATTATCCATTTTAAGATGATTTGCTGGACAGGAACAGGAATATTAGATTTTTGATCTTGTAACATTTTTTTTCTTTCAACAGGATCAAATTTATGTAGCTATGAACTGCAGTCATCAGAGTACACTGAAGGTTTACGGGCCTCTAAGCTTTGTCCTAAGCTCCCAGTTCCAGAGAGGTACGTTTAATGGCGTCTTGTCTAATTGTTCATTTGTTTGAAAAAGATTTCATAAAAACCTCGCAAAGAATGGTTTAGGTCACTCTATAACATACCTGTGTTTGTTTTTAGCATGTTAACTCTGTTGGTACAAAGGTCATCATTAAGGAACTCTGTCACCATAACACTTAAAAAAAACCCAAAACCTCCTTTGCTACTAGTGCTATTAAAATTGGAATATTCAAAACACTATTTGATGTTCTAAACTCAGTGTTGTGCAGTGTGCTGCAAATCAGTTTGTTTGCCACCCTGGGGACTGGCTGCGTTTTAGCGGTGCTGTTTGTACACAATGTGTGAAGGGCTTTGGCATGAAAGGTGATATATGCACACAGATATTACATTTGTCATTTATGGTGTTTGCTTCCTACACTGTACTCCGCCAGTTAAACTCAGTGAGTCTGTTTCATTTGCTGGTTCTCTGTTGTGTCTAAGTTTCCAGCACTGGGATACCGAAATAGCAGAAAGAAGAAAAAAGACCCAAATACCTGAAGACACTCCTATTCATGTATTACTACTTTTTGTAAATAAATTGCTCTAGTTTTAATGCTTAAAATTTCAACCAAGAGCTGCCTTGGCTGTTTCTGGTGAAGTATTACGATAGCAATTGTCACAAAGAGAATGCTGCTGGCACTGGGAGTCCAGCTGTATGTTCAAAGATTAGAGTGCTGCCCAGAAGTAAAGGAGCAATCAGCATTTCAGCTATGGAGCAAATTTTGAGTTGTTCAGCAATGCGATTGTTTTAGGGCTCAGTCCCACAAACACTTCTGTGAGTAGTCCCACTGTCTTTAACAAGATTTCTACAGGAGTGTTTGCGGCTTTGGTCTTCTGTGTGTTAGCTGAAATTGAAGGGGCTTGACAATGCAAACAGTTGTGACCAGTCATAGTTCTTACCTCATAAACAACCTCGGTCTGATTATATATGTTCAGGGTCAGGTCATACATTCTTTGCATGTACAAGAGTGTTTGTAAGGGAAAAACACAGAGAAAAGTCCTGGAGAGGATATGTTATATCCATTTTAGGACATATCATTTTAAATGTCTTTTGTTTACCTTGGTAACTTATCCAAGTTTTTAAATTGACTTCGAAAAGCAACAAATTTAATTCATAAAAAAAAAAAAATTTTCTTTATTTTTTTTTTTTTTTTTTTTTTTTTTTTTTACTGCAGAACTATAGCCTATGCAACAGACCTAGGCATAGATGCTGCGCTACCTAACTAAAACAAATACAAATTCAAGTGTTTTGCATTCTCAAATGGCTAATCAGTTTTAATTTTTGCCAGAATTGTATGTACTTTTCTTCCTAAACATTCCCATGTCATTCAAGTGGATTGAATTTTGCTTAGTAAGCAAGCATGCAGGTAGAATGGAGTGTCATCACTTTATAATACAGTGCAAATTACTTTTTAAAACAGTCAGATCTGTTATGTCAGTGGAGGATTTCTCCATTTTATTCTACAGTTATAAGTTAAAATAAAAACATTCATTAAAATTTAAAGTTTCCTAAAGTTTGACTTAACCCCCACAAAGAAAATGAAAGGAAATGCCCAATAGTTTGCCTTTAATTCACATTATTGTGTTTTAGATATTGTGCTAGTGCAGTTACTGGAGTGAACAAGCACGTTTTGGAGAAGAAATGAAATAGTCTGAAGGATGGAAAAAGAAAATAAACTCCAGGAAGAAGGATGTTGGGGAGGAAAACTCCCCGATGTTCCCTTCCTGGAAGCAGATCCTTAGCTGGTGTAAATTAAATCATTCTGTTGAAGTCAGTGGAATAGCTCCATTAAAGTCAATGGAGCTATGGCAACTTACGTCAGCTGAGAACTGTCCCCTGAAGTTTCCCAGTTGATCAATTTGGAGATAAAGTGTTCCTCATGCCCTGCAGGGGAACCCAGAGATCTTGGGGGACTCTCACATTTCAACTTTGGAACCCTCTGTCCTTACTTGTTTTGGCTTTCTCACAGCACCGCCAAAGATAACCATGCCCTCCAGCAGTACCTCATGGAGCTCTCTTCCCCTAGAGAGCAGTTTCATTGCATAAAGGTGGTTTTGGAGCAGGGAACCTCGCCAGTTTTCCCCTTCTACCTGTTCCAACTTTGCACCGCCCTGGCAGAGGAGCTTCCATTGAGTTTGAGAGAAAAGGAGAGCATACCAGAGCAGCAGAACGCTCCATTCTGTTGGCTCAGGCTCCCCTATGTGAGATGGCGTATATCAGTTGTTGGGGATGCTATATGTTATTTCCCCACCCCTGTTTTGAGGCCCACCTGAGAGAGAACAACTCTGTTCTTAACTCTGCATTCATTTCCATGTCCGTGTCCAATTAAACTGGACCCTTAATACAATTTCAATGCAACTGTCATATTTGTGCTTTATTTATCATCATCCAACTACTAGGTGGATTCTACTGATGTTGATCACGATGATTAAGCAGCAGATTATTCTTAGAATCTTATAATTTCATTTAAGTATGTAATGTCCCAAGTTGTAATCAAGGGGCCTTAGCAATTGCAGAGGACACTATGACTAGATTTATTTCATTTTTTTGTTAAACAAGATACATCACATCACATGCTCATTGAGTCAGAACCACTGAAATAGAAGCAGGTCTCGTCCTGGATTCTCAGGAGTCTCATTTATTCAAAAAAAGGTTGTAATAAACACTGACCTTATTTTTTATTAATTATAACAGTTGTATTTAACTATTGCACATAAAAACAGGTAACTTAATATGTACACTATAATTGCTACAAGCAAGAGGGATATTAGAAGATTAATACAGGAATGCTATGTGATAAAGATAAAAAGTATATATTTCTCCCTCAGGACATGTTGCTTCTAATGACTTTTTTCAGAATGTCTGGTTTCTCATGAAGTTGTAAAAAAAAAAAAAAAAAAAAAATTCTGCATGTTTTAAGATTAAAAACTGAGCATTGTCAGAATGATAGCTTTAATTTTCAGTATAAGCCTGTGAAACTTTGTAAGCTTTCTTAAAAATTAGAGCAGGTGCACAAATTAAAATTAAATGCAAAGCCCTCTAATTTCAAGTTTTTCAAATTTCATTGCATACATTCTGTGGAGACCTGCAAGATGCTAACACACTCCAAAACTGGCTCCATCTTATAAAAAAGCTGAGGGAATATATAGGCTGCTCTCTAGAAAGGAAGGCCATTACAATGGGTTTAATTTGATTTGTAACAGTTCTGACTAAATGTATAACTATTCTGTTTAACTTCTGGCTTTATCACTCACTGAAAGAAGAGGATCAGTATAAGCATCTGATAACTTAAAACCTTATTATTTAGAGCTGTCAGTTTCACAAAAGCATGGGAATCTGTTAATTATCTAGTCATGAGGGTGATCATAAAATCCTCCCAATTCTGCATTGAATAATTAGACAATTGCTTTTTTAGTATGTTTTCTTCCTCCTCTCCTCCACCTTCCCAAAATAATAATGCGTAGATGGGATCTTCTTAAAGCAGATGATTCTAACCCTACGCATTAGAAGTGAGAGTTAGAATTTTGGTATCTGGTACAGGAAATCTCTGGCTTCAAAATCACTACTAAAATAGGAGAATCCCAAAGGGGTAGTGTGTGCTGGTACTTCATTATGTTGAAATAAGTCAGTAGGAACTGATGGAGAGGAAAGAGAGAATCTGGAAGTTTAAAGAAAATACTTCAATTTAATGTAAAAATATATACTATTCATTGGTTTCAATTACAAGCAAGAGTATATTGAGAAGTGTCTTGAATGTAATGGAAAAAAATAAAATAAACCATGATAGTCTAATACAATTTAGGGTACAAGAAGATGCAGCTCCCCAGTGGGCAGCTCTCCTGCATCATCTGCTGCTGAACTGCCTCTGTGTCTGTTTATTGGGGGGAGAAGCATAATGCAAAATGTCAGTACCCCTTGAGAGGGACTCTAATACCATTGAGGATAAAAGGAATAATTCAACAATTACTGTACAGCCTCCTCATTGCATTTGTTATAAAACCTATAAAGATTTATTTAGCTGAGGTAATGTAAGTAATCTCTGTAATTTTCCTGTCCTGTGACCAGAATAAGCATAAGAGAGGGAACAAATAAGGTTGGCTTTCTCATGGCTGCTTGGCCGCAGTTGTAAACGGTGATATGTTTTAGACTAACGTATATTTTTGCAGCTATAGTGCAATCGTTCTTGGATGACTTGTTTGCGACAAAAGTGGTTCAGTATTCCATTTTGACATCAGTGAAGGGCATTGTTTGAGCTGGTGAACCACATGTCACTTGAATGACAGATGTTTAAGCTGAAATAAGAAAATACTCTTTTGAGAGGCGGAGGGTAATATCGTATTCAAATATGCATGCTGCCTTCTTTACAGAAGAAATACTTGTAAAAATTGCATCACTCCTCATTGTGACCATTGTCATTCTAGCAGCACCTCTGCATTAAACTCACAGCTCCTTGTTATGGTGTTATGAGGGTGGAGAGTATTGCATCAATTCACCTTTCATTTGTGTGTTGATGTGGCATTTATATTAAGTAGGAGTAATTTTTTTTCTGATTTTTTTTTCTTGTGTCACCAGTGCACCTATTCCATTCTTCCATCGCTGTGCTCCTGTGAACATTTCCTGCTATGCCAAGTTTGCAGAGGCCCTGATCACCTTTGTCAGTGACAGTAGTGTCTTACACAGGCTGATTAGTGGAGTTATGACCAGCAAAGAAATTATAATGGGACTTTGCTTGTTATCACTAGGTAATTGTTTTTCTCATTATTAGCTGTTTCATAGTACTGCAATAGGAGACTTTTAACATCTTCTAGCCACAAGATGAACATAAAACGTATACAATAATAAGCCCTCAGGAAACTGTTCAAATGTTTTTTACTCAGTAGCCAAAGAACTGTTTCAAAAGTTCCAGTTTTATTTAACATTGGGGAGAAGGGGTTGGACATGCTTCAGTGTTCTTGCCACAGCTGTTTAAGTCAACCAGAGGCAGCTGTATTTTATAGTGCTCATCTGGCCCTTTCACTCACCGTTTTGCCCACTCCCTGTACCACTTCCTAAAAATGAGAGCAGTGCATAGCATTATGCTCTCATACACCTGGGACTTAGGCTTCTTTTTGTGTGTACGGCTTAGCCCTTTGGGCTGGGATTTTCAAAGGAGCAAAAGGAAGTTAGGTGCAATTAGGTTTGGCTCCTTTGAAACTCCTAACCTTGCTTTATAGGAATGTAAATGTTGTTGCAAATGTGTTACTAAAAGCTGGGAAATTCCCAGTTCTGAGCCTTCGGTTTCTTGTTGATCACTGGCACCACACCGAAGTGAAGTGATTGTTTTAAACAGACCCTATATATGAAGGTAAAATTGTGTGCATCCAAATTTATTACATTTCTGATCAGCTGACTTCATTGGATTCTTAGTGTGAGGCCCTTAACCTCTTAAAAACCCAAGCCCTGCTGTTACAGCCATCTGTCAAGAGTGTGTCGTTAAAGAAAAAGAAATGATGACTGACTACAGGGTGCCACAGAGTCTATAGCAGCAAGACTCTGCTATTGCCAATCTGTCTCTGAAGTAGAGACAGAGCTAGATCTTGACTGGAAAAAAATAAAACACAAAATCACTTCTTGGAACCAGCTGCAAAGAAACCCATAGAACTATTTCTTCCATTGCGCTCCATGGTAGTAATAATGGACCTGTAATAATATGACCTAAAAGTAAAAAGCAGCTGCAGAGAAGTAAGGAGGGCATGGTATGGTATTGCCACCCTTCTGCAGTGCTGCGTGCAAAGCTGGACCCTCAGTCAGCAGCCGCCACTCTCTGGCCACCCAGCTCTGAAAGCAGCACAGAAGTAAGGGTGGCAATACTATGACCCCCCCGCAACTCCTTTTTGGATCAAGATCCCCAATTTGAGAGACGCTGGTCTCTCCCGTGCAATCTGTATAGTATAGGATAAAAGCACACAAAAGACCAGATATTATGGCAGGAGACCAGATTATACTGTCCATGGTGCATTTTAATTAATTTAATTTGTATTTAATTTAGTCCTTTGGGTTAAAGGGGGATAAAAAGGTGATTGCTTTCAGATCACTCTTTATGCTCCTCACAAAGGCAACCCCAATGCCTTTCACTTCAGAATGTGGCTAGTACACACTCAGTGCACGTTAGTGAGTGACACTTTAAGGAGGATGTTTAGCATGCTGTGCCTGTATGTCAGTGGGACTAATATGATGCCCATGCTGGCTCCCTGTGAGGGAAGTAGCTTCCCAAATTATAGGTGCACTCTGAAAACAGATGCAGAAATGTTTATGTACCAGTCCAAACAAATGAACTTTAAAGTGGCGTGTTGCATATGATGCCATAATGCCAAATGCACACAAATGGGGATTTAAGAGATGAGAATTGGGAAGATAATAAAGATTGGAGGAGGAAATGTGAAAATTGCGAGTACAAAATTATTGCAGAATTAATAACACTCCTTAGAGTACCCAATGTGAATAATAAAGATAAAGCACAAAGCAGTAATTTTTTCCTTGTAACAAACATAACATTGTAAATTACACACATCACAATATCTGCACTTGTTTAGCATGTATGTTTGCATGCGAGTTCTCCTCTGCTGCTCAGAGTTGTGCAGTGTTTTCCCAACTCATGATATTAAACTCTCACTTCTGTCATGTCCTCTTGTTTGTTTTGTCACTGTCTGAAAACATCTGTGTGGGACTATTATGTTTTGTATATAGTGTACAGTACTATAAATGCACACATGCTCTTTTTATTTAGCAGAAGCAGGAATTGTAGAAGCTACTTGACTTTCCTTGTGTATTTGTGTAATAACGTTTGAAAGCCATAGGGGGGAAACCTTCCTTTTGTAAAAGATTCTATTAATATGCAGTTACCTTTAATGTAGTGAGTTCAGTTGAACTTCCTCCCCCTTGCTTGCAAAAAACAACACTTTTGTAGCATGTTTCTGTTTGAAATAATTGCTCTGCTTATTCTATTTCTCTCTTCTGCAGTGCTGTCCATGATTTTGATGGTGATAATCAGGTACATTTCAAGAGTACTGGTTTGGATCTTAACAATTCTTGTCGTTTTGGGATCACTCGGTAAGTCTTCTTCATTTCCTTGTTTTTGAGAGCCAAGTTCTGACCTCTTCTCCAACCACAAGGTTCCTCAGCATTGTACGCAAAGCCACTTCTTTTTTTTCTGCTTTACTTTGATCTGGCCCAGGGTTCCAGGGGGAAACTACTATCTTTCTGGCTGAGGAGGACTGGATTAGATTGAGTCATTGCTTCTCCTTACCCAGCAGACAATTGTTTCACCTCCTGCTTGGCAGATGAGTACACACACAGCCCATGACAACTTGAAGAATGAGACACCAGGAATCTATTCAGAATCCTTACACTGCAGTATAGACCCCTGTGGGGCAGAGCAGCCCCATTAACATTTAGGAAAGTCTTTAGAGGTGCCTGAGCTCTGCTCAGTACATTTAAGCAGAGGGAAACATGAGTGGTTTTCCATCACTTTTCCTCCTCCTTGCATACCTCCTTCAATCCTGGGACTACTGGTGGAGCAGGGGGCTAGTTAGGCCCCCAGAGCAAGTAACAGTAGCCTGAAGCTGTGACATGAGTTAGGCACGCTGGTTTTAAGACATCAGAGATTCCTCTACATAATGTGAATTCTCAGCTGTCCCACTAAGGCTGCTTTCTGGTAGCTTTAATCTACCCCATTAACTTTAAATGTTGTGGAACTGAAGTTTTATATTACTGATCTTCAATAATACAGCCAAAATATTGGGTATGGGGAGGTTAAATTAGGTATGGGTATTGGGAGGTTAAATTAGGTGACAGCCATGATTTATGCTCCCCTGACCTGCCAGAGTTAAAAAAAAATTTCAGTGGGCTGGTAAAAATACTTTCAAGATCACTTAGCTTTTCTGGACTGCCCAACTGACATCTTATTACATGCTGAAAAACAGCACCAAGTGCAAAGCTGTTAAAAATTGTATTTTGTGAGACACTTTGCTTTGTTTACATTAGTTCATTGGTTTTGAAAGCCCCATATGGTCGGTGAACAAATCTGGAATTTCCTGAGTCCTAGACCTATCTTTTGAAATGAGTAGAATCCATCAGCTAGGATTGTGGCACTTTAGATAGGCACCCTGCAGCTGAGTCTCAAATCTTGAGGAAAGGAGATGAGAACTGGGGAGAGAAAAGAAATGCCAAAAGAAAAATGTTAATTCATTGAGGTGTGGAACCCCAGGTCAAAGGGTAGGTTCTGTCTTGGAAAAATGGCTAGAGCCAGAGAGTGAAATCCTGGCCCTATTAAAGTCAATGGACATTTTGCCACCCCCATTGACTTCAGTAGGGCTGGGATTTCCACCAGAGAGTTTAATGGGAGACACTTCCCTCTCTTCTCCTTAGCCTTTTATTTTTAGTTTTCATTTTCCCATCTCAAGTGAGGTGAGCTGGCTCTTCCCTATCACTCCTTCACTTCTAGTGCCTGCATCAGCTCTTCTTGAGGCAAGAACACCTAGCTGTGATTTGAGGTGCTGTTTCTAGTGTCATGGATTTTTTCCTCTCTCGCCCCCTCCCACCTCGTTTCCTTTCCTCTTTCCTGGTGGCACTTCTCTCTGAAGCGTTTACCCTTTCACTTATTCATCTTTCTTTGCTCTTCTTGTTTCTCTGCATCCTCTCTGGGGCTCCCTCCTTCAGTTCTCCATTTTAATTTCCCTTACATGTCCTACCATATCATCATCTGTTCCTGTCCTTCCCTACCCCATTCCAGTCCTCTAATTCCTGTCATATGGGAGCAGTATCTGTCCTTACCGTGCCTCCACTGACTAGTGGCTTCACCCTGTTCTCTCTAAAACACATGAAATGAGGAGCACTGATCCAAGGGAGTGCGTGATTTTCAGATGGACCTAGCAGGGTAGGAGCAGTGCAGGGAGAGCTCCTGCTTGATTAGCAGGCAAGTGGGAAGCCAAAGCGCCCTCCCCCTTCAGAATCCTTCCTTTCAGAGTAGCATCAGCCCACTTGGATATTTTCTATCAGTTTAGACTATGCTGTGTTTGGCTGATTCCATTCTGTGTGTGTCTGTTCTGTAGAGGGAAATATAGCATTTGTCTTGTCTTTACTTCAAAACATAGGAGGGACAGGAGTACTGTGGTGGCTGTACGCTAAGCAAAGAAACTTTGTCAATGAAACTCTTACTGCTGATCAGCTTCAAGTAGCCAAAGACAATCTTCAGGCCCTCCTGGTCTATGCCATTTCAGCTACTGTCTTCACGGTAAGTGCATTGTCACTCACAGAATTGTATTCCTTTTTCTATCATTCTTGCCATGTTCTTTGGCTTGTCAATGCAGGTTTTGTAATATGTACATGAAAGATGGAAAATGCTTCAGAAACAGTATCCCTCTCTGCTGCTGCATTTTCTACTATTAGGCACCATTTTGGTAGACCTATTCTTCTGATGCCAGTGGAGAGTGTATTGTAGGGCCTGAACCCACAGCTGGTGTGGGCCGCTCTCAGAAGTCAGCTGGGACTTCCATGCACAGAGCAGCTTTAGGATTGTACCCTTAATCTTATTCCAATCTGTGCGTCCGTTGAAGTGAGCCATAGCCCACGAAAGCTTTATGCTGAAATAAACTAGTTAGTCTCTAAGGTGCCACAAGTATTCCTCGTTTTATTTACGGATACAGACTAACACGTCTGCTAATCTTAATCTGTATGTTCACTTGCACTTGGATACTGTTTGTCATAAAAATCAAACATGCAATGCTGAGATGCCTCATAATTTCATTTTAGTTAGTAAATCTTGATACAAGCATGTACTGTAATTAAACAGTTTTATAAACTTATCTGACAAGTTGTCCAGATTCTGTTTCAAAATTTAGGGCAAATTCTGCCCTCGGCTACACCTGTGCAGTTTCATTTCTTTCACTGGGTTGCACAGTGCAACTGAGTGATAGAATTTGTTCTATAGTCTTGTCAGTCTGAGTGTCAGTTCAAAAATGTAATTTAAAAGATAGCAGGAGTCAATAAAAATAGTTTGCACTGATAAATCTGTCTCGAAATATTTGATGTAGAATTAAGTCATGTAAGCATGCAGGGCTTCCAACTGTGTGAGAAGTGTGATTAGTTTGCTCTACTTGAAGATCGTGTGGTGTTTACTGCACCTGATGGTCTGCTTTTCATCAACTAAAATGTCAGTTGGAAACTTCTCTCCTCAGGTTATCTTGTTCTTGATCATGTTAATTATGCGCAAGAGAGTAGCTCTCACCATTGCCTTGTTCCACGTGGCTGGCAAAGTTTTCATTCACCTGCCGCTGTTAGTCTTCCAGCCCTTTTGGACTTTCTTTGCCCTCATCCTGTTTTGGAGCTACTGGATCATGGTCCTGCTTTTCCTTGGCACTACAGGTATGTGGGCACATGGCTTCTTTTAAGTGAACACTAGTACTCCTTGTGCAGACTTTAGATGTAGTTAAAATTTGAAAATAGGGATTGTTGTGCTCCAGTATATCTTTGAATACTTTGAGTACAGAGTACTTTAGTACTGAAAGAGATTACTGTGTTCTTGTGCATGTCTTTATTCATCATCAGGTGTGAAGTTACTCATTGTTTGGTGCCCTAGAAGTGGCTTTCTACCACTATTTTGGCCCGTTTTGATGTGAGGAAGAACAGCTGCAGGGCTGTTGTAACATATGCAAGCAGTAAGTTTCCAAGGGACTGTCACGCTAGCTGGGACCTGTTTGAACAGTGTGTGTTCTGGTTATGGCATATTCCATATTCAAAATGGGGGGGCCTAGGAAAGGGAGGTGAAGAGTTTATAATGCCAGCTTTATGCCACTCACAGATTTTTCCCATGCTGGAGGAATACGTAGTTATCCTGTTGGGGTAGCTTTTAGGCTGGATAGTGTCTCATTTTTGGCTGTTTCATTGATTTGCAGAGTTACAGACATTAAATGCAAAAAAAGCTTGTCTCAGTACATCAGTGAAGACATACATTTTTTAAAGTCAGGAAATGTACAGCTTCAAAGGAACCCATCAATCTGGTTTTATATTCAAAAGATTAAACTCAGCACATCTTTTGAAATATTGTTCTGCAATTTAACACATTATTTAAAATATTCAGAAGTGTTGTTTTTTTCTGTGTTTAGAGGGTATTTTGGCTGGACTTGAGAGAGACACCACCAGCCATGCTCAGGTCTGTCCCTGGTCCTTTGCCTTCTCTCTGCCTGCGGCTTGCAATCTATTCATTTTCAGCTCTGCTTCAGCTGTTACCAGTAAACAGGCCCCAACAGGGCCTGGTGCAACATCAGCAACCTGATAAAGTGCTGTCAAATACACAAACTAAACAAATAAATAATAGAGGGAAAGTATTCTCTCCTCTTTCTGTTATGGTGATCTTAGGGCTTGGTTACACTGGCACTTTATAGCACTATAAAGCCCCCACGAGTGCTATAACCTCCTCCCCGTCCACACTGACAAGGCACGTAGAGTGCTATAACCGCTGAGTTATAGCGCTATTGTTAATCCACCTCTGCATGGGGAATAAGGGCTGTAGCGCAGCTGCTGTAGTGCTACAGCAAGAATGTGGACACCCACTGCGCATTAATTGGCCTCCAGCCCGTCCCATAATTCCCATTCGAGCCACTCTGGTCATCACTTGCAAACTCTTTTGTCCTGTCCTCAGATGACCACACGTCAGACCCGCCCTTTAAAGTTCCAGGGAAATTTGAAAATCCCCTTCCTGTTTGCTCCAGCCAAGCGTGGCGTGCTCTCAGGGAATCCTTGCAGGTGATCATTCTCATTGATCTGATTGATTGCGTGGCGTGGTCTCAGGGAATCGTTGCAGGTGATCATTCTGATTGATCATCATGACTCCCCGTGCCATGCCTCCTCGCAATAGGCGATCCCCAGCATGGAGCAATAGCGAGGTGCTGGACCTCATCAGCTGTTGGGGGGAAGAGGCTGTTCAGTCTCAGCTGCGGTCTAGCCGCAGGAATTTTGATACCTATG
The DNA here is from genome assembly GCA_007922305.1 of Dermatemys mawii. Taxonomy (NCBI): domain Eukaryota; kingdom Metazoa; phylum Chordata; order Testudines; family Dermatemydidae; genus Dermatemys; species Dermatemys mawii. The sequence goes on along the minus strand of ML677392.1, from coordinate 4,966,391 downwards.
GGCAGACATCACGGGCGTTAGCGGAAAGAGGCCATGAGCGGGACACTCTGCAGTGCCGTGTTAAGGTAAAGGAGCTTAGGAATGCGTATCGCAAAGCCCGCGAGGCAAACGGCCACTCCGGGGCAGCCCCGGTGACTTGCAGATTTTATAAGGAGCTGCACGCGATACTTGGTGGTGATCCTACGGTCACTCCATTGACCACCATGGACACTTCCCAGCCTACCAGTGAAGGAGGGGGATGAGGAGGACGACGAAGAGCAGGAGGATGAAGAAGAGGAAGAGGATGAGGATGAGGCGGCAGCGACCCAGGGCACGGAGGAGTCCCTGGACGCATGCAGCCAGGAGCTCTTCTCAACCCAGGAGGGCAGTCAGCCACAGCGTCTGGCGGTTGCAGGGGCCAGCTCAGCAGCGGATTGCGGAGGTAAAGCTGCTTTTCTGTGGGAAAGGCTGGCAGCTTGGGGTGGAAAGGGATGCAGGGGGCATTCCACCTGGAGCTCTTCTCAAGCCAGGAGGAGGGCAGGGGGGCATACAGCCAGGAGGAGGGCGGCCAGCCACAGCGTCTGACGTTTGCAGGGGCCAGCTCAGCAGTGGATTGCGGAGGTAAAGCTGCTTTTCTATTGGGAAGGCAGGCAGCTTGGGGTGGAAAGGGATGCTTGCATGCTTGCCTACATGTGGAATAGAGCATTGATGTAGTCTATCACCTCGCAGTAGTCAATCACCTCGCAGTAGTCATCAGTAATCTCTTCAGAGGTCTCAATAAGAGCGCTTGCAATGCGCCTGCGCAGGTTTCCCGGGAGAGCCAGCGTGGCCCTCGTCCCGATCATGGTCACTAGTCCCCGCCACTGTGCTACAATGGGTGGGGGGAGCATTGCTGCACATAGGCAAGCTGCATATGGCCCTGGGCGGAAGCCGCCTCTCATTAAAATCCCTTCCCTTTGTTCCTTAGTGACTCGAAGCAACGAGATATCTTCCAGGACAAACACCTACGGAGAATGTTGGAACAGTGTTCAGAATAGGGCTCCTGCCGCTTCCCGGCACTCTCCCCCCCGCCCCCGGCCACAGCTTTTCAGGGCAGGGAAGAAATCCTTCCCCCTGCCTGCTGCTCAGAGTGGGGCTCCTGCAACTTACCGGCACTCCCCACCCCCTCCCCCAGCACAGCTTTTCTGGGGCAGGGAAAAAATCATTGCCCTTGCCTCTGGAGTGCACTCACCATGTCAGGGGCTCCGTTGCTGTATCTGTGCTCTCTGCGGGACAGGCAAACGGGGAATGCGGGGGAATCATAGGCATGTCTGCTCTTTACAAGGGAACCACTGTTAAATGTATCTTTTTATTTTAGAAGGGTCGTCCTTGAGCCCTGTGCCATCGCTCTTATCAACAGCAGAGAGGCTGAGGCGACTGAGGAAGCGGCCACGAAGGAGCAAAGAGGATCTTGTACAGCAAGTAATGCAACAGGCTGTAACGGAGAATCGAGTTGCACAGAGGTGGAGGGAGAACAAGAGCAAGTTGAGGGAGAAGGCGCGGAAGGAGAATGCGATTCACCGCCGGAAAAGCACCGATAAGCTGTTCTCATTACTGCAGCTTCAATTGGAGACTATGCAGCGGATTGTCACCCTTCAGGAGGAGAAGCATTGCGCTCTCCACCCCAATTATCTTCCCCTTCTGTGCCTCAGTACCCTCCAGGCCACTATCATCAGCTATATGGTTATCACCATCCACAGCTGCCTCCAACCCCTCTGTCTTCACCGAACAACCCCCAAACCCCAGACCATTATCCGCTGCAGTCAACCCCTAATAACATGCCTTACTGCCCTCCGCAAATGGGGTTCGGGGGACATGGCCACTGTGAGGGCACTGGAGACTCAGAGACCCGGACATATTCCGATCTCTGACTGACCCCATGCCATCCCCATTGCATCTCCCCTGGCTTCCCCCTCACACGCATCACAATATTTTCTTTCAGCAACCGAAGTACCTGTTCAATAAATGAATTGTCTTCTTAATAAATGGGTTTCTTTATTAAGTGTACATACATTATTACAGGCTACAGAAAAGCAAATGCCTGTTCCTATTAAAAGAATGCTCCCTCCCTCCCTCCCTCCGTCTGCACCTCACTTTAGAACTGGCTTTCAGCCTCAAAATGCTCCCTCAAGGCTTCCCTGATCCTAACAGCCTTGCGCTGGTCCCCTCCAAGAACCCTGCTCTCTGGCTGGGCGTATGTGGCCTCCAGGCGTTGAACCTCCGAGGACCATGCCTGAGTGAAGCCTTCACCCTTCCGCTCACAAAGATTATGTAGGGCACAGCACGCGGAAATAACCGTGGAGATACTACCTTCGGCCAAGTCTAGCCTCCCATAAAGACAGCGCCAGTGCGCCTTGAGACGCCCAAAAGCACACTCCACAGTCATTCGACACCGGCTAAGCCTGTAGTTGAACCTTTCCTGACTGCTGTCCAGGCTCCCTGTGTAGAGTTTCATGAGCCAGGGCATTAAAGGGTAAGCGGGGTCGCCAAGAACCACTATGGGCATTTCCACTTCCCCCACGGGGATCCTCTGGTCTGGGAAAAAAGTCCCGGCTTGCAGCTTCACGAACAGGCTGGTGTTGCGGAAGATGCGTGTGTCATGCACCTTTCCAGACCAGCCAGCGTTAATGTCAGTAAAACGCCCACAGTGCTCCACAAGCGTCTGGAGAACCATGGAGAAGTACCCCTTTCGGTTAACGTACTTGTCTGCTAGGTGGGCGGGCGCCAGAATAGGTATATGGGTCCCATCTATCGCCCCTCCACAGTTAGGGAAACCCATTTCTTCAAAACCCGCCACGATGTCATGCATGTTACCCAGAGTCACGATTTTTCGTAGCAGGATGCGATTAATGGCCCTGCACACTTGCATCAGCACAACTCCAACGGTCGACTTTCCAGCCCCAAACTGGTTGGCCACTGATCGGTAGCTGTCTGGTGTAGCCAGCTTCCAGATCGCGATAGCCACCTACTTCTCCACCGGGAGGGCAGCTCTCAGTCTGGTGTCCTTGCGCTGCAGGGCGGGGGCGAGTTGAGCACACAGTCCCATGAAAGTGGCTTTTCTCATTCGAAAGTTTTGCAGCCACTGCTCGTCGTCCCAGACTTGCATGACGATGCGATCCCACCACTCAGTGCTCATTTCCCGTGCCCAGAAGCGGTGTTCAACGTCCGTGAGCATGTCCGTTAATGAGACAAGAAGCTTCGTGTCAAACGCATTCACCGCTTTGATCTCGTCTTCAGACTCATCACTGTCATCCTGCATGTCAAGGATTAACTCCACTGCACGCAGAGATGTGCTGGCGACAGTCGTCAGCATGTTCCTCAGCAGTTCTGGATTCATTGCGGCACACGACAATGGAAGACGGAGCGCGCCTTGCTGAAACCGTTGAAAGATAGCGCCGGAGGTGGAAGGAAACACAGGGATTGCTGGGATATGCCAAAAAGCATCATGGGTAGTTGAAACAGGATACAGAATGCCCTGCAAGTGACGCCCCCCCTACCACAAGGCATTGCGCCAGATCGGGAAGAGGTGTACTGTGGGATATATGCCCTAATGCGCTGCTCTTAATGCCGCATTAAGTGCCACAAATATGGCTATGCTATAACGCTGGAGCATCTCAGTGTGGACATACAATAGCGCTATTCGTATTACTGTATAAGGGGACTGCTATAACCAATAGCGCTATAATCTTGTAAGTGTAACCATGCCCTTAGGGATTGCTTATAACAATTGCAAATGTAATTGGTAAATGTAATTTTCAAGTTGATGGTATTCTTTTTAAGGTTCCTATAGAAATATTAATATAGCCACTTGCCATAATATTCAACATATATGCAATCTATTTAACAAAAATAGAAAATACTAGAGACGTGTAATGGGAATATGCTAATGTTGCTGTAGGGGCCATAACTCTGCATTTCTTGACTTTTTAAATAAATTTCCTATGACATTAACATTACATAGTTTTGCATTTAATTTTCCTCCTTTTCATTGTAGAGCAAAGGGTTAAAAGCCCAGTGACGCTCCTCTAACGACTTATGGCAGCACAAGCAATTTAGCCACTACTTAAATTGATAAATGCACATTTCTAAGAGGACGCATGAATGCACAGACTGTTACTCAAAATGCAAATGCACAGTAGCCAATTTTCTGTTGTCTGTAACACTCTTAGGGCTTGTCTACACTAGACAGCTAGATCCACCCAGCTACCTTGCTCATGGGTATGAAAAATCCACATGCCTGAGTGACATAATTAAGCCAACCTAAGTCCCTGTGTAGACAGCGCCTCCATCAATTTATCTACTGACACTTGGGGAGGTGAATTTACTTCAGAAATCGCATTTTTAACTGTAGACCTAGCTTTAGCAGTGGACATGTTCCTCAGTAGTGAGGACTTTACATGCGCAGTTTCAAGAGAGAAGCCTAGAGGTTCACCTGAGCCCCATACAAGTTATTGGGGCTTAGTAGAGGTACAAGGGTTTGCCCAAATAGATGAGTTTGTAGGATAAAGGCCTACAAGTTTAAATGAGTTTAGTTAGTTCTGTACAGAACTGTGGCAATAACTTTTCAAAATGGGAAATGTGTATTTTTCAGAAATTTATAAGCATATGTGGGGAGGGGGTTTACTGGATCTTGACATTTGAAACGGTGTGTTCACTACTTCACAGATGCTCTAATACAATATAGTAATTTTAACACTTTTTAGATCACATAACTATTTCAGCCTAACTATGGGAAAATATTTGGGATTTTGGGGCCCTGTTTTTAACAAGAGTCAGAGATAATAGAATTTGGTTTTGGTTTTGTTTGTTTTACTGCTAGCCGTTTAATGATGAGATGTGGTGTTTGTTATTTGGAGAACAGAGAGTCACGGTATTTTGCTTGCGCCTGAAAATGGTTGAGGTCCTAATTCTGCATTTTGAGTTGTGCAGGTAGACCCCTTCTCCCGCATGGACTCAATTGCATCATCAGGGCCAAAGTTTGGGCTTTAATAACTTGTTTTTCCAAATAGTAATTCACTAGAACAAAATTATTTTGGTAGTGGCATTTGGCTTTCAAGATTCATACAAATCTGAAACTATTCACAGAGAACTAGTGCAACCTTAAGCGAAAACACTAATGGCTTTCAAATTGGATCTATGTTATGCACCTGTTATGTCTGTTCTCTGTATTTTCCTGAACCTCTTCTGCTGTTCCCGTCATTTTGATGGGTGATGTGGACCTCCACAGCGAGTGCTAATGCTTTTGGAAATAGAGCATCCATCGCCTGAAGAAATCCTGACACAATGTCGGGGAGCTTATGTGAAAGTGCTACTTAGATCAGACAAGTCTATTGGGTTTTAAAATATGTATAAAATTGTTTGGGAAAAAAACCTCACTTCTCAGACACTGCTAGTATTCTAGCATCTAGATTCTGTTATTCAAATATAGACAAAACACACACATACACAATTGCACAGTCAGGAAATAAAGTTGACCATTAATGTTGTTTAAGCCTAACTAAAAAATACAAATTATGATCTTTAAATACATTTCTGCAATTTTTGCAAACTATGGATATGAAGGGAGAGTAGCAGAGAATTCAGAATGACTTAGATTTCCTTCCATTACATTTTGGAATAAGAGATCATTCTGCTTTATTGATTTTTTTCCAAATTGCCACATGGCTAACTTTTGTTTTTTTAAGTTGGATGTTAAATGTGCTCTGGAGAATTTTAAAATCTTTTCTCTGCATACTTATTAACAATAATTAATATTTCTTCAGGCTGACCTAGCAATATTATCTCTATTATCAACTGTCCAGCTACACTGATGTTAACACTTTATTAGGAGACAGAGCTGTTGCTCTTCAAACGGTTGAGAGTTATTAGCTGAATTACAAACGGTTCCTTCTTTCTAAGTTGATATTGGCTATCTGCCTTCTTTCTCTGGTTTGTTCCTAGGTAGCCCTGTCCTAAACGAACAAGGGTTTGTGGAATTCCGGGTTTTGGGCCCTCTACGATACATGTGGTGGTACCATGTGGTAGGGCTGATCTGGATCAGTGAATTTATTCTAGCATGTCAACAGATGACTGTAGCTGGAGCTGTTGTGACATACTATTTCACAAGGTGAGAACTTTTCAGACAGCGTTTTCTTAAGAGACCTAGTAACTGAATCATCAAAAATCACTGGGACCAGGGCTTTTGGTGAAGTGAGCAGATGTGTTCTGCCTGCAAGCTGAAAAGCAAAAGCAAACTCCTAAAATAAATAGTGTGTTTACCTAGTTTTATGCAATTTAAAGATGTTAAGCCCTGCAGTCTTGTTTGTCCCCTATGTCCCATATACACAATGAAGACCTAGATGATTCATTTTTTTAAAAAAAGTAAAAAGCACTTTGACATTCATCTCTTTTCAGTAATAAAGCTGATTAGTGCTAATTGACTGGGATTACTTAATTGAAAAATACAGTCCCCTTTAATTCTTTTCACCTACTTATTTGTTTTCTAAGGTTACAGAAAGTCCCATTATAGCCATCATTTTCGTATGAATTCAGGCAAGATTATATACTACTGTTAGAGTGAAGCAAAATGTATGTATTAAATCTCCATGTACCATCATTGTGCATGAGTCCTCATTTTTAAATCATGCTATACTCATATGAGCTAATGCACATATCTCAAGTACAAGAGAGGGATGCATCACGTGTTCTTAGGATAACAACTCCTAATTGGTAGTATTGCAGTGCTCAAAAATGAGAATTAAAAATACATCTGAGCTTTTTTAATTTGGTTTTTTTAGTCTCTAGGTGCACAGAGATCATGTTTTTTTCTACCACAAAGAGGACAAGAAACTTTTTTTTTTTAAAAAAAAATAGAAGCTGTGATTTTCTCAATCACAGAGTTAGGATATAAGGCTTTAAGAAACTCTATCACCAGTCTTGCAATAATTTTGTGAGAACGAGCAATACTGAAGTGATATCCAGTGTTTTCCCTAACATACAACTTTTGGCAACAAGAAAAGAAATGATAATGCTATTGAACTTATTCACATCTTTTTTTAAAAGTATATCTTTCTAATGTGAAATTTCTCAAAATGTAACAGTGATATTTTATACTTCACTATATATTTGTTTAAAAGAAGAAATCTCTGCTCAACAGTCTGATAATTTAAGTTACACTTCCCATTTCAACTGGTCTCAAAGTAGTTTGAGAACAGTAGAGGTACAACACCTCTGGAAAAATGCAGCTGCTTCTGAAGCAGAGAGCATCAGCCATGTTGCACAGCAAGAGTGGTTGGAGTAAGGGGGGAAAATGTCAAACCATGTCAAAGTCCTTATGCCTTATTAAAATTGCCATACGGTCATCGGTGTCCATGCAGAGCAGATCACGACCTTGGTTCAAATGTTCTGTCATATGAAAGATACCTTACAGTAATTTATTTTCATTGATATTCTACAACCATTCATTTCATTGGTATTCCTGCCATTATGTTTTTACAAATGTACAGTTTTCAAAAATTGTACATAACTAGGAAATACACAGGAGGCAGAAGTAGTCTTGCTGCAGCATGGGAGTGGACTAGATGATTTAAGAGAGGCAGAAGTAGTCTTGCTGCAGCATGGGAGTGGACTAGATGATTTAAGAGATCTTTTGCATCTCCAACATCTGTGAGGTTTTATTAACTGTGTTTTACCTGAAGGTAAATGAGTTTGCTCTTATCTGCTCCCTATCTATCATTTCTTAATGGGAATTTTGAGTTATTAAATATCCATTTCACTCTACTGCTTTGCTTTCTTGCATATTAAAGTGCAGTTCTAGTCTGAAAAGTGATTCTGAAAATGGTACACTGGGGTTCCACGTTGTTAATGATTTCTAGATCAAATGTACATAATTTGCATATAGAAAGATTTTGGTTTAACTACCAGTCCTGGACTCTCACCTAGGGCTCTGAAAGCCAAGACGGGCCCTTTGCATTTCATGTAATGCTATGAGTCATAAGTAGGCTTGGCAGACTTTGGGCTTTTTATTATTTTGATGGATAATATCAATGTTCATTTCAAGCATTTTATTCAATATTTAAATTTTCACAATTGAGAGGAATGATGGGGAAAGGTCAGAATTATTTAACAGTAGACAATGAGAATCAGAAAGTTAAAGCTTTTATAACTATTAAAACACAAGTTGTCAACATCCTCTGTCAAAATATATGAAGCAAACATCCTTGAAGCAAACTCAAGAAGCATTTTTCTTACTCTGCCACTGTGTATCATTGGCATTTATCAGCACCTGCTGGTAAAAATGTAATGTTTCTAAGCCTAGTCATAAGATTCTTCTGGCCAGATTAGGTCCTCAGTTACACTTCCACAAACCAATTGCCTTCTTCCATTTGCACAGATATAACCGGCTGGAACTAGGTGAACTGTTTTTTGCAAGAATAAATAGAATCCAGCTCACTGAAAACTGATTTCAGAATGCTAGCAGAAGCCAAAAGTTGTAAAAACATTTTTTCCGAAGTCACCATGAATCAGTACATACAGGGAGCAGGTCTGTGGAATTAGAAGATGCCACTTTTTTATATTTTTCAAGTGAAACCACCGTTAAGAAAAGGTTTCCCTAAATTCTGGGGAGGCATTTTATTATTGAAGCACTGGCACGTCATTAACCTCAATCCTATGATACTTTTATCGCTGAGTTTATTTTTTTAATACTTATTGAGCGCTCTTTCACTAAATGCTGAATAGAGCTGCTATAGGCAGGGAAATAGTGGTGGCTTGCTATAGAGGAAACAAATATGAATGATAAGAATACGTTTCTTAAAAGCTGTATCAGAAGACTGAATGTGCATTCAGCTCTTCTTATAAATACATCCCTATTTCCCCTTATAAATACATCCTTATTACTTTGGTATGGCACTGTATTTTCTTTTAATACTTGATTCCCTAGCTTTGTGGTTAGGTATATTCAGAAATACAAATGGTCTGAAAACCACTTTTGTGGAATGAATGTATATATATTTTTTCCAATATATAAAATAGGGAAAATCCTAAAATAAATTTGGGGGAGAGGAGGGAAAGACTTAAAAATGTTGAATTAGAGATTCATAAGAGTGTAGAGCTTAAAAATTTGATTGATTAGTTATAACTGAAGTGCAGGCACGTGTCCCCTTCAGCTTAGCTGATGGCTCATCCTTTTCCTGCTATTACATTAGAGCTAATACTGTTATGGATCCTGCTTCTCATGAGCAGTGTCCACTGGAGACTGGAATGAGACCACCAAATTGCTTTTCACCTGTAAACTCAGTCAGAATTTGTCTAAAGCTAGTTTGTCTCACCTGAAGTCCATATTGATGATATTGCTTGTATTTCTCTGATGATTTTCCACAGAGAGAAAAGGAATCTGCCATTTACTCCTATTCTGGCATCAGTAAATCGCCTTGTCTGTTACCACCTAGGAACAGTGGCAAAAGGTTCTTTCATTATCACATTAGTGAAGATTCCACGAATGATCCTTATGTATATTCATTCCCAACTCAAAGGAAAAGTAAGGGAGAGCTACTTATTATTAAAATACTTGGTTCCAAATGCTTGAAATTTGATCCAAAGTTTTGACCAAAAGAGTGTGTGTGTTCATGAAGCTGAATGGCTGATTTCAGAATATTTGGCCCTTAAAGTATTTCCCATGCATTTCAATGTAATGGTCGTTCATGTTCTTTGGGTTTTTTTTAATGTGCTCGTGTTTTTCCCCCCCTGTTGCTGCCATGCTAGGAGAATGCCTGTGCTCGATGTATGCTGAAATCTTGCATCTGCTGCCTTTGGTGTCTAGAAAAGTGCCTGACTTACTTAAATCAGGTAAGATTTTATATGTTATATAAATTATATATATTTTGACTTTTTATATAAAGGCTGACAATTTATGTGATTGAGGAAGGCTAGTCTTAAACCAGAAGATGGAATAATTTTTTCCTTAAGTTGACACATGTTAAATTTGTGCTTTGGAACTTGATTGAACCTGTGTACCTCAGCCATGTCCCCATTACTGAAATTAAAGTACATTGTGTTCTCACTGAGTTTCATTACATTAGTCGTCATTTAGAGTGCCTGTGTGAAAAATTGTCCAAATTCTTCTTTCTGGAAAAGACATTTTGTCCTTTAAAAATGACTGATCATGTCTAAGCAATATAGCATTAGAGTTTAATGGTTGAATACAACACCCGCTCCAGTCCCCTCCTGCTCTCCCTACCCACCCCACCAGTGCTGACTCTCCCCAGGTACACTTAAATTTGAAAGTGTATTTATGGTAACATAGTGTGGAGCTTTTCTTCTTTTTAATATTTAAGCATCACATATTTGAGAAAATGTATTTCTTTTAAGTCACTCTCTTCCTTTAAGGCTTTGTGTACTCAGCAGATGGGAGGAGCAATTCCCATTTCAGGTAGCTGTATACATACTAGTTCTGCTTGAGCTAGCATGCTAAAAATAGTAGGGTAGATACGGCAGGTTGGGCTAGTGCCATAGTCTAACCAGGTCTGAGATCCTAAGTATGTACTTGAGTGGCTAGCTGCAGGTGCCACCTCAGCAGCCATGCTACTATTTTTAGCATGTTAGCTTGAACAGAGCTGTCACAGGTACATCGACCTGAGCTGGGAATTATCCCTCCCAGCTTCAGTGTAGCATTATCTAGAGAAGGAAAATGACTGTGAATTGTGATGGGTGTTTAATTGTATCTGTTTCCTTGTGGAAGAGCTAGGCAGTAGTCTGTTAATTGAGATCTCTTTTTTTTGCTATTGTTCAATTTGTTTCTCAAATTTGAGACAAACATTTTGTATAATGGAGCTCTTCCATCTTTGATTTCTCAATCTCCATGACTGTGAACCCAGCTACCTCTGTAAGCAAGCTCACTCCCCCACTTGGTTCAGTTTAAAGTTATACAGAACTTGTACTTTTTGTAGATCCACAAGATATGTTTTTGGAAGCTGCCTTATTGGAAGCTTGGTTTTCAGAGTTGTGATGAAACCACCAGACAAAACCTTACAGCATACCATAAAGTTCTAGCCTGGGCCTAGTCCCAGCCTTCCCTCACCAGGCCTTGTTTTTGAATTGTCTTCATGAAGATCATTAGTAAAGTGTGTAATTATTGGAAATTGTCTTTATTACCGTTGACTTACCTATTCAGTGATGCTGGACAGAAGTAGAAATGCTTTCTTCTCCAACATCTAGAAAGCAACTTCTCTGAAACACATGACCCTCAAACTATTGTATATCCTGAGAGAGAGAGAGTTTTGTCTAGCTGCTTAACTTGGTGGTAGTGTCACTACTCACCTCCTACTCCTGCAATGCGATTCCAGATTCTTTTTCCATTAGCATTTTGGTGTGAAACTGATATATGCTTGGCAAGAATAAGCAAGGCAGGTGGGAAAATGGTTATTCCCTCCGAAATTGTTCTCTGTCTGTTGATCCAACCACTGCCCTAGAGGGACTTGGTTTAGCAGCTTCAAGGTGAGCAGCAACTGGCTCAAAAGCCAGCACAAATCCCTGTCTTTTTTGTTTATGAAATCAGCAGTGAGCACTGAGGGGATTTTTTATTACACAGTTCCTTTCCTCCCTTATTCTGGGATGGAGCTGATTGTCTTGAAAGTGAGTGTCATGTTACTGAGACCTCATTATTAGATTTGTACCTTTTAAAAGTCTCTTATTAAATCAAGTGTGTCATGGAATTGTGCTTTCTGTTGTGGAAGAGGATGGGAGGAGAAAGTCTTGTTGCCATAGCAGATGATTTCTTGCTAGGTAGATAGATAAAGGGAACATGAGCTCTGGGGAATGTTGAAGGAAAGGGGACAGAGTGTCTGTGACTAATTCTTCATTTTGCTTTTCCCTAGAATGCATATACAGCCACAGCTATAAACAGCACCAACTTCTGCACCTCAGCAAAGGATGCCTTTGTCATTCTAGTGGAGAATGCTCTGCGAGTGGCTGCTATAAACACAGTGGGAGACTTCATGCTGTTCCTGGGAAAGGTATGCCTAAGGCGTGTACTGTTACAGACCTGGAACAAGCCTGCTTGCTGTCAGAACCCTTCCCTGTGCTTGCACTCCAGCTACAATGTGCCTCTGAGCGCTTGTTTTCCCACTGCCTACGGCTGTGATCCATCCCGTCCTGCTGTTTCCGATCAGGAACATGATTTAGAGGGAATGGAGCAGGAAAGGGAAGTGGAAAAGAACTTCCTGGTGGGTAAGACTGGTCAGAAAGTGGCGTTGCAGGTGTTCAGCTGAAAATTCCAAATTTTTGTTGTCAAAAACAGTCTATCTTTCAGCTCCTTTAGCAACTGAAAACTGAAAAAAATCTGGCCAGAAGGTTATGATTTTCCAATGGAAAATCTAAAATGTAAGGAAAACAGGCCCTTCCCATAACAACTTGTTTAATCAGAACCTCAATTTTCCTTCAGAAAGAATTTCATAAATTTTCAATCAGCCCTTGTTGTAGGGGTGGAATGGGAGGCAGCAGGACCTTGTATTGACAGCTGGGAGTTGTCTGTTGTGAGAATAAGGAGGAAAGAGTTGGGACCAAGTATATTCCAAGGTAGAAAGATTACGAAGAACTGTTGTTGCAGCTCAATTTTCTATTTCTTTAGGAAAAAACAGAATCCAGTAAGTTACTGTTACACCTGGGCTGACTTTTTGTGTTCTTATTTACTAAACACTAGTCCAGCCGCATCAGATGTAGCCCCACAAGTACCCGTCAGCATTGGGGCCCTTCATGGAATGAACAGTTTATCCTATGTACACTCCTCTCTGGGTATTAAGTCACATTGCAGTAGGCTGCACTCTTAAGTTTGGTTTTCTAATCCAGTAAACAAACAAATCAATATAAAGTGGTGGGAATGAGCACATAATGAAGACACAGGTCCCTTGGGGGTATCGAAGTGAACAGTGCAGTTCTCTGGAGTAGTCTAGCATGCCAGGAAATGTCTCCATGAAAAAATGGCTTTAAGATCTTTGGATGAACAGATGGGTGGCAGTAATGCTTAAATAAGCAACACAGACTATCAAACAGCAGTGCTATCAGCAACATGCTGCTGCCGGGTCAGCCCAGCTCTTCTTTCGGCCTAATGCAATATCTGAATAATATAGTGGAAACTGACCTATTTTGCAGTGTTTGATTTTTTAAAGGCAGAGTATGCTGTATTGTTCATAAAAACTACATTGATACTCAGTATGACGTTTCTTAGGGCCACTCTCACAAATTTTTGGGAAACTACCTGAGAGATACGTAGAAATGCCTTACACTGCTAAAATCAGAGTTAGAAATAAGGCTTATTTTACAGTGGGGACCTAGTACACAAAGTAATTGTTAGCAGCCTTCCTGTTGCATATAGGAGGGACTGGAACAAGCTGAAGGGATTTTTATCTGTTTGTCTGTCTGCAAGCTGGATTTTTATAAAGCATATTAGTTGGTGGATCTGGTTATATTCATTTTTATATTCTGTACAAAGTACAGACCTAGAATTGATCCCTGACCCGAGGAGTTTATAATTTGAATAAACCGACAAAACAACAGAGTTAGGTTCTGTCTTACTAGGGTATCTTTTTTTTTTTTTTTTTTTTTTTTTTCCTCCCCTGGAACAGTGGGTGAGTGGCAGCTTTGTATTTACTCGTGTGAATTAGCTATTGGGGCTTTGAAAAGATGGTATTCTTCTCTGCACAGGCACAGCATTGAAAACAGCTCTGGCTGGAACCAGCAGCACGTGGGCTTTTAGTAGCATTTAGTGTCTTGTGGTGGAGTCAGTGACACGGTAGCATCCAGTTCTCCTACCCCTGTGAGATTAAAGTACATGAAAAATAACCCAACGGTTTCTGTAATCATTCTTGTCTTTTTGTTTTCTCTGCTTCAGGTCCTGATCGTTTGCAGCACAGGCTTGGCGGGGGTTATGTTGCTGAACTACCAGCGGGATTACACAGTGTGGGTGCTGCCTCTCATCATCGTCTGCCTCTTTGCTTTCCTGGTTGCTCACTGCTTCCTGTCAATTTATGAAATGGTCGTGGATGTCCTCTTTTTATGTTTTGCCATTGATACAAAATACAACGATGGAAGCCCTGGTAGAGAATTCTACATGGATAAAGTTCTCATGGTAGGTTAGGTTTCTTCCCCTCTGCCTTGAGTCAAATGAACTCTACTGTCTGTAAAGAATTTAGTGCAAGCTTCTGACACCATTCAGCACAAAAACCCCAGGGTCAGCCTTTTTAGAGACCTTTCTCTTGGATACAGCGGAAAGTAATGCCCAGGTTGGGGGTTTTTAACCAGACCAGCCTTTGCTCAGACAGTGTCTCTCTGAGTCTTCAAATAGCGGCACTTACAGCCCCTCCCTGGAGTATGTGTCTGAGCCCGAGTTGCTGTTAGCACCTTATTTGACAGGGCAAAGTAGGCCATGTTACAGTTACACAATGTCCACGCTTGAGAGCTTACAGTGGCACATCTGTACCAATGCAGCTGTGCCACTGGAAGAGTGGCTACACCTCAGATCTATGCCAACAGGAGGGAGTTTTCCCATTGACATAATTAAACCACCCCCCATGAGCAGTGATAGCTGTGTCGGTGGGAGAAGCTCTGCATGCTATCATGCAAACTGGAAAAATGTATGTCGCTGAGGAGTGTGGTTTTTTCACATGCGAATGACATACGTTTTGCCGACATAAGTGATAGTGTAGACATGGTCTTAGTTTCTTAATTTAGATGTCCCCACCTCACCCCCATGTACATCTGATGTACCAGAAATGGAGAAGTAAAAATCCTCTTAAAGCCAACATTAGACTGAATTCACAAGACCAGACCCTGGATGTGGAAAAGTTTTGAGAAGTTGTGCCCTGAGGATTAGGGAAAACTAGAAGGCATTGCTAGAAGTAAAAACAAAATCCCAGTGTATTTTTTTCTATTACAACATCTCGGTAGAGTTGTAACACTACATACTACTTTCACAGGACAGAATATAATGGCTGGGGTCTGTATTTATTTTGTGCCAATCAACAGCATGTGGACGCCCAGGATGGGTGGGGGCATGGTAAATGTGATAGTTTATCCAGGCAGGATGGTTAATACTCTCTGCAAGGATCTTTTGATGGGAAATGTGAGTGCCAAAGGGGGTAAGAGACACGGGGAGGTGGTATGTCTTTTTTTGTGTTCGATTTTTGGGGCAGAACAGACTACTTTTTGTGACGTTGTCAGGGAATTTTATATGTGAGCCATAGCCTTGCACATTCCCTGGCTGTACTTCAGTATACAACCAGCAGAAGAAAGATTAAGCCACTTGACTTATTTTTCAGGAGTTTGTGGAGAACAGTAGAAAATCAATGAAAGAAGCTGGCAGGGGAGGTGGAGCTGAAGGCAGAGAGCTAAAACCAATGGTAGGTGCAGATGAGGAGGTGGCCATCCTCCAAGAATTTCACTTTTACTTCCTCTCCCTCTTTGTCTTTACTGACTGCACTTCTTCAGGGGAAGTTTTTGTTCTTTGTATCACTCAAGATGTTCTGCTTTTTCTGTTTGTGAGCTTGCCTATCACCTGGATGGCAGAGTTTTTGTCACAGCTGAGACCATCTCCTGTAAAAGTAAGCTGAAAGGAACTGTATCTTGGGAAATGGAAATACAGTGGCTTTAGGATCAGGATTGCAGCAGTGCCCACAACGTGCTAGTTAGTACACACAGAAGACAGTCATCTTATTTTGTAAGATCCGAGGGCGGGGAGTATAATTAATTACTAGCATAGCCCAACTTAACCCTCTTTCCATTGGTGAACTAAATTCTTAATTTTGCATTCAGTATAAAAGCCTGAAGGACACTTAGGAGTTGTATCCTAAAACAACGAAGCCGTGGAGCTCACACCAAATTATTTTAAACTGTGGCAAGGGATTGGATACAGTGTTCCTTTCAACTTGCTTAAAATAACATTTCTCCCAGTTGTTTGTTTTTTATTGCTAACTATTTATGTTGCTGTCTCTTGCGCTCTCTATTTTCATCTCACATTGCCAGATACAGGGACAATTCATCACTTATGCTTCTGAAGTCTTAACCACCACCTGTTTTCACTCACGCGGTGCCTGTTTGAAAGGCATTGCATATTTAAGTATCCTGTAATAAGGAACATCTGTAACTAATACAGATAATGGAGTTATCCATCTTGCAAGGTGAGCTTGGGACTTGGAGAATGGGGAGCTGGGACTTGGAGAACAGGGAGCCAGGCCTTCTGTGTATAAAAGATGGGCAGGTATAACTGAACTAGTTAGAGATGAGCCTGTTAATACTGATGCTAAAACAGCGTTTCCTATTATGTCAATACCTGCCGTAGGGTATAGTGGGGTTTATGTTGATTCCTCCAACAATAGGTAGTAGCTCTTTTAAATCATAAAAAGTAATGAAATCCAAATACATTTCCTGTAGTAGAAAATTCCTTTTTAATGTGGCATATATAAAGACGTGCTGTGCCAGCATTTGACCTAGAAAGATTGAATCCTGCTCTCTGATCAACTCTGTATCTGGGAGGAGTGTTCTGCTAGGTTATTTGTACAATCTGTTCTAGCATACCAACCTAGATTAGAAATGGTCTTTCATTATTGTGGGTTCCAAGAGCTGGTTACTGTTGTCATCTTTAGAATTGTGCTGAGTAATTCCCATGGACAATTTCCGCAAATTCCAACTAAGTGAACATTAGAAGCAACTTCTGCGATTTTCAAATTTATTCCCATGGACAATTTCCGCAAATTCCAACTAAGTGAACATTAGAAGCAACTTCTGCGATTTTCAAATTTATTCCCATGGGCAATTTCCGCAAATTCCAACTAAGTGAACATTAGAAGCAACTTCTGGGATTTTCAAATCTATCTAGGGGTATGCACAGCTCCCATTAAAATTAGTGGGGATTAGATGTCCAAATCCTCTAAGCAGCCTTGAAAATTTTAACTCAGAGTGGCCAATCTGAGCCTGAGAAGGAGCCAAAATTTACCAATGTACATTGCCACAGAGCCACGGTAATACATCAGCAGCCCCCGAGCAGCTCCCCACCCTGCTTCCAGCACCTCCCACCCACCTGCATCCCTGCCAGTCAGTGCCTCCTCCTCCCTCCCTGAACCTCCCAATCAGCTGTTTTGTGGTGTGCAGGAGGCTCAGGGAGGGAGGAGCAAGGGCATGGCGGACTCAGGGGAGGGTTTCGGAAAGGGTGGAGTGGGGACAGGGCCTATGGCAGAGCCAGGGGTTGAGCAGTGAGCACCCTCGGGCATGTTGGAAAGTTGGCATCTGTAGCTCCAGTCCCAGTCGGTGCCTATCCAAGCAGCCGCATATTAACTTCTGAAGAGCCACAGGTTGACTACCCCGTCCTAACCTAAAGTTTTTTACTCTGCTCCCAATTCAGAGTACTGGTTTGCATCATCAAGTAGTAGTCCTAATAACGTCCACCTTATAGTTAGTGCACACGGCTAATGATGCTAAAAGCTGTTGTTCCAGCGCTTTCAGACTTGGTTGCTTAAGCTTGGTTCCTCAGCCAGATTTGGATACTTCCATAAGTAGACCCTGTGAAAAGAGAGGCTGAACATCCACACTGACACAGCCTTCAGGGGAAGCTGTGCACACTCAGCACTCTTGGAAGTCAGGCCTCTTGTTTAGGAACCTATCTTTAGGCCACTCACATTTTTCAATTTATCTTTTAGTCCCTTACAGAGGATTGCTAGAGAGATGGTGTGAGCCTGGGACAGAAAGGCAGGAACTCTTACATTGTATTTCCAGTTCTGATACTAACTTGATTGCCTTGTACAAATCATCTGGCCATATTTTCTGAAGTGGCTTCCAATTTTGGGGTGTCTAATTTCAGCTGCATGGAGTCCAGAAAAGCAGGAATTAAACACTAATATGGATAACAAGAACATCCAGAGCTGTAATCGCTAATGCTGACCTTTTGGAAAGGATCTAAAACCTCTTGCTTCAGGGTTGAAGCCCATCTCTTAATTATTAGAGATTAGGATAAAACCTTCATAGGGGAGGCACTTTTCTCTGAAGGCCATTATCAGAGAAGGTACTGGACAAGATGGACCATAGTTCTGATATGGTCCAGCATTTCCTCGGTTCCTAAAGTTGAGTACCCAAAAATTAAAGGCCACTTTTGGGAATTTGGGCCTTCACTGTTTTGCCTCAGTTTCCTCATTTATAAAGTAGAGGGAATCTCTCTCAAGAGTGTGGAGGAGTAGTTCAGAAATTTAACTGGCCACCTAGAATTACACTTCTTAAAAATCTGAGTGGAAACATTTAGGAGTTGTCACTTCTGAAGAGACTGTCTAGGTTCAAGAACAAGGCTTTTCAAACTTTACTATTTGTAGTGATCCTTTTGGATCAATTTCTTCAGTTGATTGACATGTGTCTAAGACTTTACTGTATGACTTTGTTTTCTAGGCCCCTGGAGCAAGTTCATCTTGAAACTAGCCAGCCATTATGGAACCCATTGACATTCCAAAACACTATATATAACTAAGCAGCCAAAATCAGAAAAGGAACAGGGATTTAATACTTTTTTTAATGATTATTTTTGTGAAACATGTACTCTTTTCATACGGGTGGCTTTTACAAGCAACTTTATCATTGTTCCTTTTTTTAATCATTGTGGTCATGGAAATGTTAAGATTCTTACCTGATTAAGATACAATCTAGAGGAGAAATCAGTTATTTTAAAAAAAAAAACTAAATCAAGACTATTGGTTAGTGTCAGATTTATCAGGTGTCCCTCAAAATTGAAGTATAAACGAGAATTATGTGTAAATCAGCTCATTTAGGATTTTATATTTAAATGCAAATTGATCAGTGACTTCTGGGGAAATGCTTCAGATTTAAAAAACAATTAGTTTTAGGTGTTTTTAAAAGGGTTTCAATGAGAGTCATAATTATAACTCATTTGTAGTCAATCATTTTACTCACCAACCCTAATGGGGCCCAGTGGGGTTACACATTATTTTGTTTATAAATTTCAGATATCAAAATAACCAACTCCTCAGGTATTTAGATGTTGTGAGAGCCCCTGCATTTCTATGAAAGAGAAACTAGAAAATGGGAAAGGGATGAGTTTTATATGCAACTGTTTTCCATTTTACTTTATTTTCCCCTTTGAGTTCCGTATCCTCCTTTGCACTTCATAAGGCTCCTTCAAAGGGTATGGTTTCTCCAAACGAGCAGTTGAACAAACTGATCATTAAACTCAGCCTTATCCATACTCCTCATGATTCATTCATGACTAGATCTAAGGATGCTGGACACGGGGAGAGAAGCAAACTGTACGAAGATTATTGTAAGTTGTTTTTATTTAACGCCAGAGAGATTTGGGAAGTTTAAATGTAAATGGCCAGGCCCTGGCTGTTTTCTTATTCATATTAGTATGTACTGTAGCCGGTGGGTAAAACAGGAAAGGGTAGATAACCATTTCTTTGGAAATGACATTGCCATGGTATCTAAAGTTATCCGCTAACCATAAGAGAACTTGTTCATTTTAATTCCTGAGTGTTTAAAATTTTTCATTCCTGAAGCTTACCAGATATGAATGCTAATACTCCATTGTTCGGCTTATTGTAATGGTAAATGCTTAATGTATTTGCTAAGAACTCATGAACTGTTCATGCTATATACTCCTTTTTGTTACAATTTTTTAAGAAAACTATTTTTGTTAATGTAAAGTTAATATTTCAGAGCAGAATTTTTAAACTTATTGCACTAAATACAAGCTCTGTAAGAATAAATAATGCCTCAATGGTTTGTTCACTTCATACAAGAAAATCTTTTGAAAGAGAGCAGCCCTTCCAGCTAAGCTTTGCAAGTGGATTAAAGAGGGATGTGTGAAGAAGCATACGATTAATGCCACCAGGGTTTAACAGCAACTGTTTGCTTATGTGCTTCCTTTCAAAGGATCAGACCTTTAAACTGCTGCTGAAGGTAAAAGGCATCCTGTATTTTTTTAATTAATGAGTGCTCTTAACAGTTCCAGTGGTAGCTAACTATTTCTGTTTCTATAAGTCACTTGATACTTCAGTTTTTTCAGACTTCTTGCAATAAAAATCAGGATTAATAAAAGGATTTACCCTTTTCATAACACAAACCAAACAGTATGAGTATAAATAAACTGTAGCTGTTTGAGGGCGAAAAACTGGCTGAGGCTCTGATCCTGCAAACACTTATGCAACTGTGTAGCTTTACTCAAGGGAGTAGTTCTGTTGACTTCAACAGGACTGCTCATGTAAGAAAAGTTATGCACCTGTGTAAGCATTAACTGGGTCAGGGCTTTAGTCTGGGATTTTAATTGGAGCACTGGTTAGGTATCTCAGTGTAAATTACATGCATCTGCCAGGATGTCTGAGACGTTAGAGCAGCCTTCATTTGTGCCCTCAAGGAGTTCCTGCTGCAGCAGCTCAGCTGCAGCTCTGGTTTGGACACACAGAATATTTGCATAGGTCAGTGGGGTTCGGCAGCTAGTTAAGTGCTGGCTCGGCAGGATCATAGAAGCTGGATTCCAAAGCTAAGAAGAGGATTTGTCATGTACCTAGCTACTCCACAGAAACTGCAGCTTACACCCTGTTTCTGAAGACAGTATCTGACATGCTCTGACAGAAGCCTTGGATTTGGCTCACTTTGATGACCTAACATCAGATTCCTGCTGTGACAAGTTCCACAACTTTGGGTTCTCTGCTCCCTGGAAGCTGTGAGGGAATGGGGTGCTTTTCAGTGGACTTACAACTGGAACTGTAATCAAAAACAAATTTTGTATTTTTGTATAACT
This sequence comes from Dermatemys mawii, assembly GCA_007922305.1. Classification (NCBI taxonomy): domain Eukaryota; kingdom Metazoa; phylum Chordata; order Testudines; family Dermatemydidae; genus Dermatemys; species Dermatemys mawii. The sequence goes on along the minus strand of ML677392.1, from coordinate 4,945,609 downwards.
TGCCTGTGCACCATTTTTATAACAGGGCCTGTTTTACAAATAAATTGGTTTTATTATCACAGTGTGTAGAAGTTATGGACAACACTTTTGTATGGGTAGCTGTAATTTTCAAGTTATCTATCATTATAAAGTTCTTAATCAATTCAAGGGTGCCATTCCTTAGTGTACGTACAGTGTGCATAGCTTTTCAGTTACAAAGTAGGGTCATGCCTTACTGAACTATCACAAATGCCCTGGCTGTTCAAAAGCATTCCTTTCCCATGCAGGCTTTCTAGTGGCACTTCAGTGTTTTGAATGCTCTTTCAAACTTACTTTTTGCAGCGGACTACAAGCTGCCCTCTTCCTTCCTAGTCCCTCCTTTGCGTGTGGAGATAGAGGAGGAAAACAAGTCTCTAGAGAAAGTTACTTGCAGAGACCTGTTGCCTAGCCTGATACAGAGGGTAGTGGGATGCGATTTCTCCTGCAGTAATATCTACATGTGGCAGCTGAGACGCTGGGCACCACCAGCAATAAAGGATTGACACACTTCTTTCTATCTCGTTATCAAAGCTAGTGTCGGTGCTACCATTGCCTCCTGCACTGGGCAACACTTTCTGATGAGGGGGTGGCTGAGAAGGATAAAACTTGGGAAGCCATTTCCTTAGGATGCCCCTCAAAACGCTGCATAAGCAAGAAGGATTAGCGATTCAGCCAGGTCCGCTTGGATTTAAAATCCTAGCCTGGGTGAACGACAGCACATTTGGATGGTCGCGTATTATGCAACATAGTCTAGCTTTGGTCACTTGGGCTTGAAAGACCAGAAGACTTGTCTGCTATACTTCGGGTGGAGACTGAGCCGTGTCAGGCCCTTCCTGCCTCTCCCTGTTCTTTAAGGACAATGTCCTGGCCACAGGGAGAACAGACCTACCTGCGGAAAAGCTCTCATTTCTATAGTTCTCTTTCAGCATAGGGGCACCAAGCAGCTGCGCTGACCTCAGTATGTGCCAAGGGCATCCTCACCTGCCCAAGACAGTGATTCAGGAGATCACCTGGACCGAATGGGGGGATTTAAGGTGCTTCCCCTCCGCTTTGTTCTGAGCCACTTATCTCCAGCCTGAGTCCATCCTCTCTTCCTCACAGCAGTTGCAGTCATTGCACTCGCCATGTTTGGGAGGACATACTGCCACTGTGAGATCTGAGCGCTGCTCCACAGCTAACCTCTAAGCATGCAATGCGAACAACTCAACATGCATCCCCAGCCCCTGTTCTTGGTTTGATTCCTGGGGTTACATTCAACCCCAAGCGTGCCCGTTGGCAGGGCTGTCTTAGGTACAGCTTTCATTTGGCTCTGTAGCTCAAGAGAGTCTTATTGTTCGTGGGTGACCAAGAAGGGAGGCACCTAAGGGGGGCTCACTCAACCTGAAAAATCCAGTTATGGGCCCCATTTATTCACCGCTAATCTAGGGCTTCTCCCTTTGCTGGCAATAGCTGCCTTTTGAAAGGGCTTTCCCCACAATAAGCAATTCCCAGGCACCAAGATGCCCCCTTTTCCTGAGATGCATACTGGCTGGCGGCTCTCCCAATGGAGAACGGTAGAGACGAGTCCCAGCTGAGTCAAATGTTCTATCCACCAAATCTGCCAGGATTTGAGTTTCTCTTTGATGTACCCTCATGACATGCACTTTAATGGCTTGCTCTGAGCAGTTAAAATGTATTCTATGAATGTATGTTGTGGATTCAGAGTAAGATGTATCTAGCAGACTTTTGTATAGTATATAACCACCAAACAGTGATCATTCTAGTCTTCATGCATATTACACATTGTATTGAGAAACAGTCATTAAAGCGAACTGTGGGCCAGATCTAAGAGTGGGCATCTAACTTGAAGCGCCTAGTTTTGAAAGTCTTGGCCCGTGCTTATACAGTTACTGTTTTCCTAAATCTAAGCATCAGTTTCATAAAGTATGTGTTAGTAATAGTCCCGAGCTACATTATGGCTGAACAAACCCTGTAGTTTTTTAATTTCATATTCCCAAACCTAGCTCTAAAACGAACAGATTTGTCTGAAACATTGTGCACATTCTGATAAACACTCAGCTAAGTCACCTCTAAATGTATTTTTTTAAACAATGTCTTTAACACTTGCTGTTTATTATTGCCTTTGGGCAGAGACTTGTAAGTTTCTCTGTTTCATATGCTGTCTAGCCACCTGTGTTCTCAAGCTGCTTTCCTTTATGGACAGATTAGAGAGGGCTGGGATCTCAGCCTTTTTGTTTGTAGCCTGGAATGTGTTATGGAAAACATTGAGAACTGTTGGTGTACCACCGAGCTGCAAAGTTTAGCTTCACTGTAGCAAGAGAATGAAAATCGTTTTGGCTCGGTTGCAGTGACATTCTAAAATTATGAAAATACTTTTCTATTTGCATTAAGCTGTTTGACTCAATTTATTTTTAAAATGGATTTGACCACCTCATATTCTCTTTAAAGAATGAAATAGATTTTGAACAATTAAAACCCTTTGGGCAAGTTTTCTCCCCAAAGGGGAAAAACATGCAAATTATAATGCTCTGAATGTACCTGTTCTCTACAGGAAATTTCAGAGGAATTAGAACAGGTGGTTGTCTGGAATTTCCATCTTGAATCAGCCAAAATCCTATAAAAATAGTTGGTAGAAATTCTATTCAAAAAACAAATTACCAAGTACTATGGGATCAAAACCTGTTTGTTTTACAGCTGAAATTGATTCCAATTGATGTTCAAATAAATCTAGCAGGATTTGATCCTTTGGTAGATTCTGTAGAAACGTTGGACATACTTAACAGAGAAGTAAGACTGCTGCAAGGTTTTACTGCAGAACCACCACCAGTCTTGAAGACTGAACTGCAGTGCTTTAAATAAATTCAAAGAATGCTTTGACCTCTGAACTATATGACAGAAGACATAAATAGATTACAATACAAGCAGCAACCGATTTTAAGGTACCTTAAGGTGGTTTTCTCTGCAGCAGTTAAAGGCATCACTGACAGCACTAGAACAGCAATGCCTGCATTTCTTCTAAACGGTATAGGTATTAACTTGCACAAGATGAGCCAATGCTTTTCTTGGCAGGTAAAAATGTGTTTTGCTGGGATTTCCAGAAGAGTTTAGGAATGCAATTCCCATTGAAAAAGAGAGTTCCATAACTCACTCCATCAGCCGCCTTTGCTCTTTATTCAAAAATACTTCACTTACTAAATGTTGGGATTGGGTAGATCTTTACCTGAGAGTGAGAGTCCAGGTGTAAGTTAGAAAAAGGCCAGAGAGACAGTCAGCAAGGTCTCTTCACTATGGAGTAATGCTAGTTGACATAGAGCAGAATAAAAAGAAGCCACCAATCCTCCTTCTCTGAAACATCTGTGCAAAGGGGGTCGGGGGGAAGATGAGCTGCGGTTAACACTGTTTGCTAGGAGCCAGGTAGTCATCCAATGCCTGTCACACCAGGATTATTCATGTTTGTCAACAGCTCCTAGTTTACAGGCTCAGCCTGCTCCCAGTGAAGTCAGTGGGAGTTTCACCCTTAAATGTAGTGTGAGCAGAAGCAGGCTCTTACTCCACCTCCTTGGACAGATCGGGGAAGAGACCAGCATCACATGCTCTCTTCTGGGTGAGTGGTGCTTGGTTTACAAGAAGTCTTGTTTCCTTCCTGCCCTTTTGAAGGAAGTTCTCTTTGTAATAGACTCATTAGACCAAGGCTCTGGCTGAGTCACTGAAGTCCTTAAAACTCGATTGAAGGACGTCACGTGCTAGAAAATCCACCATTTACTCTACTTCAGACAAAAGTGCTGTGCTGCAGAGGCAAGGTCTCTGCCAATCTGACCTGGGGACCAGTTCCTTCCCAACCTCAAACATGGCAGAGTCAGACTTCCAATGCCTTCTCTGTTGTACAAGCTGGAAGCCCTAGAAGAGAAGAGCTGAGAGAATGGATGGTAAAACATAGATACAGCCTAGCACAGTTATGTCCCGAGGTGTTCCCATCCTGCACCAAAAAGATTGGGAATCACTGGCTGGCGGGTGGGCCTGGCTGACCTGCCCGGGGTCTAAGATGTGTCTGTTGCACACCCAACCACAGCTCTTTGGCCACAGTAAAATAGGGTCTACATCTTCTTCAATAGGGCCTTAGGTAATGACCTTGATTTTTAACAGGTAAGGACGCAGATGACTGGTATGTGTTTAAGGGGGAGGCAAGGCCTGGAAGAGAATAGGGGAAGGGAAGGCACTCTACAAAGTAGTACTGCACTTACCTTGTCTAACACTCATTCTTACAGGGCCAGATCCGCAGCTGGTGTAAATGTCACTCTGAAGATGATGGCGTTTCACTGATTTACGGCAGCTGAGGATCTGGCTCACACTGTCAGCTCCCACATTCAACATGTCGGCTGCAGGTGTTGCCGCCCTGGCTTCACTGTGATTAAAACAAGCATGTCTGTGACCCAGGAGCAGAGAGTGGTGGTAGAAAGCGAGTAGCTGGGAGAGGGGACATGTCTCCAGAACAGCAGTGGATTAGAACGACACATGGCCCAGATCCACAACTTAGCTACCTCCTTCCTCTCCAAAATAGCCTCCAGTTTCCTTCCTCAAAGCCTGAGTAGTGTGTACTCTGCACCCTGGCTAAACTGGGGTTGCACAGCAACCTGCCTGTGTCTATCTTCCCTCACACAGAAGTGGCCCCCAAGGAGGCAGCCTGGACCCAAGGTGTGTCTAGGAATCCTGCCCTGGCAGCAGGTGGCAGCCATTGGATGAGTGCTCTGCTGTGTGCTTTCCACTAACTCATTGGTGCCCACCCCCAATATTGCAAGGGGCCTGCCTTAATCCTCCCCTGCTACCTAAACTAATGGGATGGCCCTTGGAACAACACAGTAAACAGAATTTTACTTGCTTCTGCAGACCAGATGGGCATTGACAAAGGTTGGCTGGAGCCCTTCACCGCTGAGTTTCATAGGCATAAAGAGGCCTACAGACCCTTCTTAGTGGCTCAGAAAGCATATGTACCATTGCACAGTTTGGCAAGTGTTGGTTTTCCTCTTTTTTGGCCTTTTGCAAGTAGGCAATAAGGAAGGTGCAGCCGTCTACCAGCAGATTGGCATTATTTTTGTACTGTTTGGATTGTATCACAGATAGTTACTATATTTGATACCGAAAAAGTGGGGAGTCAAAATCTGTTTGGAAACATTGGTTTTACAGACCAAACATGGCTTAAGTACTTGCAGATGGCGTTGTTACAGCCTTTACCACTACTTCATCCTGGCTTTTCATCCAGATCCCGCATACTTCTAATAAGGGGATCAAACCCATGGAGTGTATTAGCAATTAATGTTGAATCTTGCTGGTCCATTTACTAAGAAGTGCGCTTCTTTCCAATGGAATGCCACCTCCTTTTGGAATAAAACTAGTTAACGTGACGCTGTTTGTTGTTGTCTGAGAACCTGAAATGTGTTGTAATGAAAATTGTAAATGGTGGAGGGAAGGGAAATTAACAGTTCTGATCTACTATTAGATTTTCTGTGTAAACTGACTGTGGCAGAATACTGATGCAAACTGTATTTTAGTCTAACAAATGTATAGCAATTTTTTATGTATCAGAATAAAGTTTTATAGGAAAGTCTTTTTCATGTCTACTCTGTTGGCTGGTAAGATGCTTTCCCTTTCAGGGTGGGTTAGTAGCAGAATGGAACTGGGCTTTGATGGGCAGACTTTGGCTCTGGATTAAACTTCCCCTGAGGGTATATATAATAGACTCAGAACTACAGTGTGGCCTATCCCCACTTGGATATTAAAATGTGTTAGCCATCATGTTTCTTATACACACACCTTTTTTTCCCCTTATGTAGACAGGAAAAAAAATATGGTCGGATGTCTGTCCAGTCCCCCTCTAACTGAAGTAACACATTTACACGCAAATATGTATGAGCATGTTACTGTAATGCCCCCAGGCTTAAAAAGGCATCTCTAATATTAGACCATGCTCCTCCCAGCAGTACCTCATTACTACTGACAATAGCACCTGGAGCTCTCAAAGGATCAGCATTCCATTGTGTTTGGTGCTGTACACAGACCAAGACATGGTTCCCACTCTGAAGATTTTACAGTCCAAGGCCCCAATTCTCCAGTGCTTTATACATGTGCTTAACTTGGAGTCTCATGGCACACTTTTAAGCTTTTTCAGAACCAAAGCCCAAGAGGACAAGTAGCATTGCAAGGATGGGAGTGCAAAGAGGCAGCATAATCATGTGGATAGGAAACCGGACTGGGAGTCAGGAGCCCTGTGTTCTCTACTACAGCTGCAGTCTGAGCCTGAGTGAGTCTGTGCCTCTCTTTTCCCATCTGTAAAATAGGGGTGTAGCGGAGTGGTCACCCACTCCTGCCTGAAGGGTATAAAACAGCTCTGGGAGAGGGCTGGGGCAAGGGAAAAGCTGGGCTGATTGGGAGGCAGCCTCACCTGGGGGCCATGCCCCAAACAGCCCCAGCTGGCCCTATTAAGGCCAGGGAAGCCAGGAGCTGAAAGAGTGTCTCCTCCAGCTGTGGAGGAAGACAGGCCTGGCTGCTGGGGAGCTTGACACGGTACCTGGAGTGGAGCAGGGCTGGGGAAACGCCAGAGGAGCTGGGGAACTCTAGCCTGGAAACCCCCCAGGCTGCTGGCCTAGGAGATGGCCGAAAAGGGATACTGGGATTGCAGGGGCAGCCCACTGGTAGGCAGAGGCAGCAGGCCCAAACCTCCCTTGCTGTTATGACTGGCTTATACAGACTGCAGTCGGCCCCAGTGAAAGGGGGCTCGATGGTGACTGGCAGTAGCCCATAGCCTGAGGCAAGGTAGGGATAGTGGGTGGAGGTTCCCCTTGGAGGGGAGAGCCAGAGTTCTGTGAGGGTACTGCTAGGGGGAAGCACCCAGGGAAAGGGGCACTGGGGTCCAGGAGGGACATGGGGCCAGCGGCAAGTGGGACATCGGCCTTCAAAGGGTGCTCCGGAGGCTGGAAAGCTAAGTCCCTGGACTGCCAGCAGGAGGCACCGCAGGAGGGAGTCACCACTCTGCTCCAAGGGTAATGTTACTTACCCACTCTCACATTCTGGGGGCAGTAAATAGGACACCCACTTCAAGTTCTTTGAGATCAGATGAAAGAGGTAACTTAGGAGATCAGATCAGAGCACTTCAATGCAGCCTAGTTCAGTGGGATCAGAGAGCTCCCCTCCTTTCCCCCTGCATGATAGCTGTAAATTTCCTCTTTTGTTACTGCCAGTTTCCCAATGGACTATAACAAGCCATGCAGAGCGGTGTTTTCTCCCCATGTGATCCTTTATTTCCTGCAAACGCAATGCTTTGGAGGCTTTCACTTAACTGGGAGCGAGTGCCAGCTCAAACCTTGAAGTTAAAGCCATTGTGAAGAATCGCTAAATACAATTAGGAGGCATAAAGGACTGATCAGCCAGTCAGAACGTTGGACTCCTGCATACAGCTGGGGCCGCATGTGGTGGAACTAACTACCCCTAAATTAGGCCATTTTAACTGGGAAATTCCATTTGAAAGTACACTGAGGGACCAAACCTCCTCAGTTCTAATGTATGCTAGGTGCTTTCCAGATAGGTAAGACAGTCCCGCCTGCCTCCCACTCCACACAACACACAACACAATCTGTTTGTCCTGTGGGTCTCAGTGCCTTGTAATTTCTCTGGGGAGGCCTCAAGGCCACATTGCTTTGGCTCAGAGTCTCTCATTCCCAGTTTCCCAGCAGTGAAGCCGCACAGCGTGGCTTCCCGGTAGTTATTGCCTGGAACCTTCAGGGCGCTGTGCACGCACCCTGAGATCAGGCAGAACTCCACTGTCGAGACTTCAGGACAAGGCTCTAAGACAGTCCCATGCTGGCTCCCTCTGTGGCATCTCTGCCCTGGGGGAAGCAGCATTGACTCCTGCTTGTCTCTGAACCAAAAGAGCCTTGCTGCTCGGAGGGGGGGGGGCGCAAACTTTTTGGCCCAAGGGCCACATCTGGGTATGGAAATTGTATGAGAGGTCATGAATGCTCACAGCATTGAGGTTGGGCTGCAGGAGGGTTCAGGCTCGGGGTGGGGGTGGGCTCTTGGGTAGGACTGGGGATGAGGGGTTGGGGGTGCTGGAGGGTGCTCTGGGCTGGGACTGGGGTTCAGAGGGTGGGAGGGGAATCAGGCCAGGAGCAGAGGTTTGGGTCACAGGAGGGAGTTAGGGTGGCACGCTCTGAGTGGCGCTTACCTCAAGCATCTCCCAAGACGTATGTCCCCTCTTCAGCTCCTCTGTGGAAGTGCAGCCAACGGGAGCTGGCCAATGGGAGCTGAAGAGGCGGCGCTTGGGGCAGTGTGTGAAGACTCCTAGCTGCCCCTACACTTAGGAGCTAGAGAGGGGCCATGCCGCTGCTTCCGGGAGCTGCGTGGAGTGGAGCAAGACACCGCTCCCCGGCTGGAGCACCGGAGTGGGGCAAGCCCCAGACCCCACTTCCTGGCGGGAGCTCACGGCCAGATTAAAATATCTGGACATCCAGATGGGGCCTCCAGCCTGTAGTTTGCCCATCTCTGGAGTAGAGGATGGACCTGGGGAGAACTGGACAGGGATAATGGGGAGGGGGTTTGGAAGAGGAAAACAAACATGGAGACCTGAAATGGCGGAGAAAATTGGGGCTTGACCTGAGTAGGCTCAGAGGGAAGCCTGTGGTGAGTGTGTGGAGAAAATGGGAACCAGAAGATGAAACCCACGCAGGGAAATAGATGGGAAGGACAGAGATTGTGCAGAAGGGTGGACAGGAACCAGGAGGAGAGGGGAAGGAAGGTGGGTGAGGTACAAGGAAGAGAGAAATGGTTTAGGGAAAGAATGAGAAGAGGGTAAGGGAAAACCAAGAGAGAGACCCAAGAAAATATTAACAGGAGGGAAAGCGAGAGTATGGAGTAGAGAGACGTGAACACAGGAGAAGGTAGGAGAGGAGAGCACAAGAAATGAAAAAGCAACAACACACACAACTGTGTCATTCTGGAACACATGGAATTCCACAGTCAAGATGCTCTTAAGTCAGGGGTGGGCAAACTATGGCCCGCAGGCCCTTCCTGACCAGCCCCTGAGCTCCTGTCACAACAAGCAGCGTGGGCAGGGAGTCCCGGGGGTCTGTCGGGGGCGGGGGTGTGGATAGGGTTTAGGGCAGTCAGGGGACAGGGAGCAGGGGGGCTTGGGTAGGGGGTGGGTTTCTGAGGGGGACAGTTAGAGTGGGGGGCCTCAGGAGGGGGCAGGCAGGGGACATAGAGCAGGGGGACTTAGATGGAGGGGGTGCAGTCCCAGGGGCTGGTTAGGGGTGGGGGAGGACTTGGGAGGGGGCAGTCGGGACAAGAAACAGGGGAGGTTGGATGGGTTGAGGGTTCTGAGGGGGGTGAGACGTGGGAGGGGCTCAGATAGGGGTCGGGGCCAGGCTACCCTACCATGCCCTCCATACAATTTTTAACCTCGATGCGGCCCTTGTGCCAAAAAGTTTCCCCACGCCTGTTCTAAGTGTGTACCCCTGCGTCACATTGTCTGAAAAACAACCCACAAGGGACCAACTCTGGCACTGACAAGTCGAGACCACAGAGCAAAAAGACTTATCCTGATGATTGACTTTACCAATAAACGCATATTGCAGATATGGCAATATCAAGACCAAATCTGTACTTCTGATCTTAAAATCTACAAATATCGGAGTCATTAGAATAGCTCATTAAATGTCCATGTGATGCTCGGGGTTGTATTTGGTACCCTGACAAGGCATCAAAGGAAAGACAAAAGTATAATTACAAAATAGAAGTCATTGAAATGTAGGGTGGAAGGACCCTCAGGAGGTCATCTAGTCCAGCCCATACACTGGGGAAGATTACGTACACTTAGACCATCCTTGACAGGTGTTTCTCTTTTTCTTAAAAACCTCCATAGTTTTACCTTCTAAAAAAAGGCAGGGCTTTATGAATTACTCTAAGAATGAAAATGCCCAGGGACTCCCCCAAAATAAAAACCATGAACAATTCTGTCTACTAAAGTCAGACTTACAAAGAACTTGTTCCCTGTAGATAAACCTTGGTGAAATTCAGTGGAACAGCCTCAGCAGCAAGCCAGTGTCACGGGTCTGGGGAGACACCTTTTCTTTTTCTAGAATTATTAGCCACGCTGTTCAACCAGGGCCTGATCCATTGACTACCAATGTCAATTGGAGGCTTTTTTCCATCACTTTCAGTTTATATGGAACCTTAGCTCGACCTCTTTCTAACTTAGCTGTTTCTCTTTGCTGCAGTATCTGAGCACCTCATAATTTTTAATGTATTTATGTACACAATCCCCCAGTGTGCTGGGAAACTGAGGCATGGAGAGACCAAGGTCCAGAGCCTCAACTGATTGCAATGGGAGTTAGGTGCATAAATACCTTTGCAGATCTGGGCCTACGTTACTTGTCCACGGCCATACAGGAAGTCTGTGGCAGAGCAGAGGCCCGCTGATTCAGAGGACAGTGCCCCGTCGGCTAGCCATCCTTGCTGTCTCCCATGCTCTAACTGGGAGGCCTTTAGATTAAATCCAGAGCATGACTTGGGACCCACATTTGAGCCTGAGATTTGGAGAGAAGTAACCAGACCCATCTTATCCACTTCCATCGCTGACATCAATACCCAAGATACATTTTGTTGCCAGAGTTTTTATTCCTCTAAGACTTTGCATTTAAAGTGGGAACTCTGCTGTCTGAAACCTGTCAGAAACATAATTTAAACCGAAGGGCCTTTTGTCATTATTTCTGGGACTGTGGCTGACTCAGGGCTGTGATTTCATGTCCAAGGCATTCTAGTGTGAAATACCTGTTCACCATTGATTTGTCTGTACCTGATTACTGTCAGCTCGGGTGGCTGGATAAATCAACTCAGAGGGGTCTGCCCTATGCTTTATTTAGGACATGTAAAGCTGTACTTAGGGTGACCAGATGTCCCGATTTTATAGGGACAGTCCCGATTTTGGGGTCTTTTTCTTATATAGGTTCCTATTACCTCCCACCCCCTGTCCCGATTTTTCACATTTGCTGTCTCATCACCCTAGCTGTATTGGCTCAAAAATCTGTCCCAACATTGGATTTTCTTAAATTTTATTGCATTCAAGGTAAACAAGGGGCAATTAGATGTCAAGTGAAGAGTATGAAATATATCAGATGACAGCAGTAAAAGGACGGTAACACTGCACAACTAGGCACTGGCCATCCTGGGGGCTTCTCAGCACTACCGCTATACAAATGATAACAAGGGAGTGTTTGTTTTTTTGCAGTTTTGAAAAGACCCAAACCCATACTAGAAATGCAGGTCTGAATCATCTGGCTTTACACTGCAGCCAACTTGAAAGTGAACCCTGGTTGAAAATGGAAGTGATAGTTACACTGTGAGGAACTCTTTCATTTTTTGTTCACATCTACACTATTGCCAGCTCCAAGTGGTCCAAGATCATGGATCAAGCTCCCCGGGATCACAAGTTTGGCTTGAAAAAATTAAATATTTTTTATTTGCTTCTAGTTTTTGACTCTTAAGCGGTCAGGTTTTCAAGCTTTTCTCAGCAGCCATGAGGGCTAGAAATTTGATCAAAACCAAAAGAAAAAAGCAAAGCTGAGAGTCTCATATAATCATTTGACTGCAGGAGTAGGCAAACACCAAGTATTGGGAGAGTTGACACACCCAAAGACATCTGGGCAAAAAAAGTTCTTTGTTCAGGATTCAGTAACCTCGTGCTTTGAATCAAGGGCTGAGAAAGCATCCAACTCATGTCTAAGTCGTCCAAGATGTCCTCTAACAAAAAGCAAGACAGACAAGATCCTGATCATTCTAGACATTCCTGATCATTCTAAAAAGAAGCAGAAAGGACCCTTTGTCTGTCCCCTCCCCGGACACATCTACCCACTCACCCCCTTCTCCTTTTCGGGCTCTTTATACATGACATAGCGGAGGGGAAGGGCTTGTACGTCTATTCCCACACCCACACTTTGCAGGTCATCTTTAAAGGAAAGAGAGGGGGGAAGAAGGGACCGAGGGCTCCTTTGCAGAAGCAAAGTAGCCAACCTCAAAGAATTAAAAGTTAGGGGGCGTTTACACAATCTCCAGGGTTCACAGTTTTCTAAGCAGTTCAACCGCAGAAGCCTTTGCAGATGGGACTGTAGGGAACATAGAAATGTCACTAAGCCGCAAGACATGATACAACAATAGAAGAAGATGGCTAGAGTAGTTGTGGGCAATTCCGAGATTAAGGTGACATGAGCGGCGCTGACAGGACTCTTGGATGTCTTACCTGGCAAGAAGCAGGGCCAATGCTGGAAAAGAATGGAACTGATGCCAAATCCATGCACAAATGTGTGTGCAAATTGGGCCCCCAATTACCACACTAGTTACATGGGCAATTGCACAAGCAAGTTAAGTGCTCAACTGTAGGTGACTAATTTTGAAAAGCTATTCGAGTCTCGGGGGTATCAGTGACAAATCTCGCACTGAAATAGTCTGTGGTTTATTTAGAAAAACAGCCCTCCCCTTTGCTGAGCGAAATGGTTAATTGTCCCTACAAAATACCAGCTCCAGTCTCCATCCTGCCAGCTGTGTACTGCCAGTGTGTTTCAGCCTGAGGGCAAATCCCATGACGAGGGCTATACAGCATTGTGTTCCTAGAGCTTTGCTGCTTCATCTCGTAGCATTTCCTTGCTTCTGTAATCACAACATGCAATGATCATAAAAAACCTGGCAGGAATTAAAACTATTCCAACTAAATAGCCAATTAGTCAGCCACTGCTTTGCAACTTGGGCGTGAAATAAATAGCCTTTGGCTAGCAAGCGCAGTTGAGAAATAAAATTGGTGCTCCGATAAAGTACCATTCTGGAAAGGTTTCTGAACTATTAACCCTGGCTCCAGCAGGGCATCACAGAAACACCACGATGCACCAGATCCACGGTTCCTAAAATATGGACCGTGTGTTCATCCAAACAGTTAAAACATGCTAGTGAGTCATTTTCCTTGTGGACTGGATTATCAGCAGGAAGGAAGGAAATGGTTGTGCTTATAAAGAAGCCATGTTGTCTCTAAACTACATTGGCAGGACATTTACTCAATTTAGCACCAATGCACAAGGCACTCAAATATGCTCACAATCCCCTTGGTGTTACACATGTGTTTTCCCATCTCTGCTGGTGCAAGACCTTTGTGCAGAGCCATTTGGATGGAATGGACACACACTAATTGTTGCATCCATAGCAGTTGCACCCTTATTCATTTATACAAGTGTTTCCATAGCCCTGTTAATGTAGCAGCTGGGTGCCGCACATCATTAAAATCACAGTCTCTACACCTGATGGGCAGCTGTGTCCTTCCCTTACTCGGACAAAACTCTCACTGATGTGACTGATAAGATGGAGAGTTTTGTCTAACTAAGGTCTGCAGCATCAGGTGCCACAATACATCCCAAACCACTCGTGTAAATTATTGTTTTCATGGGGGCTCAGGTAAAAAAAAATCAATGTAGCTTTAAACACTTACTTGGGGGGAGGAATAAGAGTAGGGTTTACCCAATTTGAGGTTAGCTGGTCCTGCCCAAATGAAGGTAAACAACAACAACAAAATGTTTGTGGAGTACTACGCAGACTATGCTGGGAAGTATAAACCCCACACTGGTAGTGATGGGGTTAAAGGGAGCTGGAGAGGCCAAGTGTGGCACCTGGAGGGGAGACAGGTAATGAAGGATTGGACGCAGGGAGGGAGGAACGGACTGGTTGGTTCCTAAAGGCAGGAGCGCAGGTGATACAAGGGAGATCGAGAGTTGTAGGCTTTCCTCTCTGAACGGCTCTGAAGGGAGACTGCGGGAAGAGGAAAGACTCTCCTATGGCAGGTCCAGGAGAAGGCCAAGCCCTAGGGCAGACAATCTGGGGTGAGATAGGGAAAAGGCTGCAACCTGAGGACAGGACTTCACCTGGCTCTAGGAAGAGCCAGGTGACTAGGGAGAAAGCCGCAAGAGGCAGTGCTCTGTAAGGAGCCGGAAAGAACTGAGCCCACTTTTACTTGTTGGGGCTTGTTTTGGACTCTAGAGTACCCCAGAAGAGGCAGAACTACAGTGTGACCTAGCTGGAGGCCACTGCACAGGCCACTGGAACCCAGAGGTGCGACAGGGAGGAGTTGCTGCAACAGCAGGTCTTAAAACAACAGGGTGAGTCTGAGATGTGTGTGGGGATCTTTATTGCACTCTTATTTAATGCAATAAAAAGCTAAATTTTTGCTCCCGGCAGTCACCGTGGGCATTAATGGTGTTAAAATGCTAACTCTCATCCAGTGAGACCCAGCTTACCCTGTGCTTCTAGGCTCTAGAGCTTAGGAAGCGTTTGAAGGTCCTGTTTACCTATAGCAAAATCTGTGGTGTGTATATCAGGAAGACTGACTTTGAACCCTATGTCAAAAGAATATTAAGGATGCAAAGTCAACCACTCAAGTCAGGAAGTGCCGGAATTAAGGTTGCCTGTATAAAGTTGTGCCCGTGCATTACGATACAGTCTTTAATTACGTGATCACATACTAATTATTCCTCCTTCCCCAGGATTGCTTCCTGGAGCTGAAAAGAGAAACTACAGAGAAAATCCTGCTCATGCCCTGCAGCCCAGAGCTGAAACATGCTCAGTGCTGTTGGCATGCAGGAGATGTGTAGGTGGAGCATCTCAATGTACATGGAATATTTAGAGACTAGCTGCCAGGTTCTACTAAGCAAATGGCATTTTTCAGAGGCATTTAATTCTGCCAGACTTGAGTAGACTTTCACAGAGGTGGCAACGGGCAACCTTTTGTAACCCTGGTGATCCATCCATCCTGTCAAATGTTTTTCCTTGCTCTGAAGCATAGACACATTAGAACTTATCAGCAAAACAGTTGCCAGAATTTAACGTAGCCACAATAACATCCTTTTCCTTCATCTTGGAAGCAGCTGGACTATTTTTGCCAAAACTTTCCAAAATCATCCTGAGGTAGCTATCTGGCATGGATTCTAGCTGCTTGCCTAACAGTCTGGCAGAGTTCTGGACAGCTGAGACAAGGGACTGCTAATAGAATTTACTAAGTAAAGCTGGGAAATACTTTATTCTTACTGAAATGTCTTGTCAAAAAGTGCAGATTTGAGTTAGCCAAAACACTTAGTTAGCTCATGTCGAATTTGCTGAATTGTTTTGGTCAAATTCTCCCCCCCCACCCCGTCCCTGTCCCCTCCCCAAAAAATACCACTAAATTCTGACAGAGTCAAAAGTTTTTTGACTGTCAAAACAAAATTTTTTTAATTTTCAGTTCAAACTAACTGTTTCAAAATTTTGTTTGATTTTAATTTTAAAAGTAAAAGTTTGAAATCAAAATATTTCAAGTCAAAGGAAATGTTTAGTTCAACCCAAAACAAAATTGGCAAGAAAACTAAAAAAAAAAAGTTATTAGCCTAACTCTAGTGTTATGCAACCTTAACTACAAGAATTTCTGCTAACTTTGCCTATAATAGAGTATACTGAGTGAAATTCATCCCTATTCAGAGAGCCAGCTCTAGGTGATGCGCAAAATCTCATAATTATGTGAATTAAAAAAATTCAAATAAAACAAGGAAATACACTAGCTCATTAATGGAAGTAACGTTAAATATTGTCACCAACTGAAAACCCATCATATTACTCTTGCAATTATTTTCACTGTGTTTTTTTTTTTAATTAATAACTAGGAGTTAGGAATTTCCTAGTCGCTGGGCTTGCTGATGTCCTGGGATGGAATTCTATTTCGATGGGTTTGTCCTGTCCGCACTAGCACAAACTGTCTTCAGTAGCAATTCACCCCTTCTCAGCAATGGGTCTATTTCCTAGCACAAGACAGCGCTTTAGATACCAGCCAGGAAAGACTGAGTACTTAAAGTGGAGACTGATACAGTGCAAGTAGCCACTGGGGACTTGAAGGGACTCAGAACAGACAGAGACGACTTTTCCAATGCTTCTCAAGGGCAGAGGTGTTGGAACAATTTTTATAGTAGAGGTGGCTGAGAGCCATTGAACCAAAGTGTAAACCACGTCAGCAGCCCTTGTTCCAGCACCTATGCTCAAGTGATCCATTCATTTCTGCAGACACTAATGTTTCTTTTTTGTAATTATCTAACTCTTGCCACAGTGGACATACTTTTCCAACCATTAACTAACGTAGCACCACCTTCGACCTCCCTGACATTCCAGCTAGTAATTCAGAATATCCTAACTACAGCAGTGTTCTCTGCTAACCCCATTACAACTAGTTTACAGCTTCAGTGTAGATCAGACCCAACTGGTCACCATAGCCAGCCTAAAGCCTTGGACTGTGCAGGGTTTTAACATGATCACAAGGACCTGGCTAGGTCTCATCTACATCAATGCATTGGCTGTACTTGAGTAGAGATGGCCTATTGAGTCTGAAACTACATGGCGGGGAGTCAACAGCATCCAGTTCTTACAGTGGATGTTGACTCTGAAACCTAATGATGTACCTGTAAGGCTCTGGTTCTACAGAGCTGAGCATGGTTGGAAACCCCTACGAGCCTCACTATCTCTAATGGAAAATTAACTGTGTTGAGCTAACTGCAGAATCAGGGCCTAAATGTCAGTGCTGTCTGATTACTTTAAGACATGCAGTGAATAGGGGTTTCTGGTGCTGCTGGATCTCATTAGTGATGAGAGAGCTATCAGGGTACCTAATTCAACCTCCTGGCATTACAAGATTGTTCCCTACACTACATCTCAGTCCTTCGTCCAATCCAGTTTTGAACCTCCCAAGTGATAAGGGAAGTCATGGAAGCCCTGAGATACTATTCTCTAGACTAATACATTGTCAGGCAGCTGCCTGATATTTTCCCACTCTGAGTTTTCCTTTGAAAAGGAAATTCCTCCTCTTATTCCTGGGTGTGCTCCAGGTGCTAAACAAACCACCCAGGGGAGCAGAATAGCAGCTGCTACTGGAGAGCCACTACCAGTAGGGTTTCTCCAGAACCAGTTCCTGATTCCACCATGCTGGCAGTGTTAAATCATAAGCCCCCAGACTAAATCTAAACACACACAAGACTCACTCCTAGCATTAGTGTGTTACAGCACCACTGCTGAAAAGAGCAAAGACTTCCCGGGACACCCGCTGGGGCTGGGGAGCAGGGACGGTGCAGTCCCTCTTTGCCAGCACTACTGCTAACCCGCTGTGCTGTTGATACCCTTGTTTCAGCACCTGCTGCATTGTTCTAAAGCCATGCGGGGGACCTGGAATGACCGGCGGGGTCAGCCTGATGCGTTGCGGTGTCCCCTTTAACGCTGAATGTCAAGATTTTGTTTCCGGTTTGTTACAATCAACTTGATATTTTTAAAATGTCCTGCATAGGAAATCCCTGAAATCGTTAACTGTCCCCTATTCCCCCCTCCCATCTCCAAAGGGTCAGAGTGTCAATATTTGTTTCCCGCTGCCTTTGGGCCAGACGCCTGACCTGATCTCCGTGCCAGATGTGCCAGGGCCTATGAGAGCTGTGATCAATGTTAGCAGATAAGAAGCTTGTCTTTGACTGGCTTAGCCCAAAATCAGGCGAGAATGCACCATTGTCCCCCCGATGGCTTTGCTGGGACATGACCTGGTCCCTGTTTCTGTCCTTGCCTATGTCATTGAGCTTATGCAGCATCCCATCTGGTTACCTAAATTACCATGCCAAAGGTTATTGTGCTCCAAGTCGTGGCATGAAGTTAGCCTTCCAGATCTAGACTATCTGTCCCGTTTTTGCATTCATTAGATTGAACCTAAAACATTTCAGATAGTCCACTGAAACCTTCTCCATCGCCTCACTTGTACGGAAACCCAGGAGTCAGTGTGTCCAAGTATTTATCTAGTACCCTGGTTTCTTCTGTTGTTGAGCTCCACTTTTGTTTGTGTGTCATGCAACCTAAGGATATAGCAAGTTAAAGGCTCGATCCTTCAGCTGAATAGCTCCTGAGTTAGCCCTGGCATCTTAAAGTATCAGACCCTAAAGAAGTCCAAAAAAGTTACTTTTCTGTGTGCTAAGCCACGTGCTGATACTGCCTCGGCCTTCTCTAAACAGGCCCACTGACACCCTGTGTGCCCCTCGCCTTTTTTCTTGTTTTAAACTAGAACGGAAGTTTAATGCAGTGGAGAGTCTCCCATACATTCCAATCTGGCAATATACAGTGAGCGGACATCTTGATTTCTGCTGGGCATCATACGAACACTGGAGTAGCACTGAAGGACCGCATCCTGCTGGCGACGGACTCTGTGGTTTGGGGAGAAGGGGCAGCCACATAAACATAGCTGCCTAACCTCAGGCATTTGGCCTCTGGCTCAGGTTTTTGTGGGATTTCTCAGGCCCCAGAAGCACCTTCCAAAATCCTATTAAAGGGATAGAGAGTGGGGATGGAACAGACACTTGGAGTCCAGTTAGGAAGGCTACAAAGACAAGTCTTAAGACCCAGTGTCATGCAATGACATTTACATATGGGGACTATTTTATTTTCCTGATGGGAAAAAATGCATTTCTTTCATGTCACTTTGTTGGGTCAGATAGTATAGAGGAGCTTCCGGGGCCAGAGTGTGACCCACCAAGATGAAAAATCACAGTCTCTTACATTTTCCACTATTAGGCAGATGTCCTCAAAAGCATAATGAGTCAACTGTGTATCCAGAAGCAGCTGTTACTGCAGTGATCTCACAGCACCCTCTGCTGGACTTTGGAGGCAAAGAATGGCACTAACAATTTCTGGTGAGTAGGAATGAGATGGGATTGCGAAACAGTTGGAGAACAAAAGCAGTTATTGCAACACAGGAGAGAACCAAAGGGACATGTTCATAAGTTCAGATTACCATGCTGTGGAAGGCACTCCTTTACCGCAGTGATGGGCATAGTCTGAATACTGGGGTAAACATGAGAACCATGAAAACTGTCTGTTGTGCATTTGCAAAATTAGCTAGTCACCACAACTTGGTTCATTTGCCCTGTGCCAGCCGATTCCTATTTTTAGAGATACATTTTCCGTATTTAAAGTACAGGGTATAGGGTATAATTATGCCAAGGACAAAAAATGTGTATTCCCCTGACATAAAGGAACCCCTTTATTCACAACTGATGGGTTTGTGTGGCTATAATGAAAGCACTGGTATCCAGTACTGACAAAGCTGGTGTTCTCTATGTTGTCTACTCAGTCTACAGATTGGTGCAATTAACAAATGCCTTCTTGTATGGCTGACTTTGCAACAGGTGAACCTTTATTTTTATGAAAGTCTAAGGGGACCCGCAAAACATTCAATAAAATGGGAGTTTTATAGGCTCATCAGGGATACATAGTTGCCTGCAATTAGACAGATACACATTTTGGGTAGGTGTATTGGTATTTCATGATTGTGAGCCAAGATGGGGACAGTGTGTAAACTGCGCTACCCCAGGAGCAGACCTGACAAAGCTGTGACGCAAACTCACAATTCCCCCCTCGCTGCCCTCTTGCTCGGGGGAGCAAGTGACTTCATCCTTTTCTATGGAACAGCTTTTTCTTCCATGTGCCCCACTTGGCTACTCTGGGTAGAGGCTAGGGGAGCCAGGGTTCCTCATTCTCTTCCCACCCTTTGGTAGAAGTAAAGCTATGTTGCTTTCTCAGCTATTCAGTACAGCACTTGGGACAGTGACTCTTCAGGGAGAGTCAGTGGTTCCCATTTCAGACAATCGCTCAAGCCCTGAAGCCCACCCCAGTGACAGGGTTATCCACAGCTTTGGCATGGATAAGTTACCAGAAGTTACTCAGTCAGTTTTCATCTCATCTCCAAGCTCTTACAGATCTCTCGCATAAACGCCCAGTGCTCTGGTTGGCTAAGTTTGAGGCTGCATTTCCCTGTGCATTTCGCTGTGCTAGGGAGACCCCTATGAGCTCTGGCAGAGATGGGGTTAAAATAGCCCCCCAAATTGCCAGCCTTCTGTGCCCTCAGCTAGCCAGCAGGTAGAATGGTTGGTGCTGCAAGCAATGGATGACTGTGCTTCATTAGCAGCAAGTCAGCTAATTCCTTGAGTTAGGAGGTCTGTAAAGACACAGGCAAGGGCAGGCAAGAGAGAGGGGGTTCCTGCAAAACCAGTCACACCCTCTTTGGGCAGAGTTGTAATCTTTGTATTGCGGACTTCCTCAGGGAGATCCACCCTTGGTCTCAATCATCATTTGGTGTAAATTAATGGAGTCTTGTCAAATTACACCAGCCAAGCATCTGGCCCTCTTTGTCTTTCAGCTCTGTCTGTATGCAGCTTGTTGTGTTTATTTCTGTTGGGCATTAAAGGGGTAGGGCATTGTTATGTTTGCTACGGTTTGCGGTTCCAAGCCTTCTCCAGCTTAGTTCTTTCACAACCAACAGCTGCTCTCTAACAGGAACATGGCCCGGTTAGTCTATCAGAATCCCACGTCCAGTCCCTGGTCTCCATAATACCCATGTGATGATTGTGTTCCCAGTAAGTTTTCAGGCCCCAGCATATAGCTCAGTAAGTGAGGCTTCCCTGCTTGCTGTACTAATTGGAGGGCACCTAAGAAGCTTAGACGTCACAACACTTGTAGATTGGGTGTATTCTACAGACATTAAACCCATCTGCATCAGCCTACTCTTCAGGCCAGTAGTGCTACAGTGCCATCTGCTGAGGTTTTGCAATAATCTGAGTTATTAAAGCACAACCACCTTCAGCAGTTAAAGGTAATGGGTTCAGGTAAGCAAGGCCTTGAAAATCTTTATTGTTATATTTGAAAGACTCTGATTCAATAGATCAGCTGCAGATAGAATAGCTACCAATGTGCACAATGCAAATAAATGTCGAGTCTCACTTTTTTGACAAGGGTCACCAGGATTAGACTATTTCAAGCCTATTAACAGGACAGTGGATAATCCTCATTAAGAAATGGCTTTAGGAAAGCCTGCATTCTGATTGGTTCAATAGCCACAGGCTAATATCCTGGCTAAATACCATCAGGTCACAACTAGTTTGTTCACTGAAGTGAGTCAGATAAAAGCAGAGCCCCTTCAGCAGCAATGAGGCATTCAAGATGCAGGATTCTGCTTGTGAAATGCTTAGAGAGCCTTGGATAAAGAGAGAGAGAGATATGCAGATTGCTATTGTGTATTAACAGTGACTTTTTGTAACTTTCCTTGATTTCTAATCAGTGGAAAACACAGCCATGTATACAATGCATTTTTCTAAAAGAATCACATTTCTATGTTACAATATAGCTTACTAACCATGGTCTCTATTTTGCAAGCAGGTCCCTACCAGCAAATCTCTGCAGAGATGTCTGCCTGCCCAGGAGCAGGGCCCATATTTGTGCTCATCTTTTCCTACCTGCACCTCTCCCATGTCTATTTAAATGTAATTTATAACCTTTTGTAAAAAAAAAAATCCTTCTCAGAAGTCCTTACTTCTCTGAGGCAAGGCGCCTCTCTCTTCTCCTGTCTCTGCTCTGTTATCTCCTTGGCTTTCCCCTGCTTTTCTCTCTCCTCCCCTATTTATGTCTCTTCTCCTGTTCTTTTTCTCCTCTTTCTGCTCCTGGCTGTGGGGCATTTCAAAAGGTTGTTTTAAAATAAAAAGCGACTGCTCTGCATGGCTCAGGGCCAAGCCTTCAATGTGGAGGAAACTAGATTCAGAAGGCTTTTTTTCAGACTAGGTCAGCTTGTTCCAATATGAACTTCCCAGTTTAAAAGAACTAGTGGTAGGTTTAAAAATGGGGTTGATTTTCAAAGCAGTCTAGTGGACACAGCTGGATTTGAAGATAGCCTCTATCTTGAGGAAGAGAATTCATCAGCTATATTACTAGCCCACATAAACCTCTTTGGATTATTACAGGGGTTTTTTGATGCTTGTGTCACTTTCTAGTCAATTTCCTTCTGAGCCGCTCAAATAGTTGCCTAATGATGCAAGATTTGGGTTGCATACATGGTAGAAGGCATGTTTGTGTGTTTAAAAATAGTTTCCTCTAAAGTTTAAACAAGTCTTTGTTGACTGTCAATGGGATTTAGGCTCCTAAGTGCCTAA
Organism: Dermatemys mawii; assembly: GCA_007922305.1. Taxonomy (NCBI): domain Eukaryota; kingdom Metazoa; phylum Chordata; order Testudines; family Dermatemydidae; genus Dermatemys; species Dermatemys mawii. The sequence goes on along the minus strand of ML677392.1, from coordinate 4,923,548 downwards.
ATCCAATTTGAAAATGATATTTAGGTACATAAATCAGCTAGAGGTTGTGACACTGAGCACAGCAATGCCTAAATACTTTCAAAAACCTGTGCCCCAGTGGACATCCCATTATAGGAGTAAATTCCACAGCCTTTTCAGTGTTGTACATGATTCTTCTAGTGTCCTTCATTTTGGTCTGTTACACATTGCACCCTGCATTTGGGACTTCGCGAGTTGGGAGGTATGCCCCAAAGAGCTTACAAATTTAGCATCTGATGCGAGACAAGAAGTGGATACAACAAAGAGAAAGGGCGGACAAGATAACAGTGAAATAATCACACTTGCTATCATAAGCAGTAGTTACAGCACACTCTGTGCTTAGTCAAGTGTTTGGTAGTCGTCACAGCAGAAGTGGTAATTGAATCTAACGTTGTGTGAACAGTACTATCACAAACTCTCAGATCACCCAGGACAATCTCTGGATAGCTTTACAGATGACCTGAGAAAACATCATACTGACTTTTCCTCAAGCAGAATGCCAGAAGGAGGTAGATTAATTTAAGATTAATCAAAAGGTTTTTCTGGAACTTCCCTCTTCTTTCACTCTCCTTCCACTAGGAAATTTGGGCACCATATACTATGCAAACTATTGGGTATAACACGTCTCATACTTAAAGGTGGTCAATATTGTCATAAAGCAGTGCAGTCTTGCTGGTGCGAGTGGAGCCAGTCTGTTATTTTAAAACCATATAAACGAACAGTCTTCTAGACCTGATCTTTATTAAATAAACCTGACTAAAACTGTGTGCAATAAGCCAACCATAAAAGCTCTTGGTCAACAAGGCCTTGGCTGCAGAGATGTAGTTATTTGGGTGCAAGTTTGTTTTAATTCACGCCTTCATTGTTTTGGTGCAAGTCTATGTGGACATTCCCTTTTGCAGCAAGGGGATCTGATTTCAATTTTGGTTAAGCTGACTGGTTTTTTTAATAAGCTGCACCAAAATAAGACACTTTATTTCAAAATAAGAGCTCATCTCTAGGGAAACTTAGTGAGCAGCAAGCCAGGGTGTGACTGTAGAGCAAACCAGCCTACCACGCATAAGCTGGCCATGTGGATGGACCCTGCTACTGCACTCTAAAATTTTCCTAATGAGCTTTGATGTACTGCAAACAGCAGAAAGTCAAAGCCTACCCCTGATATATGAAAGTTCATGATCCCTAAGATCTATTAGTCTATGAGGTGCTACAGGATTCTTTATCATAAAAAATAAGGCAATATAAACATCAGCCTAAGGCTCCTGATTGAGTTTAGGAGTTGCCCTCCAGTGGCCTGCTATTTTAACTCCTGAATTCCCTCTAGCTCCAGCAAAAAGCAGATTTCATTTTTAACCTCCATTGACTTTTATTATTTGGTTTTGCGCTATAAAAAGATTCTAACTACAAGATACATGGCTTTATCATGCTTTACCCTTCATAAAGATATAAAGCGCTTATGCAGGTTAAAATAAAAAGTCCCATTCTAGTGCTTTTTTAAAACCTGCAGCCTATTAATTTCACTGGGTGACCTTTGGTTCTTGTGTTATGTGAAGGGGTAAATAACACTTCCTTATTCACTTTTGATTTTATAGGCCTCTATCTTAACTCCCCCCAATCATCTCTTTTCCAAGCTGAATAGTCCCAGTCTTTTTAATCTCCCCTCATATAGAAGTGGTTCCATACCCCTTATCGTTTTTATATTTAGTAGACCTGGGCTGTATTTCTCATTCTGTTGCCTGGTCCTGTGTGACACTGGGACCTCGTTTCACCTCTCTGTGCCTATTTTCCTTCTCACCCTTTGTCTGTCACACATTTGTCATTGTAAGCTCTTTGAGGCTGGGCCTGTCTCTTGCTATGTGTTTTTACAGCGTCTAATACAACGGGCTCCTGATCTCACAAATCTTAAGCAACACTAACAACAAAAGGGTGTGGAGTTCTACCTCACTAAAGAAATATTTTCCTCCTGTTACTAGGTATCTAGTTTTATAAAATTTCCTTTGAGTGCCTGATTGACTTTCATGAAGGTAGGAAGTCCAGAACACTTTCAAAAAATCAATGATTCTAATAAAAAACGGGGGTTCATCCCTCTTAATTCCCATTTATGTCCCCAAAAAGCTCCTCCCTCCAAATTAAAAATACTCTGAAAGGACACTCCTGTTGTATAGTTTCCAAATTGGTTCTATAGTTATTTTTTAAATAAATAAATAAATAATAAAACCAAATTGAGGCCCAAATGGGTTCCAGCCCTAAACAGGGCCTGAGCGCGTCCTGGACTCGAACCTGCGACTCCACGGCCGGTACGGGAGGCTCGTTCCTTTAGCGTTAGGCGCCCACAGGCCAACCCCATGCTGGTGTGCATTACGCCTACTGCGCAGGCGCCAGTGCTGAAGTTCGCTCCTCCATCTCTCTCGTCTTCCCCTCCCACCTCGAAGTAGACGTTTCACGTCACGTAAGGGACGGAGGGAAAGGGCGGGGCACCCCGTCAGACAGGCCGGGAAGGAGGCGGTGCCTGGTGGAGGTGATGCTTCTCTATTGGACGAGCAAGGAAAGGGGCGGTGCGTCCTGCTCGGGAAAGGGCGGGCACGCTGCGCAGGGATGGAAGCGGTTTCTGGGGTGGGGGGCAGGACGGCGCAGGCGCCGAGGTGCGGCTGTGGGCGGGGCCGTCGCGCGCTGAGGGTGCGAGAGCCGAGCCTCTCGCCCGCAGCTGACTTTTACCAGCCGGCGGGCTGAGCGGTAGGGTGTGTTGCGCGCGCGCCTGCGGCAGCCTCGCTATGGATGCACAGAAGGTGAGTGAGCGCCTGCGCCCCACCGGGCACGCGGGACAGTGGTGTGAGGGAGTGCCGCGCGCCGGGGGGGAGGGGGCGCGGCTCCCGCCTCTCAGGGGGGTAACGGGCCGCGCCCCACCCTCACGGGGAGCCCCTGAGCGGCTGCGGCAGGTGTGTGGGGGAGGGGCGTGGGGGGCAGGTCGGGATGCCTCGCTCTTTGCCCCACCCAAGCCGTGGGGTGGGTCTAGGGGCGGCGGGGGTGGGGGGGTTGTTTGTTTGGAGCAGCCTCGGGGGCTGCCAGAGGCTTTTACTTTGTTTTCCCTGGAAAGCTCTTGGCTGCGCGGAAAATGTGAGTTGCAGCCTCAGGAAACTGCTGTGTAAGGGCTGGGCGGTGTCGGCGCGGTCACGGAGCGGGGTGACACCGGGCTCGCTTTGCAGCAGCCTCCCGAGGAGAGGACCGAGCTCGGGGGCCTGGAGCAGGCTGGGTCCTGTGGGGAACCGTTGAGTGTCGTGGGGGGATGCTGAGAGGAGTGGGGTTTCCATTAAATATATCTAACGTAAAATCTTCCTGGGGGCTGAGTGGGAATCCACCCACTGCTCTGTACACTCCACGTTTCTTTCTCCTTTGCTGTTTGTCTAACTTTTGTAGGCTTTGGCGAAGGCTTTTTCGCAGAGAGGTTGTGTGAAAGCTGTAGAGCTGACTAGTATAGCCGAGAAGAAACTCCCCTGGGATGTACAGTGATGGGGAGGGGAGTAGCATACGCGCCCATCACTTCCAGGGAAGTAGCAGGTTTCCCTAAGTAATTTGCCTGTATTAGTGAGAAAATAGGACAGTGTTTTGCAAGTGGAAGAGAGATTCTTATCAGTAACTTGGTATACTCTTGTTCATTTTGCAGTAAGAGATAGCTACTAGAAGAAAATGTTGGGAAAATAAGTGGAAAGTGTTCTACAATATTGCTCTGATCCTTCCTACCAGAGGGATGTAAAGGGGTTGTGAGCCAACAGATGTAAATGTTGAGCTTAACAAAAGACTTGGCATCCTGCTTGTTGGGATACTAATTGTATGTTTACAGGCACATGTTATAAAACACCATTCTGGAATAGATCTCTTATTGTGCCTTTTGGCCACCTGTAATTTGACATAGGTGAACCCATCTGTTTACTGTTGTGAAACAGCATGGAAGGGGACAAGTTAAACTTAATGTATGTTTTTAAAAATGTGGCTGTTGACCCATTCCTTGCCTGTCCCCCACCTAATCAAATTATGTGGAGATGAGACTGGGCCAATGCGAAAGTTACAATAGGCTCTGCAAGACATCTTGACCCAACTTTGTGGGTTCTTGGCCAGGTGACTGCAAGGATTTTCCCTGCTTCTTCCTTTAGGACCTTACCTAGCTACTGGCAGTAGCAAAGAAATACTGGAACTACTATTAACTGAGTTGTATCTTGACTTTTTGGGGCTTGAAAAATTTCACACACCTATTGTCTGGACGACTACGCTTACTAGCACTTTGAAGTATTGGATGAGAAATGCTACCACATAACTGATTTGTTAAGCCAACTCTGTGGTAGACTCATGTCATGCTGCTCTCATGGGACCTCTTGGTTGAAGAGGTAAGGGGTGAACTTCTGTAAGTCTCTGCCTTATTAGATGTTGTATACAACTGAGTCTCCAGCAACCAAAGGTGAATGGAAGGGAGAAGGATTCCTCCTCCTTCTCCCCTCCCCCTGCACACACAATCCAGTGCTGGAAGTTGGGGAGAGGGCCCCTGCTATTCTGTCCCAATCTTGAGTAGTGGCTTCTGCTTTTATCCTTTTCCATAGCCTTTGTATTTTGGGTGGACTTTTCCAATGCCTATCTCTGCTGGTCAGAGTTCTTCCAAACAATATCATTTACATGATTTGTGTTTCACTGCTGCCCTATGGGGTTCTGCATTGTATCCTTGAAACTGACCATAGGTAGTGTTAATCTCCCTTTGGTGCTGCTTGGAGAAGCTGTGAACAGTAGCAGATATATTACAACTGTCTTGAGACTTGAAGATGGCAGTAGCTTTTTTTATTGATCTATTACAAGACATCCTTTAAATCAATATAATGACAAGTATGTGGGGTGCATTGGGCTGATCAGGCCAGTTGAGGTTCACTGCTACATAGCCCCATGCCATCTTCCCATGAGGGTGGGTTATAGTTTTGCCAAACACTACTTGGGTTGGCCTCTCTTTTTCCTTGTATCTTGATGGGTTGGTCTTACCCACATAGTTGTCAGGACTGTGCTTTACACAGCAAAGCTGTTTGAGCCTGTGTGCTGTCAATACAAAATGTATCAAATCACATCATGTAACTCATGGGCATTAATGTGCTATTCAGAGGCCTTAAATCTAATTCTTAAATTACAGTGCAGTTAGTTTGCCATGATTGGATTGTTAGCATACAATATTAAAAACGCATCTAAACCTTATCTTAGGGGCTTCAGTTACTCCATGAACATGTACTAATTGGGGTACTAAGCCTACTTGCCAGAAGGAAGTTTGAAAATGAAGGGGTACACCAATAACATCCAGGACAATGCCTAATAAACACAATTCTTACTTTCTGTGCATTGTTGTTTGAATCCCCCTCAGTGGGGAATTGGCCAACGGGCTTTACTGCAACTTACTTGCTTAGGCCATTCTCCTAAGCTTCTACTTTTGCTCATAGCCATGTCTACACTAGAAACTTATACTGGTATAACTGTTGCCCAGGCCTGTGAAAAATCCATATCCCAGAGCGACATGGTTAAACTGACCTAACCCTGGTGTAGACAGTGCTACCTCTGATTAGCATAACTGCTGCTTCTGGGGGAGGTGGACTAACTGTGTCAATTGGAGAAGCCTTCCTTTTGGCATACTAGCATCTTTTGTGAAGGTCTACAATGGTGCTGCTGCAGCCTTTTAAGTATAGATTGATCCTCTGTTTTCCTAAATTCATCTTAATGAAACTGGACAATGGAAGAGATGCTGGATCTGCCAGCCTGCAGAGATGAGCTGCAGTCTGCTTCATCTGGCGTTTTGCTACTCATTTGGAAGATTATTTGAAAACAAAATATTACATGCTGACTTCTAGCTCTTATTTGAAATTGATGGCTTGGGCCACAGCCCCTGCACAGGAGAGCTACCCACTCCATTAGTGGATTTTTAAGTCTTTAACTTTTTTTCACCATTATGGAAAATGTATAGTTGGGATTAAAGTTAGCTAAACTTCATGTTATTCCTTCTGCTTGATGAAACAAACTGTAGCCTCGAAAGTTTTTTATATACTGTTTCTAATAGTCTTGCTGATCCTTGTTTCTCCCCCTGTTTCCTCTCTCCCACATTAGTCCTAACTCTAGGATCATTGGCACAGTCTTGTTTATGGCGGGACAACTGTTAGCAAGTAGAAAAGGGGAGTGGTATGTTGTTTGTATTTTTAGGAGTGGCTGTGTAAAAGACTTTCTACATAACATTCAAATATAGATAGACCTTTGCCTTCAGGTAAATTCAGACTTTTATTGTACATGGCTATAAAATGGCAGAACAAACAGGATCTAGTAAATCCAAGTCAAAAGAGGATTGGGAGTTCTCTGACTCTTCCATACTGATGGCTATGCTTATAGGATCTAAGGCTTAGCTGTGGGCTTGTCTGACACCAGCACAATTGCTCCTGGTCAGTAGCAAACTAGAGAGCAGCTGGTCAGCTTAGACTGTCTGAGGGAATAAGTTAAAACAACTTTATTCATAATGCTCCTATATAATACATACATTAACCAATGGAAAAACTTCTATTCTAAACCAAATGTTAGAAAATATATTCATAACAGTAACTTGAGGGAAGTAATGGATCCTGGTACAAATGACCATAGCAATTTAATTGTCCTTAGTGAATAATGTCTGTCAACTGTATGTGGTTGCACAGAATTAACCAGAGTAGTATTGCATGGCTGCCTTATGCTAAATCTTGATAGGTGTAGAGCAGGGGAAGGCAATCTATAGCACACATGCCAAAGGCAGTGCACGAGCTGATTTTCAGTGGCACTCACACTGTCCTGGCCACCAGTCTGAGGGGCTCTGCATTTTAATGTAATTTTAAATGAAGCTGCTTAAACATTTTAATCTTATTTACTTGACATACAACAATAGTTCAATTATATATGGTAGACTTATAGAAAGAGACCTTCTAAAAACATTAAAATGTATTACTGGCATGTGAAACCTTAGAGTAAATAAATGAAGACTCGGCACACCACCCCTGAAAGGTTGCCGACCCCTGGTATAGAGGTAAACTTTCCAGATTTTAAAATTGGAAGGTATCTTTTCCTAAGGGCCTTCTGGCAGGAAACAGTGACTGTAGATAGCTTTCTGATTCTTCCTCTGAAACTGATCAGTGATGTATCTCGTATTTAAAATCCTCCAAGTGCAGGTAGGTGAATGCTAGTATAATTCAGTTCTTCGTGTTCTCCGTGGCTTACCTTTCAATATTCTATTGAACTGGATGTTGGCATACCCTCTAGAGACAGTGGACAGCATCCCTCCAGTTTTAGTTACTTGAATGCTTTACCACAACGTTGATCAGCAGGCTTGTTTCTAGGCAGTTACCCAGTTCTAAGTATTTTTCAAATATTTCTGACGAACTGGAGAATGACACACACGTACTTTGAGGTCAGAAATAATTTTCCTGTGATGAATTTGTAGAATGAATTAAGGATGGGAGTAAGAAGAAATGTTGGTGTATATAAGCAACTGTGATTAAACTAACTTCTGTTGATAGCCAAGCCAAAAACACTTTTTACACATTTGATCATATAAATTTGTATTAAGGTGTTGAAAAGACTCCTTAAAATAAGGAAAAAAACATACCTTGGTGGAATACCTTAGATTAGTGTTTCTTAATGTGGCCAACGTAGCTGCATGCTGCCAGTAGGGGCTTTTTGTGTGGCAACAGCCTCTCCTGAGTGGTGATGTGGGGGTGGGGGTAAGGGGAAGCAATGACCCCTCCCAGGACTGCCAATAGAGGGTTGGGATCCTGTTCTCCTCTGGAGCCACAAATGCTGGAGGAACAGGCAGGCGGTGGGGCTTGGGCTTCAAATTTCAGGTGGTGGGTAGCAGGCTCCATCCCCTGACCCCAGGCTCACCCCCACTCGTTGTTGCAGGGCTCCAGTCCCCAGACTCACCCCCTCATCATCACTGACCCTGAGCTGCCTCCCTACTTACCTCCCCATTCAGGGCTTAATTTGTCCCCCAGCTTGCCAGGGCTGAGTAAGTCTGTTGTGAAAAATATTTATATGTCCGTTAATCACTTTTCACCGCCTCCCTGCTAGCTAGCAAGTGTGCTGCTATGAAAAATGATATTAACAAAATATTAGCACACAGACTTAGGAGCTAGCAAGTCTTAAATAAGCAACCAAAACAGCAAAAGAAACAACAACAAAAAGGGGCAAGAACCTGCAAAACATTATTTGTTTAGATCCAGTAATGAACAGAGAGAACTACATTTTTGAGTCTGCAAAAAAAAACCACCCTTCATAAATATGCACATATTCATGTCAAAATCATTGTAATTTATTAAGTATTTTAGGAAAAGTTGTCAGAGTGGCCACTAGCAATAGTCAGTGGCCAGATGCTGAGGCCATCAAAAAAGTTCTTGTGAGAACCCCTGTCTCCCATCTTTGACTGTTTTGAGCCTTTCTAGCTTTGACAAAACTTAGTCATTTTGAAACAAAACTCTAATTTTACATTAGGACTTGAATCTATGTTTGTATTGTCCTTGTGGTGTTGCAGTGGGAAGTGGTGATAGGCAGGTAAGGCTTTCATTAAGTAATAAACATTGCTTTGGGGTGGCAAACTATTTAAAACTGCTCAAATATTTGTGTAAAGACTATCTTGTGAACTCTCTTGAATTTCTTTGTAATCGCAGGAAGCTCTACAAAGGATTATCTCTACTCTGGCAAACAAAAATGATGAAATCCAGAACTTTATCGACACACTGAACCATACGTTAAAAGGTGTTCAGGTACATGTGTTAATATCTGCAAATCATTATATTCGCAAATATGATGGAGTTGGGAGGTGGATGTCCATTTCGGTGAGACTTGACTTATGCTTGCTTAAAAAAAATCTTGGTGTGTAAAGAGCTGCTATTGACAATTCTTAAAACCAAAAAGGAAAGCTGTTGTGGTGATTTTTCTGTTTGAGTGATTCTATTGAAAGTAAAATGCAAGTATAAATTTCAATTCTGAAACTGAAAAATCCATGTTTTTGTGAAATACTGTGACTGGACTCAACTATAGGGAAGAATCTAAATCATTTTGAAGCTTCTGCCACATTGTTTGACATGGAAGCTGTGGTAGTTGTATCTAGCTCACATTCTTCTGAAGAGCCACTATTCATCTGACACGTTGAGATTTCTTTGGTCTGAACATGAACACTTGTCTTGCTTTTCAGGTTAGTGCTTTGAGTCAGTAAATTGGAGGATAACAGACTGTCAGACTTGTGTTGATTCTTGTATTATCTACCTCTTCTCTCAGTCTATAAAAAGGATTAATTTTTTTTCTAATTTCTCTACTGCCTGATGCTTATACTTCTGTACAATTCTCATTGCTCAGCATTGGTGTATTTGTAACTCTGTAAATCTAAAAGCAAATTTAAGTAATGGCAAATAAAACCAATTGCTGCTCATAGAGCTAGGTAATTACTGTTTTGGGGGGACGGGGGGTGAACTGCTAGTCTTCTGAAAATGAGGGGCTTGTACTATTGGATAACTAATCGTTACACATGCCTGTGTGCTATGCAGGATTCTGTATGTAGCATTGCTGATGTAACCAACTGGTGGCCTCTAATACTCTAAATTCTCTAGTCCAGATAAGAGGTGCACCATACAAATTGCATCATGACTAGCAAATTTTCATGAGATGAGGTAGCATGATAACATGCAGAGTGATCTTTGCAAACTGGGGTGCGGTGGGGAAGCTTTCACTCTAGAAGACTCAGTTGTGCAGGAACAGTGATGAAGATTAAACACAATTACAATTCTCTTCTTAGGCTAATTCTTCTAATATAATTGCTGAACTGGATGAGGAATTTGATGGTCTGTATTCTATACTGGATGAGATGAAGGAAAGTATGACCAACAGTATTAAGCAAGAACAAGCTCATAAATCTCAAGAACTACAGGTAATTACATACATTTGAAAGTTTTTTGCAGTACTGAGGATGTAATTCTTGACAAATTAGCTAGTTTCAGTCAATGCAAAATGATTTTACAGCAAGTATTTATAACACATTTTAGCTAGGAGCAAACATTTATGTTCTGTCTTAATTACTTACATGACTTCCATTGCATGAGTCCCTCAGATTTTTAAATCTATTAACTCTCATGGATATTGAGTATAAGGCAGTGCTGTTATCCCCCATTTTACTGATGGAACTGAGGCACAGAGAAAGTAAGTGAAATGCAGAGCACCACACAGGCAGATTGGAACAGACCTGGGAATTGAACCTAGGTCTCAAATCCCAGGCTATCTACTTACTGATCCTTATTTCCTCCTCCTCCTCCTCCTTCACATGTAAGGAGTTATCTGTTTTCCACTGGAAAAGTATGAGGTACTTGTTGCTACACAGTTCCCAATAGATATGTTTTTATGAAATGTTGAAGTACTAAATTTGATGTAAGAACAGGTGTGTTACCTGTGTATAATACCTGTTCCAAACCCTGTGTAAGGGAATATCTTTGGGAGTGGGGGAAAAATATGAACAAAATAGCTAACTTTCTGAACTGCACATCAACTTTGTATTTTCTCCAATAGTTTGTCATTATAAAGTATGGCTTTGTGAAAGGTAAACATTCACACGTTGCAAGGGACTGATTTTAAAAAAAAAAACTAAAAAAAAAAAAAAAATTGCTGTTCTTCTAGTTTAACCTTACTGGTGTTTAACACTGAAATTGCTGTAAGGAGGACTCCAATGTGGATGGAATGGTCTCCTTATTTTCCTTTATTTTTCAAAATGTCTACCTTTCCTTTTCACTCTCCCGCTCTGAAAGGCTTCCCACCCCTTATTCCTTGTGATGTGTTTTTCTTAAGTCCTAGACTTTGTTTCTCAGAACAAATTTTCATGGCTCCTTTAAGGGCCTGTTCACCAGTAATATTCATACTAAAAGGTTTGGCAGCTAAACTTGGGTTAAATTTTACAAAATGGTTTCCAGAGTACACAGGAAAGACACACATTTTCTGGCTTTATTCTTTAGCACTGCTGTGAAATAATGGAGCTGGAATACCCTTGTGGATATTGACATACAAACAAGCACATCAACCCCTCAACTTTTGTTTCAGAATTCCTGCAAATAGACTCTAAGGCACTTGATATGCTTTCTTGTCTTTACTCATATTCTTCTAGCTCCCTCGTAGCACTGCTGGTATTGGAGCGCTGAGAAGAAGCCAAGAGGTTTTGACATGTGGGTTTTTCCTATTCCTTCTCAAGCAAGAACCGTAAATTTCATACCAAATACAAAACTAGTATTGTCATTCAGATTTTTTTAGTCTTAAAATAAGTTGTTAGACTCTTGACTGGAACTTGGATAACTAATTACATTTATGCAGTGTTTTGACTGAGAACAAAGGGTTTTGAAAGTGGCCTCTTTCTAAAGAGTCAGCCAGGCAAGTTCTGTATTGTGCAAACTTTTTAGCTTGCTACTTGAGACTCTTAAGGTCAGAAACTAACATTTACTCACTGTACAGCATGAGCAGATCTACTTGGCACTTAACTCTGCCAGAGACTTCCTATAGAACTTAGGCAAGTTGCTTTTCCGTGCTTCAGATTCCTGTCAAAAATGGGGATAACCCTTGTTTCTTCACATGTGTGAGTGAAATCACTAATGTTTGTAAGGTGTTCAATATTTTAATGGGTGAAGCTGTGGGAGCAAACAGCATGTATACCTGATAGGAGTTCTGCTATTTAATCAGACCAGTGCTTTCTTTAGACATGTACTGACCACTATCAGACATGATACCAGTTGCTTCACAGGAAGGTGCAAGAAATCCCTAGCTGGGCTGTCATTGCTTAGATCATGATCTGAAGCAGGAGGTTTAAATTAAGTTATAGAAAACTTAAATTAAGGATCATAATTTCATGACCTAACAGAGGGCTTGATGTTCTGAAAACTTGTCTGTCAGTATTGTACAGTTGAACCAACAACTGTTTATTGTATGACTGCACTGCCACCACTTGAAATCCAAAGAAAAAGAGGGCCTGTGGAATGTTACTGGTGACTGGATACTTGCAGGTTTTCTCAGCTTGCCTTTCCGGGCAGGTTGTTATAGCTACCAGCCCTGGAAATGTTTATTAGTCTTCAAATTTGATCACCTTCAGTGTCTCATGATTTGAGGAGTCCCATGATACTTTTGGAGGGGAATGGAGAAGAGTTCTGTTTCAGAATAGAACTGCACTTGATGAATCTCCAGATGCCTACTAAAAGCAGATGAAGGATAGCATTGACTTGTTTAGATGTACCTTAACTAAAAATTTGATTTATCAATTAAGACTGCATGCTGGACTCCTTGTTGGGTAACCATGCACTACATAGATCAGCTGTACAAAAGTACGGCTGAAATAGTGAAGCTTAGTTTAGGGCAGCAGTTTTCAAACTTTCACAACCTAGGGACCCCCATTTTGATTTTAAAATTTTCATTGACCCCCACCAAGCCCTCCACTCAGCCCCAGGCTCTGCCCCCACTCCACCCCTTTCCCCAAGGTTCCATCCCACATCTACCTATTCCCGCTTCCTCTGCCTCCTAGTGCCTCCTGCATGCCAATGAACAGCTGTTCCCCAGTGTGCAGGAGGTCCTGAGAGAGAGGAGTTGAATTGATCAGGGACTGTGGACCTGTGGAGTACCCTCACAGACCCCAGTTTGAGAAACATTAGTCTAGGGTTTATTAATTGGGTGACTCTTAATTGGAGTTGGGGAAGCAATGTCCTTTAATTTTACTGTCACCGGAAGTGTTTGTGCTATATCTACACAGGCAGCCTTCCTAATACTGTCTGAACTGGAAAACTACCTATTCCATGCCTTTAAATGGAAAGAAGTTGTATAGTCATGGCTGTAGATGTATTGCAAATCTACCAGATATTGTAATGTGAGTGATTTTAATTTATCTCTCAAAGTTGATGTCCTCTTGCAAGAATATTGGCCCACACTTAAAACTGGAACCCACCCTTTAAAACCTGTGTGAGGCTGGAAGAAACATTGATTATTTGTAGGGCCATCTATCCTAATTACAGTTGTTTACAACTGATATGGCTCCTTCTGTTCCCAAATACTGATGCATCCATCTGGAATGCTAATACTAGTCTGTCTGGTTGCTGTATCTTGGCAAACTGTTTAGAGATGCCCTTAGCTAACCACTGCTATTGTTGAGATGTCTGCTTTTATGCATGGTATGTCAAAGCTGATATATCGGCAACAGTCACATGTGGGTCAGTGGACAGAAGCTACATTGGCTGGAAGTTTGCATTAATTCAGTCAGAAATCACAGAGAACTGATATAAACTTTGAGGTCTCAAACAATCTTTCTGCTACTAAAGACAGTTACTTAGTTCCTAGATTTTTTTTTTTAAATAGTCTTACCTAAAAACCCTAGATGGATTCAACCTCTCACTGAACATCACTCTGCAAAAACTAGTTACATTTATGCAGTGTTGGAGAGAGGGATGTAAAAGGTTAACCAGTAAGCATTAGACTTGCTGTTAATCCACCGTAGCCATTAACCCCTGCAGACCAGCCACAGCTGGCCAGAGGGACCTCGGTTAAAGGTTTATCAGTAAAACAATTAAATGTGTAGTTTAACTTTTTTTGAACAGATATTCATCTCTAGTTTGAGAACTATCACTCTTTTTAGAAAGAGACAAGTTCTGTATTGTGCAAATGTTTTGGTTTGCTCTGGAAGTTATTCAGGGAAGAGACTTACATTTATTTGATCTATCAGGCACTTGCAGTGCTGTACCCCATGAACTCAAAGGTGAGTAAGCAGCACTTTGCAGAGGGAGAAATTGATGGAGGTTAAATGACCTACACTACAACAAGTTGATTGCAGAGTTGGGACAAAACCTACATCTCCCATGCCCTACCCTTTGGCCAGCAGTTAAGATTTTGAACACAATACTAAAATTACATTTGCAGGGGTATCTCCATAATATTGAAGTAAGATTAGAACTGGAAAGCATGGTTCAAATTGGAGTGAGTTTATCCATATCTGCAACATGCGCTTTAATTATTTGGCACACTCTGTAAAATGCTTACAATTTTTAGTATGGGGTAAGCAGTAGGCTGCAGTTATACATCCATCGGGCCTTACAGGTGCCATCTAACTAATTGTTTGCTCCTTAGTTTCACAGCACATAGGTACACATCCTTTAATTTTCAGCTGTAGAAACTTGTTTTGCTAAGACGTGTCCTGCCAAGAAGGATGCCAAAGTCTTTGGGTGGCAGAGCTGATTCTTAGTAACACTTATTGTGCAGCTGGGGTGAATGTCAAAAGTCTGCAGTTCATACTAGTAGTCATTATTGTGATACTCTGGCACCCCAATATTCACCACTGTCGTGTAATTAGGATATGTTTTATACAAAGTATGCTTTGTGAGGTGTCATTCTAAGAGTCTTGTTCTGCTAGACAATCCAATGAGATATTACTATGTGCTATTGTCGTATGTGAAGTTATGAAAAAATTTGGCTAAGCGTGTGTTACTGAAACATGTTGTTGAAGTTGAAAACCCTCAAAGCAGACTGTCAGGTACAACAGGAAAAAGGCCAAATGCTATTAATGGCTCACTGAGAAAATGCACACAAGGATTACCCCTGGAATGGTATACAATAGAAACTTCTCAGATATTATTACACAATGGGAACTGTTTGACACAGGTCACAGCAAAAGACTTTTCCAGTAAGTGAGAAGAAGATATAAAAGGGAAACAATGACATTGTAGGGAAAGTGAGGTACCATCACAGTAACATACCTGAGAGCCAAGGAATGAACAGGGGGAAGTGATGGTCCCACACTGGAGGGATTTTTAGCCTGTGTGTGTGAACCTGGGAAAGCCAAGGCAGCTTGTCTTAAGAATCTGCCAGTCTGTTTATCACTCAGGGTGAGAATTTGCTAATTCATATCCTACCTATTTAGTGTGTTTAAGATCAGTTTATGGCTTTGTTTATTTACTAAGGTAATCTGCTTTGATCTGTTATCACTTAAAATTTATCTCTTGTAGTTAACGAACTTGTTTTGTTTGGTCTAAAACCAGTGTGTGCGTGAATTATAATTTGGGGGCAGAAAGCTGTTGCATATCTCCTTCCAAGTTGAAGGAGAGGGTGAATTTTATGAGCTTATGCTGCACAGTTCCCAATGCAATACAAGGTGGTATAATTTTATGTTTGCACTCCATAGTGGGGGTGCGTGCCTTAGCACCTGGGAGGTACTTCAGCTGAGCCTTCCCATCCAGAGCTGATCTCAGCTGCAGGGACACACATGGCATCTGTGTGTCAAGCTATCTGTATGTATGGTGGTGAGAAGTTGCCAAACTCTTCAAGCTTGCTCTATCACCGCACCACAGTGTAAAAGGGAGCCCAGGCTGGTTAGTCAGGAGGGATCAATGGTACAACAGTTCCAGGTGGCACCCTGGAGGGAACCTGTCAAAACTATCTTACCAACTCTTAACATTTTAATATAAAACTCTCTTCTGTTTTCTGACCCTAGAATCAACTTGGCCAATGTAGTAATGCCTTGGAGAATTCTGAAGAACTACTAGAATTTGCTGCACGGTCACTGGACATAAAGGACCCTGAGGAATTCTCAAAGGTAGAAAACTAAACTGATGTGAATAAGGAAAAGAGTTGTAATTTCTTAACTTGAATGGGATTTCATCATAAATCTGACATTGCAAACTGCTTAGCATAACAGTAAGATAAGAGGAGAGGAATCTGGAAAAGTAGCTAGTGCCTCTGGAATCATAGTGTCAAGTTGGCTGTTAAAAGGTGAAAAATCAATAGGTATATTGGTATATTTTTTTCATTCTAAACTACCCTAGTATTGATTTTGATGGGATGTAACTGACAGCCATAGACATTTGACTTAACTGCTGTTTTAAAATCTTACATTAGCATGTGTAAGCTCCTCAGGGCAGTTTTTACTGTATGCTCTGCAGGCCTGCTAATGTATGGGTTTTTGTACAAATATCCAGTGGGATGAGAGTCCAGACACAGTTTGAGTGATTTGGTGTAGCGAATATGAACAGTATATATACATACAACTGAATAGGGGAAATGCACTAACCAAGGGAAAAGTAGAAGTGGAAATGCAGTACAGCTAGACAACCGGTAAAATGCTGGCAATCCGGTTACTGCAGCTTCAGATCTATTACCAGGATATTCCAGGTTTCATTTTGTCAATGTCATGTACCATGTTTTTGTACTAACAATGCAGTGAGCCACATCAAATCCAACACCCAATTACTTGTGTGTTCTGCCATTTTAATTTTCACTTGGTAACAAGGATATTGGAAATAGGATAATCTTCCTCTTAAAGTGACAGTGCAAGTTCTTGCTTTCCCCTCTTGAAACCTGTTTAATTTTCCCCGAAGGACTGACAACTTACAGCTAAATATCTATCTAGTACTTAAATTTAGAGAGCCTAATACATGGTGGTTTATGACTTGTCATTTCTTTACATATTACAACCAGGTCAGATCTTAAACAGCTCTTCAAAAGTATTGTACCCAAAGCGACATTATAGCTAGAGTTAACTGGAAAGAGCACAGACTCTGTTCTGGTCTACATGCTCGCACAGCTATGACAGTGGATTTTTGACTTCACTGAGCTTAATACCTGGGGAGGGCGGCAAGGCAAGACTGCCCCTGCCTACTGAAGTACTCCTGTTCAATATTTCTTAAGTACAGAAAAAATGAAGACCACCTTGCAGTTAATTGCAGTATGCAAGAGCTGATATGCTGGAGTTGCTAAAAACTCATCTTTTATTCAAACTAAACCCTTAGTTTTTGTGTGTGTGTGGTGTGGTGTTTTTTGTTTTTTTTTAAAAAAACCCCACTAATCAACCCTACTTCTCAGGGGATTTCAGTAAGCGCTTATTTGCCTCAGTGTTCTTTCATACATGCAAAAGCACTTGGCTGCATCTGTTGTGAACACCATTTGTTGTGGACACCATGGCGCATGCCTTAGCATAGTTTTAGGTTAAAACTGCAATACTATAATTAGGCTTGAGATGAATCCACTTTTTAAGATGTCATGAGTATAGGGCCTCAATTTCATTGTAGATAATAATCTTAAGCAACTGTCCAAGAGGCTGAGAAACTGCTTGCTTAATGGAATCATGTTTTTTTTAAAAAACAGAATTACACTCAAATGTGGAGATCATCTGAAAAATACATTAAATTAGTACATATCTCCATTGTAGGACTGTGCAGTGTTGGTACTTGGCTAAATATCAATGCTGAAGTACTGCAGATCTCTACCTGACATAGTAACAGTATACTATCTTTGCAGAACTCATTCTTTTAGCTGTGGAATATCGATCAGTAAGACAGTGCATCAAGACTGATTATGGGTACATCAAATCACTGCCTATGATGCATCTCTAAAATGTGGAGAGACTTGTTGCAAGTGTTTAATTATTAAATGAAATGGGAGCAGTGGAGTTGACTGACAAATATTCCAGCCATTGCAATTTTGTGACACTTATACAGGGCACAACTTTTAAATTTATTTCCATAAATCTACAAAGTGAAAACTTGAGGGGAAGATAGTATAGCATGTAGCTGCTATCATAATTATTGGATATTTCTACCTACTTGTGAACCATAGCAATGCTCTAATTTCCCTATAGAATTTCGTTTAAATATTTCCATGGTCCTGTCTCAGCTGAAGATAGTCAAAATGACTCACTTCATGTACAGCAGTCTGAAGCAGGGTTTTTACTGATTTGCACTCACTGTCCAGTCAAACTTTTCTTGCAAGAAGCTTCCTATTTAATTTTTATACACAAACTGCATTTGAACTGATTAAATGCATAAAGTCTACATTTAAATGTCCTTTATGACCACACTGGTGAATTGATGCAAGTCACTTTTGACATGTTATCAGTTCATGTTCCTTGTTGAGTAGAGCCAAATAAAGTTTTTGTATGGCTAGCCAGCTAATGAGTCATTCAGCTTTCAATAACACTCAGAATCCTGTGGTACAGGGATCTTCTGTTTGTTTTCAGAGTTAATCACTTAATTTGAGAACCGCTATCTCAATGTGGGGGGAGATATTGAATCCTGTTCATGTCTACTGCATTTAAACAATGATTGAGGATGGATTTTTTTTGTCACAAGTGATATTTAGTGAATTGAGCCTCTGAATTTTTGAAATAAGCTGGAAAACTTGATCTAAGCTGCTCATAGTTTTTCATGTCATAATTTTACAGTGAACAGCACTAAAGACTATTGAGTGACAATGTATGTGGCTAAGAGAAGAAAATTGGATTAACTGCAAATGTTTCCTAGCATAGTTTGCTGAGCTAGCTCATTAGATCAGCAATTCTCATTTCTAAAATGAGAAATGTTCATCTTCCTTCTCAGTACAGAAACTACACTGATTCATCTTTCACGTGTTTTTGAAGGGGTAATTTCATGATTGAGCGCTAAATGTTTGCTTCATTAGAGAAATTACGGGGTGGATTCTGTGGTTTCCCTGGAACATCCTTAAATTCTACTTTTCCTAGAACAAGATCTTTAGTTTTTTCAAGGATTTTTTTGCCCTTCAAAAAGTTGATCCTTTCTGTTGAAAGGAGCAGCTATTTGTAATTGTAAATAAGAGCTGCTACATAAGACCGTACTAGGGTTACCAAAGTAAGATCTCTTCCCTTGAGGATGATACCAGATTGGTGAGTAATGTCATTGGTCAAACTCTATTTTTAGTATACTTTACACAACAGATATTAGAGTGAAATTCACCTCTGCCCAGAGGGTCCTCTGCAATGAATTTCAGCCTTATTGCTTTTTGTAAGTTTAAATAGTCCAACTATGTACAGCATATTGACATTCATCTAGTACAGTTACAATCAACATAAGATCCCCATAATGAAACCCTGCATGATATTGGAGTATAATTTCCTTACTTCAAGACTTTCCTATCAAAGCAATAATGTGTCTAAAATATTTCTAAGCAGATATCCTCTTTAAAATAAATTTAAATAAAAAAACTCAACTGATGTCACTGTGTAGCTTAACTTTCAGGACTTGCACAGTGTCTGGGTTTCCAACTGACATATGAAAATTTAAAAGTATTCTTCAATGGAAAGATTTTTATGTAAACATGGTTGTAATCAACTAGAACCTTTCTGTTTAAGAAATGTCCTAAGCTTTCTTGTTCTGTTCCTTGACCTTTTATTTTGAGGATTAAATATCTGTTAGAGGCAACCTCAGGCCAACTAGAAACTCTAGCTGAAAGACTATTGGGTGGATGAATACACCCAGCTCATCATTTAACTTGTTGAATGACCTTTTTATTCTCAAATGTGACCAGGCCTTCCTGTTTCCAAATGGTAAACTTAAGGCTTTGATACCTGTAGATCAGCTATATTGATGCTGGGTATACTACAATAATAGCAGGATGTTGAGTACTTGGGCAAGTCCATATACTGGAGCTTCTGAGGAACACATGGGGGAAAATCTACTGTAGAGTAGGACTGATGAAACACTACAATAACTTTCAGAAGTTAATCCTTTCCTTTTTTTTGTTACCTCTTCCACAAGAACTTAGGCTTCTGACAGGGTATGTTATGGATAAATACTATTAGTAACAAAACAAGTACTTTGCAATATTGATTTAAAAGAGCAGCAGCTAAGTAAATGATGTAGTTTTTGTACTTTTATTTTTGGAATTATGGATGCAGGAAGAAATTTGAAGTGATAAACTGGATAGCTGATCTTACACTAGAAAAGAAACCCAGTAATTTGGAATTGGTTTGGTGTGGCTTTTGAAGTTGATTGCTCTGATCTGCCTTTACAGCATTTCTAACTGTTGTGCATTAACACACTTTGATGCAAGATTTTTCTTTCCATAAGCTTAAGTGGTAAAATATTGTTTAGTGTTTGAATCTGTGCTGCATAGCTGTGGGATTCATAATCTAACTCTTCTTGCATGTTACTGCAGTTGAGACTTGCATGGAAGCACTAATTACCTTCTCTCTTCTCTCTGATATGCACCAAGGCTGCCAGACAGATCAAAGATAGGTACAGTACAATACCTTCTACAAAATTTCTTGCTTTTTATTTGTTATCTTTTCACTGAACTCAAAGTCCAGTCTTAAAAGGTCATGGTCAACTTCTTTCTGATACAGTTATGTATTGCTTACAAGAATATCACAATTGAAAGATTATGTACATTATTTGAGGGCATTCCATATAGTCAGTTTCCTACTCTCCCCTGTCTGTCTGGTTAACCTCTTTTTGTGTGAGTCTTTCACACAGTAACTGGGGAGATAAATAAGTAACAACCAAAAGTGTGGTGAAAAAAACATGTTGACAAACAAGCAGGTGTAAAGGTTGAAAAACATTTTTTAAAAAAAATCTATTTTTATCAAGTTGGCAGTTTCCTTTTAAATTCCTAAATATAAGATCCTGACTTAAACATTTCTGCAGGCTTAATGCTCAGTTTTGAATGTGAGGGGATGCCTTGCAGCTAGAATCTTTTTCTAGCTAGGTTATTCAAGTGTTTACAAAGCAGTGCTGATGCCTGTGGGTTCATTGTCTGCACTAGTGATTTTTTTTTTTGCCAAGGGGGTTTCTCTTTGGATGTGAAGAGCCTTCAACACATACATAAATCAGCTTTTTAGAGTGGAAAACTTATAATCTGGCAAGTAATTATGGTGAAACAATGTTAAGGTAAGCACATCATTCTTCTGGACCAAGACAATAATCTGTTCAAAGTGTGTCCAGCAAACTCAGGCATTTCAGTGGGTTTCAGTAGAGATTGGAAGCACTTTTAAAACATTTAGAGACAAGCTGTATACAGCATGTGGAAGACCAGTCCTACCAAGAGTTTCCAGAATATGTTTCCACTGATCCAGCCATTTGGCTGTTTGAGTCAAGTATTTTCATGAGAACTAACAAGTTAATTGTTAAAGAAAAAAGCTAGTTTCGTACTGGAATTGGTATCCAAGGTAAATTCCATGTTGATTGCTATGGAAACTAAGGTTTCTACTCCAGCCCAAGCAGCAATAGAGAACCCTTAGTAGAAAGGAGATTAAATAAAACTTCTGCCACAAACATTCCTAATGTGCTTCAGCTCTTTGAACAGTAGCATGCCTCCTGTTATCCCTTCCAAGCTCATGAAGTTACTCAAGCAGCATTCAGCCACTCTGTTGTAGCCAGTTTGAACAAGGAATCTCTTTGCAGCTGGCTCTGTTGGCCAGACATGCAGATGTTTCACAGCTAGGTTATATTTATGGGAAGTTTCTGCTTGGATAATTTGTAACTATTGACAACTCAAGGTCCTGTTAATGTCAGTCAAGCTGTTGCACTATATATAAAAATGTATACAACTAATCTCTCCTCGCCTAAATGTGATGAGTAGGGTGATACTAATAAAGCATGCCTGTTTGAGTCAGCAGAAAACACTTTGTTTCTGAGTAGTGTCCAGTTCTTTCAAAATGGGAATCTGCATTTTAGACACAACTGGAATTTTCTTCAATATAAGACTTAAGGTGTTTTATAGTGAAACCTTTAATGGCCTTCTGCAAGGAACAAATTGTATTCTACAGTGTTGGTAATTAATGCATTTCTAATTATGGATCAATAAGTGGATACCTGAGAATCAGATTAAGGCCTTAATTCTTCAATGCCTTGCGTCTTTTATTTAGTCATGCTTCCAGGTCTGATAAAATACACCCTAGAATACTCAAGGAGCTGACTGAGGAGATATGAGCCATTAGTGATTATCTTTGACAAGTCATAGACGAGAGATTCCAGGGTACTGGAAAAGGGGCAAGTATAGTGCTCATCTATAAAAAGGAAATATACAACCCAGGGAATTAGTCAGCTTACCTTCTGTGCCCAGAAAGATAACAGAGCAAATAATTAATCACTTTTTAGACACTAGAACATAAGGTGATATAGATTTGTTCTTGACAAATCTAATAGCTTTCTTTGACAGGGTAACACAGACTTGAGGATGGGTGGTGATAAGTGATAGATGTGGTATGTCTTGACTTTAGTAAAGTTTTTGATAGTGTCTCGCACGACCTTTTCATAAACTAGGGAAATACAACCTTGATGGAGCTACTGTAAGGTGGGCGCATAAATGGATGGAAAACCATTCCCAGTGTAGGTATCAGTGGTTCATAGTCAAGCTGGAGGGGCATAGAAGTGTGGTCCCAGAGGGAATCCGCTCTGGGTCCAGTTCTATTCAATATCATTATCAGGGATTTAGATGATGGCATAGAGTGTACTTATAAAGTTTGTGAATGATACCAAGTTGGGAGGGGTTGCAAGTGCTTTGGAGGATAAGAATTAAAATTCAAAATGATCTGGACAAATTGGAGAAATGGTCTGAAGTAAATAGGATGAAATTCAATAAGGACAAATGCGAAGTACTCCACATAGGAAGGGATAGTCCGTTGCACACATGCAAAATGGGAAACAATTGTCTAGGAAGGAGTACTGCAGAAAGGGATCTGGGAGTCAACAGGGTAACATTGTTGCAAAAACTGACAAACATCATTCTGGGATATATTAGCAGAACCATTTAAAGCAAGATGTCAGAAGTAATTCTTCCCCCTATTCTGTGCTGATTAGGCGTCAACTGGAGTATTGTGTCCAGTGCTGAGCACCACATTTCAAGAAAGGTGTGGACAAATTAGACACAGTCCAGAGAAGAGCAACAAAAATGATTAAAGGTCTGGAAAATATGACCTATGACAGAAGATTGGAAGAAGAACCTGGGCTTGTTTAGTCTGGAGAAGAGAAGACTGAGAGGGGACATACTTTTTAAAGTACATAAAAGGCTATTGCAAGGAGGAGGGAGAAAAATTCTCATTTAACCTCTGAGGATAGGACAAGAAGCAACGAGTTTAAATTGCAGCAAAGGTCGTTTTAGGTTAGACATTACACAAAATCTTTGTTGGGGATAGTTAAGCACTGAAATAAATTACCTAGGAAGGTTGTGGAATCTCTATAGTTGGAGATTAAGAGCAGGTTAGACAAACGCTTGTCAGGGATAGGTTGCTGACCCCTGATCTAAACCTTCAGAAGTGGTGTGTCTAGTCTTCATTTATTCACTCTAATTTAAGGTTCCGCGTGCCAATAATACACTTCAACATTTTTAGAAGGTCTCTAATATATAACTAAACTATTACTGTATATATAAACTGAATAAGGTTTTTAAAATGTTTAAGAAGCTTTAATTTAAAATTAAATTAAATTAAAATGCAGAGCCCCGCAGACCAGCGGCCATGACCCAGGCAGTGTGAGTGCTACTGAAAATTGGCTCGTGCCACCTTTGGCATGTATGCCACAGGTTGCCTACCCTTGGTTTAGATAATACTTAATCTTGCGGTGAGTTTAGGGGACCAGACAAGAGAACCTCCCGAGGTCCCTTCCTGTCCTATGATTCTAAGCTTGTGCAAAGTGGCTATGAAATGCTACCAAATCAGATTTTTTCACTTTCAGTGGTTAGAGTTACTCTGTCTGCACAGGTTTAAATGAATACCCCTTGTACAAAGCATGGAAGAATCAGGCCTGAAGTCTTTTTAGTCCACATCTAGGTTGTTTTACATGGGGAGACTGTCTCAAATCAGGTGAGAGGGAGTCACTTGCAACTAACACTAGATCTTTTGAGAGAATACTCACAGCAGTGAAACACTTCTTGTAACAAACTTCAGAAAACTGATTAACACCATTTTAAAATATGGGAGCTGATTCCATTTCAAATATAATGGAACAGCTCATTCAAACCTATTGCAACTTCTGAAGTGAATTAAAAAGAATCACAGCTTTTGGAGGTATGTCAAAACTGAAGTATAGAATTTCCAAAATATGAACCACATTTTCCTAATAAGCCTCTTTCTTTCCTGTAGAGTCACAATGGCTTCAGCATTCCGCATCTCTTTGAAACCAAAGGTCAGTGATAACATGACTCATTTGATGGTGGACTTCTCTCAGGAAAGGCAGATGCTTCAGGCTTTAAAGTTTTTGCCAGGTAAATTTAAGTCTGTAGTGAAGTAAATTTTTATACTATAAGATATCTGGGATAAACAATAGTTTTTAATTCCTGCATTTTAAAATGTGGATTTTTTTCAGCTACCTTAAGCAGTTTCTTCAGCATTTACTTTATATATCTTGCCAAATATCAATCTATATCATCTACTTCATAACAGTGGTAGCACACAGACCTCTGTACAATATTAGAGCCAGTCAATAAAGGTAAGAATGGAATTTGTTCTTTGCTCCTGGACCTGTGCTTGTTTGTTTGCCATCATAAGTAGTTGCCTAAGAGCCTACCTGCCCTGGCAAAGTATCAAGTGTGTGGGGTTCCCCCTCCCCCAGTGGGTAACTTAAATAGCTTGTAACTATTTGGTGCAGAGCTCTGATACTACTTATAGCAGCTCAGATTCTTACAGGCAAAACTTAAACTGGGTGTTGATTCAGACAGTTTGAAATCCTTAACTTGGTGAGGTGGTGATATATAAATGCCTAGATAATGTTCATCCCAAGGATACTGGCGCACCTTACAACTTCTAAAAGTAAACACATGAAAGAATCTCTTCTTTGTATCTGATATATGGTAAGATATCAAAAATATTGGGTAAAGATAGGTGCTTTAAAAATTGCTGGCATGGCCTCTGATAGATGTCTTCATATTTCTCAAATTCTTAACCTGTTGACTGACTTCTATAATCTTCTTCTCTCCAAATACTACTATATTTCTCTTTAAACCAATTGTGTGATGTGTTTGTGATTCTCTAAGACTTTTTTTAGCTTACCACTCTCAAACCTTTGTTCCCAATCTTTATACAACTTAGACAGCAATTCCCAAACATTTTGTAAACCATGTGCCCTGCTGGGACATCAAGTCTTATGACTACTTGTCCTGTGTTCTATTCAAATAATCCTTGTGAGAAGTGAAAAGCATTTACACTTAAGTTGTGCTATTTAAAAATGTTCAGTAACTCTTCAACATGACATGCTTGAGAAGCTGGCTGTGTGGGATATGTACATAGACTAAAGACTTTCTGCTTCTGCTGGTAAAGCTAATAAACAAAGTGGAGGGCACCATATCTCCTCTTGGCAAGTTATAAATATGCAGCTCTCTCTTAGCTTAATGCTACCTGCATTTCATATTATGAGAACTGAGCTGAGCGAGTGTGTTCCGTGCACTCAAACCTTCTTTGTTTTCTAACTTCAAATAGAGAGATCTCTTTCCTGTCTTTCCATCTCCTGCCCTGCCCTTCTCCCCTCTGGCTAAGGTCCATTTGCATAAAGAGAAACTATACAGTAAAAGCAAAACATTAAGCTTTTCAAAGATTTCTGTGAGATGTCTACTGGTCTTCAATGCCAGTTGAAATTTTAGGTGATTGTTTTTACCATTCCCACATGGTTCATGCACTTCATGGCACACCTGCTGGGATCGCTGGATTATAACTTGCACTCTTCTACTGAAGTGTGCATCACTGTTTAAGCATACTGCAGTTTAAGCTGTATTACTATATCATCAAAAAGAATGGTGTGTTTTTAGTGATGAAGAGCTTTAATAAATTCCCCGATAGTCTTTTGTTTCTCTTCAGTGGTGTCTGTCCCTATGACTGACCTTCATTTGGGATATAAAATACCTAATGGGCTGTGAGCAAGTATTTTTCAAAAACTATTTCAGGACCCCTTTGAAAACTGCAGAAATAGTTTGTGTTAGGTAAAGAATGGTTTTCCTCTATAGGCAAAAACATTTTCTTGAACAAGAAACACATGGATACCACCTTTTTCTTTCCTGTCAATGTAAATTCCACTCTTAAAGATTTTGGTTTCAGCTTACTGATGAAATAAGATTTTGGTCATGTATTCCAGCTGTAATTTGACTATTTACCTTTTCTGCTTGCTTTATGCATTGTTCTGTGTTCAGAAAGAAACCTATGAAATTTTCTTTGTTTAAAATGAACCACTGGTAAGGTTGGTGGCTTTTGTTTTTAAATCCTACTTTGTCTGCTGTCCATTAGTATATTACTATCCGTCATGCACCCATCTTCTAATGCTGCCTCTCTCCTACTCTTTCATGGGCAGCAGGTTTAAAACAAATAAAAGGAAGTTCTTCACACAGCGCACAGTCAACCTGTAGAACTCCTTGCTGGAGGAGGTTGTAAACGCTAGGAATATAACAGGGTTTAAAAGGGAACTGGATAAATTCATGGATGTAAAGTCCATTAATGGCTATTAGCCAGGATGGGTAAAGAATGGTGTCCCAAGCCGCCTTCTCAGAGAGGGGTGATGAATGGCAGGGGAGAGATCACTTGATCATTACCTGGTAGGTTTGTTCACTCTGGGGCACCTGATATTGGCCACTGTCAGTAGACAGGATATTGGGCTGGATGGACCTTTGATCTGACCCAGTACAGCCCTTCTTATATACTCCACGCATGATGTGCGCATCAGATGTCAATATTTGGGCATGTAGACGGGAAAGAGGAATCTGGTGCAATTGGTTCAAGTTGTAGAATATGCCCTGATGTCATGAGATGCAGAGTTTCTGCAATATGACCCAGTATCTCACTGGGAGCGAGTTTTGTTTCTAGTGTAAGGGTAATCCAAAACTTAATACAGTAGGGCTTAGTAAAAGAAGTTGAATTTTTTTTAATATGGTAGTTGAAGGATAGAATGAGATCATCTTCTGTAAACTAGTCTACTGATTTCAGAGAAATTAAAGGACTTGGAGTATAACAATAAAAAAAAAAGTAATTTGAGTAAACCTTAAATTATGATTATTAGAAACAAATTCCTGGTGATAAGAAGCCAGTTTGCTTTTTAGATCTTATCTGTTTGCTCCTATTTTGCTAGAAATACCCTACAAAAATCTGTGTAGTAGTGCTTGTATTCAAATATTCTAAACCTGCCTTTATCTAAAGTGATGGAAGAATGACCCTGTATCAGAACACTAGCTCTGAATGCTCTGTAAAAAGATCTCTCCAAAAGAGCCTTAAGACAATTTAACCGCCTTAAAAATATTCTTCTTACTTGCTTATTCCAACCAGTCCCCAGCTTAGTTTGCTTGTTACTCTTTTTATACAAGGTCAGCCTGACCTGTACTGTCAGAAAAACAAAAACACACAAGAATGGTAGAAGTTAATCTTAGAGCCAATGCATATTTACAAAATGCTAATTTTGTGTGTTATTTTATTTAACACTGCCTGTTAAGTGAATATATTATCAGTCTCTTGATCTTTAAGTTCCAATTTGTAGATAATGGAGTACAATTCCTGAAAGGAATGAGTGCTAGTGAACTGAAGGCAACTCCTGATTCTCTTGTGTAGAGCCAAAGGAACAGACTGCAACACTGGGGGGTGACAAACACCTTTTTTTTATCAGTATTCTAATGTTCTTTTGTTTTTGTTCTTTTGCAGTCCCTAAAGCACCAGAGATAGACCCAGTAGAGTGTCTGGTAGCTGACAACGCTGTAACGATAGTATGGAGAATGCCAGAAGAAGACAACAAAATTGATCATTTTGTACTGGAATACAGGAAAACTAATTTTGATGGGCTTCCTCGAGTAAAGGATGAAACATGCTGGGAGCTGATAGACTATATTAAAGGCACTGAATATACATTATCTGGTAAAGATTGTTCGTTTAGCCTCTTAAAGTCTTCTGTTCTTGAGGTGACTCTGAACAAACACTGAGGGTTTTTTGTATGTAATAGAATCCTGTTAGACAAGATGGGTGAGATAATATCACTTATTGGACCTACTTCTCTTGGTGAAAGACCAGCTTTTGAGCTTACACCAAGCTGCTGTTCATGTCTGGAACCGACATGGCTATTACAGCAACACTGCAAACATAGAATGCTTAACTATACAAATCACTTTGTGTTGAAGGGGCGTCCTTATTGCAAACAAAAATGTTACTCTGTAAATGAATGTAGCCTCCACATAACTGGTCAGTTACTGGGCCTTCCTGTACAGACCTGAGTCACCTTTTCTTTAGCTACTAGTCATCCTCATTCTATACAAAAACTTTCCTCTTATTTTCTTAATCTAGAATATAGGGAACTAATCACTATCATTATGACAGACTTTAAGTGCTTCAAATTTTTTTCAGGACTGAAATTTGATTCAAAATATATGAACTTTCGGGTAAGAGCTTGCAACAAGGCTGTGGCAGGGGAATACTCTGATCCAGTGACTTTGGAGACTAAAGGTAAAATGACAGAATAGTCTCGCATGAATGTGTAGAAAACAATATTGTAAATGCTGAAAATTTAACACTCTTTAGCCTGTCAGTCTAATGGCAGCAGAGTAAGAGGCAATGAAAACCTGAGTCTGGGGTTTGTGGGGTGAAATTAAAATGTCATTTTGTTAGTGAACCTACATGGAAAAGGTTTAGGTTGGGCTGTCTTGTCCTATTACTCTACTGTACATAAACATCTAGCTCTGCAGAGATTTTTCAACTTCTAGTAGGTGTATGACTGTTCCTGGCTCCAACGTCTGATGAGACTGTCTACTGTAAACCGTTGGTCAGGTGTCTGAAGTATTGGTGGTTATTGCAGTTATTAATTTAACTTTTCTGGGGAAAGATTTTGTTATTACCTGGAGCTGCTTGATCTGAGGGTAGAGCTTGACTGAATGTTTCTGAGCACCTTGGCACTGTTACCTGTTCACATAATTTGAACAGCGGGTGACAGCATATTGGTAACATTTGAGGATTGCTGTGGGAGAGGAGGGCACAGATATCAGAGGAGTTAGTCTTGTGTATCTGTGTAGTGAATAACTGGAACTGCAGAAATCCTTCAAGAATATCAAAGAATACCTATAGTCTAGCACTTCGCAAGAGTTTCAATTTTTTGATTGCCAAGCAAAGCTGTCTTGGGTAAGTACATGACCACTGCAAGGTAGCTCAGAAAGCAGGTGTACTTGTGCTTTAAATCCCAGCATTGCACATAGTCACTCACTACTGGATACTGATGTCTAGGCTATAAATATTTAGAGGTCAAATAAGGAAACTGTTGTGTGTGTATACTCAATATTAAGTTGCAGTCAGTGACTGTTTGTAGGTGACACCTTTTATACTTTGTAGATTGCTGTGTGGATTCAGAGTTGTATCTGGCTCAGTGGCAAAATAGCCGTATAGTATTTTTCTTATCT
Organism: Dermatemys mawii; assembly: GCA_007922305.1. NCBI lineage: Eukaryota > Metazoa > Chordata > Testudines > Dermatemydidae > Dermatemys > Dermatemys mawii. Next base: position 4,894,376 of record ML677392.1, on the reverse strand, counting down.
TTAAGAGTAAGCAGATTCTTGTGACTTGTGCACTACCAGCAGCTGTTCAGAGGAAACAGCTAAGTTCTAAATGCAGACTATCACTACTGATCTGTGATCCAGTAAGCACAGCTGGACTTCCAAATCCCAGGTTCAGTCTGCAGGGCTGGCAGCTGTAAACTTTAATATATGCACTCATTGTAAAATGAGCAAAGTTGGGGCAGGGGGATGTTTGTTGAGACCCAACATAAAACCCCACACTTTATTCTGAAAAGAGAATAAACATCACTTGCAGTTGAAAGTGTACTTTCTATATCGTGTGTCCCATCAAAAAACCAAATACTGAAATTTGAAATCTATCTTGTTTCTGCCTTTTAAGGGCCATAGCCTGAACATACATAGTCATCCTGTTGATCTAGAGTTACTTGGCGCTCTAAAGAGCGGTAAGGTGATGCTTATGGAGTTGTGGGATGTGGTCGTGGTTGGTCTGTCTGAGCAGAATGTCTCAGCACAACTTCAGAACATCATTATTATTATTTTTGGGTTGTAGGACAGCAACAAACAAGGCAGTGTGCAATATGAGCAGGAGAGCAGCTTTTTTGGACCAGAGCCACCACAGCCAACACTCTTGCAAAAAGGGCAATAAGATCCCTAATGTTCAGAACTGGAACCGTATCTATTCTGCATGAAGGGACTCTAATGTGGGTTCAGTTATTTGCTTTGGAAAAATAGAGGGCTAAGTCAACACAGAGGATCTGGAACTCTGGTTCCAGAGAGATGAGGGATTTTAAGCTTTAGACCTAACTCACTGTCACCTCTGACCCTGTCAGCTCCAATATTATCCTGTCAATTTTCGAGACTGCAGTTGTCTCACTTACAGTTGACACTGAAGATTTAACTTTTTAGATTGCGTGTGTGGGTGTGTTTTTTGTGGGGAGTCTTTGAGGACTTGTCACAACCTTCAGTCTACTTAAATAGCTGTTTCTGGAAACATCAAGGGATTTATTACTAGATCTACAGTGTTTCATAGAGGAAAAGTTTCAAAATAGTTTTCAGTAACTTCATAGATGTAGTTAAGATGCTCAGTTTTATACTGAGGAGTTGTAAGAAAGATGACTGAATAGATGGTTTTTTAGTCTGTTAAACTTAATTCTTATCGAAAACCAAAAAGATCAAACTGATGGGTATTCTAGTTTGACGTGTTGGCTGGCTTACCAGCCTTTCGCTCTGCTGTTTTGGTCACACTTGTGCATTAAATTGTGGTCAATGTGACAATGAAAACAGTGCCTTACAATATGGTCCTCATTCAAAAAGAAACTAGCAGTATCTGCTTGTGCTTCCTAAACATTTTTTTTGGAACCTACACCATTCCAGAGATCACTGATGGCTCTTGAGCCTGTGTCTTATAGCAGTACCTTACCTATTGCCTTAGTGAAACAGTCCTTTATTTAGATTATCTTCTGCTATGTAAACTTCAAGAGGAACATCTGAAAATTGCCTCTGCTTTCATTACTCTTGTACCTGATTAAGTCCTAAAATCTTTACAAGAATTTGCTGCAACACAGTGGATATCCTGGAGGGTGGGGGTTAATAAACTTAGAAAAAATGGCTAATTCTATATTGCTTCTGGTAAATGCTGTATTGTGATGGACAGCTGGATTTGAACTGTATTTACTGCAATCGCCACTCTTCAAGACCATACAGGTTCAATTTAAAGCGACTATTTAAAAAATAGGCCTATTGAAATGCAAAATGGAAGTCTAATGTATTCTGATTTAGTACCTATTAGTATGGCAATCACCGTTCAGCTTCAGAAGCACAACTGCAAAGAGGCTCTATTTTGCTTAGTCAGCAATAACGAAGATGGAACTTGCTTAAATAACAAATTACAGCGAGATGTTGGATTCAAAGTATTGGCATAATTTTTTATCTTGGTTTTGTACTGGGTAGGCTGGGCCTCTGATCCCAGTCTGTTCACATATTGCAGTGGTTCAAGCTTGTGAATTGTGGACCCTTGTTCTTAAACACTTCTCCCTGCAGCAAATGTAGTACTTTGTAATAGCAGGACAGTATTCAGAGGAGAAATGAAAATCCAATCTCTAAAATGATTTGTGCAGCTGGGTGGCTAGGTCTACTCTACTCAGTACTGTCTTTTTCTCTCTCTGGATGAAGGATTTTACACTAATTACCACTGAATCTTCATTAGTTGCTTGCATCCTAATGCCTGCTTTAATCTCTGCAGGTCATTTTGCAGTTCAGCTGTCCCTATGTATTTGCTGTTCCTTCAGCTTTATTGTAATCAACAGGTTATGAAAGTTAAATCATCACAGAAATAGATTTCAGAAGACTGTTATTTGGAGTGTAGGAGATGGGCTTAGTTTGTGTGCATGGGTGCAGGGGGTTGGTCAGTGTCTCTCAAACTATAAATCTTGGAGTAGGCTGCAAATGGTAGAAAGTGTATCTGATTTAATACTAAGATTTTAATTGCAGTGAGACTCAGATTTGAAGGTGTTCTGTGTGATATGGTCCAGAGACTATAATTAGGCTGGCTGGATTTCACTTGTTTATAGTTACAATTGTCAGACCAACTATAATTAAGGCTATGTTTTAGGCACTGGTATTTTTAGTAAGTCATGTGCAGGAAACAAAAATTCATGGCCTGTGACCTGTCCCTGACTTTACTATATACTCCTCCCTAAAACTTGGAGGGGGTGTGAGTGGCCCAGGGGTTGCCATTGGGATGGGGCTGGGGCAGGCTCCCTACCCAGCTCTTGGGAAGCAGGGAGGCTAGCTCCATGTGCTACCTCAGATCTGCAGCTCCCATTGACTGTGAACCATGGCCAATGGGAGCTAAGAGGGAAGTGCCTGCAGGCAGAGGCAGCATGTGAAGCTAGGAGCTGAGGAAGGGGGAATTCCTGTTGCCCTTATGGGGAAATCGTGCCCCCCAGCTCCTTCTGCTGTCTATGATGGGTGGAGGGGAAGACCCAAGACTGCCCAGCAGCAGCTGGGCCCCAGGGCTGCTCCAACTGCTCAGGCAGCTCCCGGGCCAGCCAGCCACACCAGGATGCTGCAGAGGTCACAAACGGCTTGTCTTCACTAGCCGGGGGGAGAGATCGATCTTATGGCGATGGACTTATCGCATCTAGTCAAGATGCAATAAATTGATTGCCAGCGGCGCCCCCGTCGACTCTGTAACTGCAGCTCGCCAAAAGGCGCAAGCTGGAGTCGACGGGGGAGTGCGCCGCCGCCGTGAGGACGGCGGGTAAGTCAGCTGTAGATACGCCGATTTCAGCTACGTTATTAATGTAGCTGAAATTGCATATCTACAGTTGATCCCCCGCCCTAGTGAGGATCAGCCCCTAGTCACGGAATCCATGACCTCTGTGACAAACATGGAGCCTTAACTATAATTACTTGACTTCGTGGTGCATTGTTGTGGTCTACTCCAAACTGTTTTTCTTAAATAGAAAGCATGGAGGATAATGTGTTTTTACTCTTTTGAAATCTTGTCTTGACCAGCACTTGTCTTCAATTTGGACAATACATCATCTCATCTGAACCTGAAAGTTGAAGATTCTTATGTTGAGTGGGATCCTACTGGAGGCAAAGGCCAAGAAAACAAAATAAAAGGGAAAGAGAATAAAGGCAGGTGAGAACTTTAAGATCTGTAACCTGAAGTCTTTATTCAAATTGTTAATATGTTTAGAGTGGCAAAGTATTTGGCACTGTTTGTGCTTAAGATACTTAGTATGTTAGTTCTGAATTGGCATACCATGAAATGCTGATTCTCTTGACCATAGGGTTCTATTAAAGATTTTTAAATAGGGAGTTGTCAGGTATACCTGACTTGTTGAATTCTGGACACTGCCCAGGAAGTGAAGAGAGGAGAGTCAGTCATACTGTATTGGTAGCTGGCACACTTCTGCCTCTGTAGGAGTTTGCATCTCTCCTTATAGTCTCCAGTCACTCATCTGGTTGGTGTAACCGTGGGCACCAAAGGAAATTTCATCCAGACATTTCTATTTGGAAGAAATGTTGTTATACAGAATGGGGAAGGCCCAAGAGAGGGATAAGGCATGTAGCCCCACTGAGAGGAGACATTTTCAATAAGCCACTTTAAATATTCAAAGAGAAACCAAATCAAGAGTTAGAATTAGTTTTAGATTCAATAATCTCCTACCAATCTGCTTTTGTGTATCTAAGGAGTTGTATAATAAGTGTGGCCTAAATCAAACAGATTAAGCCATCTCCAATTACTTCACTACTGGACAGTAATTGTTTCAGCTTCAGGTCTGACACACTTAAATATGGAAAAACCACCAGTCTGAAGAATGAAAGACTGAGTCAGTCTTGCTAATATTGTATTGTACATGGATGGAGTTGGATAAAGCAAAAGAAAAATGGCATAAAGAACCAATCCATGGTCCTCTTTCCACATGCCAAAAAAACCAAACAAAGAAGAAAAAAAAAAAAACCCCAAACACAAAAGTAGAGGGTGTATTGGTATGCCCTGAAGAGCAGTCCTTGACTCACCTTTCCATCTCCATAGTCGTGCTACATTCTTTGTATCAGTTGTCTGCCAAACAGTTGTTCTCAACCTTGGAGTTCAGTTGCTTTCCATAGCATTGTATGAATACCTTTTTGTTTATGTACTCTAGACTAGTGGTTCTCAATCTTTCCAGACTACTGTACCCCTGTCTGGAGTAGTCTGATTTTTATCTTGTGTACTCCAATTTCACCTCAAAACTGCTTGTTTACAAAATCAGATTTAAAAGTACACAAGTCATACAGCACACTAATATTGGAAAAATTGTTTGCTTTCATGTTTACCAAATTAAGTGGTTAGGAATATAAATATTATACTTGCATTTCAGTGTGTAGTATATAGAATAGTATAAACTAGTCATTGCCAGTATGACATTTTAGTTGGTACTAACTTCACTAGTGCTTTTTATGTAGCCTATTGTAAAACTAGGCAAATACCTAGCGTTCATGTACCCCCCAGATATACACATACCTTGGTTGAGAACCACTGCTCTAGACTTCCAAGCTTGAAGTCATCTCAAACACACTTGGTAAGGGGGTGGGACTGAGTCTCCTACCTGAGTAGTCTTGAATCTATTCATGCATTAGCCTTAATTATACAAGATCTGCTATACCTACAGGTGGTGTATAACTACTCCATAGAGGGGTTTTGGCTGCCCTTAACTATCTGTTAGTTTCACTGAGGCATTCCCAATGATTGTCATGTGTTTCAACTCCTGAATTAATATTTTGCATCCTATATGGACAGTAAGGGATGAAATGGGGGCCGAGGGTGGGGAGAGGGATAGCTCAGTGGTTTGAGCATTGGCCTGCTAAACCCAGGGTTGTGAGTTCAATCCTTGAGGGGGCCATTTAGGGATATGGGGCAAAAATCTGTTGGGTGATTTAATTGGGGATTGGTCCTGCTTTGAGCAGGGGGTTAGACTAGATCAGGGTTTCTCAAACTGGGGGTTGCAAGCTCCTGCCGCTGCTGAAAAGCCACCGAATGAATTACTTCTGCATTCAGTGGCTTTTTGATGGACATGCCAAGCTATTTCGGGAGAGTTCGGCATGTCCGCCGAATGTGGCAGTAATTTATTTGGCAGCTTTTCGGTGGACGTACAAGGATCTGCCGTGGCAGCCGAGGAAGGAAAAATGGGTCGCGGTTCTCAAAAGTTTGAGAACCACTGGACTAGATCTCCTGAGGTCCTTTCCAACCCTGATATTCTATGATAAATGGGTAACCTGTCACTTAAAAATGGAATGAACTTCACATAGAAGGAGGCAGTTCAAGTTTGGGCTGCCTCATGGAATCCTAGTTGACGATGAATGAAAGAGAGAGGATTGTCAGCGAGGACACTAACATCTTTCACAGATTATTTTACTCAAAAAGTTGGAGGGCTGTGCAATGAAGATTGTAGCCTTTACTAAAGATTAAGCTTAACCAGTAGGCCAAATCTAGAGAAAATAAGATAATTTAACTAAATATAATATACTTAGTCAAGACTTATTTGTATAATTATGAACATCTAATCTGACACACATTCAGTTACCTAACAAAACAATAAATGCCTTCCTGGCTAGTGGTTGCCAGTGGTGTGACCACTTTTGAAAGGCTAAGATTTGTCTCAAGTTCATGTGTACAGTTTTTAGTAGTGACACTTTCTAATGATTGCTTATTTCTGTCTGACAGTGGCCAGATTACCGTACTGAAGAGCAATACAAGGTGATAACTTACAACTTTTCTAATTCTAGGATCTAGCCTCTAGCTTTGCTGAAAAATCTTCAGAATTTTCCTTTTTAATCCTTGCTCTTTCTCTAGATGAAACATGAGCCCATCCTACAGCCTTCATCAGTAACCAAGGCAGTACCTTTTTGGAGGTTTGGGGCGGTCTGCTTTTTTTAATGTGTTAGTAATTCCTAGGGAAGGTTGATGCAGTCCCCATTCTCTGGAGAACAGCCTGTTACCTTAAGATTGGAATATACCAAATACCTTTGAATCAAATGGAGCTGTACATGCTCAAGTTTCAATGTAATCTAACATTATTAATTTATATTACCATTGTGCCTAGAAGCCCCAGTCATGGACCAGGACCCAACTTGTGCTAAGCACTGAATAGACACAGATTAAAACAGTTCCTGCCCCAAACAGTTTACAACCTTTAATTCTTAGTTCTTCAAGTGCTTGTTCATGTCCATTCCAATCAGGTACATGCACACCTGTGCATGACAGACAGAAGATTTTTCCTGTAGCAGTATCCGTAGGTTTGGCCTGGGTATCCCCTTGGGCACCACGAAGGCATGACTCAATATAGGAGCCCCACAAAAGGAAAAAAGCTGACAGAGGGCACTCCCCAACCAGGTCTGAAGACCAGTTGGCTAGCAAGTCCCCATGGGCCCCACATTTTAGTGGGGATTCTGTCCACTCTTGCCCCAGGACAAGTCCATTTGAATCCAGCCTGCACCACTCATCGATCCACCACCACAATGATCGATAGCTCCCCTCCGCGCCAGCGGCACTGCTCTCCAGCGTCAAGAGGCTTCACTCCTCGGTGGTCGTCCGAGACCCTGACTCGGTTTAGTAATGGGATCAAAATAGAAATACACTATTACCCAGGCTTTCCTGTATCTTCCTCCCTCTCCTGTACTTCTCATCATGCATACATGTTATAAACTTGACTGCCTGGAAGGTCAGCAGCAGTAAAATCTATCCAGTGGGGAAAAAACGCTCCTGAGATTAGTGTATTGTTAACTTTTAGCTTCAAGAAGCATGCCAAAGTGTAATTTTCATTTTTTTTTTCTGCTGCTGCTTCTAGAGACAACTACTACTTGTTCCGTTATCTCAGATTTTCTGTGCACTGCTCCCTTCATAGACATAAGGTGTTCAACGCATAGAAAAATGCTAGCCAACTCTCTTGATATTTTTCTCTGCAGAAGGAGTTAGTCACCCTGCCAAGTCTAGCACATAAGGCAGGCCCCATTCCAGGAGAAGCTGTTATCAGCTTTCTGGCTCTTCATGGTGGAGACTTGGGAGAAGCTACTGCCGCACCTCCTGTTCTGGACTATCTTTCCAAGACTGCATTAGAATAAAATTTGACGAAGGCCCAGTAGCAAGTGATTAGCCAACAAACTTGTTTTGTGCCCATTTTATCCCAGAATTACTCCCCTGATTGCTAGTTGTGTGAAAAGGGCAGCTTCATTGTTTAAAAATAAACTACCTTATTTATTAATCTTTATCCAAGGTAGTAAAGGTTACTGTGTGAACTGTTCAAGGCTGTTGGAGTCAAGTGGAGAAGGTCAAACTGTTGGATGAAATGGTCATTTACAGACCACTTTTTTCCAAATAAAGTAGCATATTTTTCAAAAATTGGAGTAACGTGTTCTAAATTGAGTGGAGGAAAAATCCCAACTTGAAAAATGTCTGCTTTCATTATGCTGCCTTTGTCAAACGATGAGTCTCTAAATGACCACGTCACTTTCTGCATATCTTGCTGGAAATTCATCTAAAAGGAAAATCTAAGCTCTTGCTTCTAATAGAAAGCAGAAGCAGGTGGCTTCTCAGCAGTGGTGTACGTGGAGCAGGCTGGAGTGTTGCAGTGGATATTGTTTCCCCTCTGAAAATATGCTTTAATTCTTGGCTTTGCTGTTTTTCATGCTTTCACTTATTTCCTTTTCTTTTGGTAAGTAAACTGCTAATTTTTATTTCTCTTTATCCCGAGCCTTTAGAATGCTTCAGTTGGATTGCTTATAAATTGTTAAAATACTTTTAAAATACTGCTGCTTTTGAAATACTGTTGTCTTGTTTTATACCCTCTTCTTGCAGTATTATAGTCATGTTGGCCTCAGGATATTAGAGGGACAAGATTAGTAAGGTAATCTTTTATTGGGCCAACTTCTGTTGGTGAAAGACAGACATGAAGTCTATAGTTTAAAAGCTTGTCTTTCACCAATAGAGGTAGGCCCAATAAAACTCTCCCACCCACCCTGTTCCTCTTTTTGCAAGCTGTTCAGGAGCTGCTATGACATCCTACAATCTGGCAAATGAAAGTCTGCTTCTTAAAGTGTATCTAAACTACAATCAGATCAGGGGACATGACCAAGTATACCGGACCCTCGCTAGAACGCATATTGGTAGAATGTGAATTCCAATAGAACATGGTCAAGGATCCCAAATTTAGTAAGTCATTAATTTTCATAATAACGTGGTCCCCACTAGAACGTGGGACATGGGATTTGGGATCCATTCTGTGTTCTGGCAAGGGTCTGGTGTATTTTAGCACAATTTGAGAACCCCCCTAATCTGTCTTGCAAAGTGCTGTAGTTGGTCTCTGAAGAGTTAAATGCTGGAACCTTGTGACTATAGGCATGCACTTGAGTAACAATATTCCATCATTCTGATGTTACACAGTGAAGTTATAGTTTAAAAAAAAAAAAAAAATTAAGCTTCTAAAAACAGGAATTATTGTGAATTTTCAAAAATAACCTGGAAGATTTTTTTGATGTAAACATCATCCTAAAATGTCAGCAACAGAAACACTTTAGCAATGAGATACTAACCATTAATTGTTAATTACCTAATTGTGTAATCAGAGTGTAGGTAAGGCACAGTGATCTTTCTAGCACTGTAGCTAGACAAGGTCAACAGCAGACCTCCCACTTCCTTCATAGTGGACCTTGCCTAATTGCATTGTGGCATAAATGACCAAACATTGGTACTGCTAGGATTTTGCAGTGAGATAACAAAGCTGTATGTTCTCACTGTAAAAACACCACTTTTTTTGGTGGTGAAGATGTAGACTAATTCATCTAATCTGAATGAAAAGCAAAATATTGCATTAATAGTGAAAAGTAAACTTTCTTAGATTACTTAAAGTTAAAGTTTAATGAAATCTCATTTACTGTTAAGACTCTCCTTCTAATATCTTCACTTTAGGTGGAGATCTCCTCAAATGCCCTGTCTAGGCCTAAATTATTAGTTGTGGTGTGAGGCTTACCTAAAGAACAATGTAATGTTTAGTCTAACTAGATTTTTTTTTCTAAAATATTGGTTCCCACCCAACTGATTCCTTCAGTATAGAGAGAGAGAAGATGCTGTAAAACAAAATTTTACCCTTCCCAGTTATTTCCAGAGAATTTTCCTCTTGAAGTCTGATTAGAGAACTTAGGTCTTCCTTGGTCCACAGGTCCCGGTACAGGGGTGGGCAAAGCTTTTGGTGCGAGGGCCACATTGGGATTCAGAATTGTAATGGAGGGCCAGGTAGGGAAGACTGTGCCTCCCAAAACAGCCTGGCCCCTCCCACTTCCTGCCCCCTGTCTGCCCCCCTCAGAACTCCCAACCCCCTGCTCCCTGTCTCCTGACTGCCCCAACCCCTATCCACTCTGTCCCCTGACAGACCCCTGAGACTCCCATGCCCACGTCCAACTCCCCTGCTCCCTAGCCGCCCCCTGCAGAGACCCCCAGCTCTTAACCACCACCCCGGATCCCCACCCCCTCTCCAACCCACCCTGCTCCCTGTCCCCTGACTGCCCCTTATACAACCATCCCAGCCCCCTTACCATGAGGCTCCTAGCAGCATGTTTGACTCCATGCGGAGCCAGACATGTCCCTTCCCCGGAGCCATGCTGCTGCTCACTCCCACAGGGCAGTGTGGCTCTGGGGAAGGTGGGGGAGGGGCCAGAGGCAGCCTCTCCGGCCACGGGGCCAGATGGGACAGTCCCGCGGGCCACAGTTTGTCCACCTGTGCTTTAGTACCTGAAAAATGCCCTATGAAGACTTCAGAAACACACAGGTTATATTTCATAGAGCTGCTGAGTACTTTGACACTACATGTCTGAGAGTAAATGTATTAATGAATATAACAGCCTTTAGAGGCTTCTCCAGTGTGGTAACAAGTAGATCATATCTATTCTCCTGCATTTTTTTGGGGTCTGATCATCATTCTTGAGTGGAAGAATATTGCTTTATAAGTAGCTGGTTTTAATGCATTAAAAAAAATTTGAGCTGCTGAATCTTAGCTAGCTTTTTCCACCTCTGCCATCTATTGAAATACAGCACACCACCTTGTTTTTACAGAGTACTAGCATGAAGTCCATTAAGTTGTACAGTAAAATTCTGTTTAGATCTTCAGTATCTTCTTTAAAAGATTCTCTTCCATGTTTGCCTCTTGGATTCTTAAACTTTTCTAAAAAAAATTCCTATGTGCACTTTATTATATATCATTAGGTTGTATAGATCTGCTAGTTTTTTTCTGCAAGCAACTCACAAATTGCAATGACATTCCAGGCTGTGTTGTGATGAAAATCAACACTGTCTCATGCATCACTATACACTTGCAGGTCACTTTTTAATTGATATTCCATGTTGATTAGTTATGTACAAATTTAGATGTTGGAAAATGGCAATCAAAACATTCTAGGTTTCTACAGGAAATGGGGGCGGGGGGAGGAACTTATTTACCTTTTGCATATAATTTAAATGACATGACTCTTAAGTTCTAAATTTTGATTTTACTCTTCTCCCATTCACTTGTTCAGCTGTTCCTGGCTTTCCTCTTCATTGCCTCATCTTCATTAAATCTTTGTTTGCTGTTCATTTTCTTCCCTCTCAGTCAGTCAGCCCTCCTTGTGCATGACCACCAGCTCACTTCCTCATATCAAAGGGTTTATAGTGCAGCATGCAACTTGAAATTGCAATAAAAGCACCTAACACTTAAACTAGTCTGTATCCTGCAAGAGAAATGAACTTCCTGTCTGTTGTTTGACTGGTCCAGGGATCGGCAACTTTGGCACGCAGGACCGCAGGGTAAGCACTCTTAGCGGGCCCTGCCGGTTTGTTTACTTGTTGGTTTGCCAACTGCAGCTCCCACCGGCCCTGGTTTGCCAGCCCAATGGGGGCTGCAGGAAGTGGCGCGGGGCTGGCTGCCGCTTTCTGCAGCCCCCATTGGACCGGGATGGCGAACTGGAGCCAGTGGGAGCTACAGTCGGCGAACTGGCAAGTAAACAAATTGGCGGGGCCTGCTAAGGGTGCTTACCGTGCGGTCCCACGTGCCAAGGTTGCTGATCCCTGGACTGGTCTATAAACTTCCCCATATCGGAGTGCAAATTTTATTTTATTCTATTGTTGTTTTTATAGAAGTGGCACACCATCTCCAAAGAGGACATCTGTTAGTTCAAGGTCACCATCGATAAGGGGCAGCAGAGATCGCTTTACTGGTGAATCATACACAGTGTTGGGTAGGGTGAATTTTTTGCTTTAACTCTTTGTGTTGAGCATGGGCAGATAGATCTGGGTTTTCATCAGAGAGAACTTGTAGCTTGTAATCCCAAGGTTATTCTGAAAATGACTTCCCCGACCTGGGCTCAGACTGGGATCTAGATTCTCCTTTATATCTATGCAAAGGTCCTTTGTGTTCATTCAGGGACTGAAGATGCTTATGTATGCAGGAAATTCTAGCACTTGAGAAGTATCCTTTTACTGTAAGGGTAGCCAAAGGATAGCTTGAATATTTCAGCTTAATGACTTTTTTAATATGCCAATTGTAATAGCATCAAGGTGCACTTTTGTTAAATAAAGCATTCTGTAAAATTACCTGTTTCCGGTAGAGAGGCGAGAGAGCCTCTCTTACACCTTAACTGAATGAATGTGATGAATATACACAAGGTTTCAAATAGTCTTAAATTTATTGGATTTTGTATGTTTCCACTAGGCTCACTATCTACAACATTTCTAAGTCATTACCTAGCAGTTATTTCTTGAGTAGGCTTCATTGTTTTGCCCTGTGGAAAGTATACTGTACTGCAAGCATTGGTATAAAACCTTTTTTAAAACAAACAAACAAAAAAAACCACCCCTACACCTGTGTTTTTGTTATAGGAGACACTGCCATTGAAAGTGGACAGCACTACTGGGAGGTGAGAGCCCAGAAGGACTGCAAATCCTACAGTGTGGGAGTAGCATATAAAAATCTGGGAAAATTTGATCAACTGGGAAAGACTAACACAAGCTGGTGTCTCCATGTCAACAACTGGCTACAAACCACCTTTGCTGCAAAGCACAATAATAAAGCCAAAGCTCTAGATATGACTGTTCCGGACAGAGTAGGAGTGTACTGTGACTTTGATGGAGGTAACTTTATATCATTGTGGACTTCATAGATTGAAATTTAGTAATGGATGGGTACTACCAAATTGCAGGAGTACATAATATTGTAAATGTTGCAGAAATACATTAGGATTCAATCTAGGAGCAACACTAATCTGCCAGAGGATGGAGACCATATTGAGAGAAATGCAAAGATACTATACAAAACTGTCAAATTACTTGGCTCCATTTGAAAACCAGAGTTATGAACACTGAAAACTTTTCTGTAACACAGATTTTAAAGTCGGGATATAATGTGTGAGAGGAGACTTCTGAAAAATGATGAAAACATTCAGCAAATATGGAACTGAGAGAAGTAGACATGCACCTTATCCTACCTCTCACAGTTTACTTGATAAATAAGTAGTGAAGGATTAAACAGAAAAGCAGTTGTTTAATGGCAATATGTTGTAAATCACTGTTTTGTCTTCCAGTAGTTGTCCCGTTTTCTGATACCCAGATGAACTTGGATTAACCAAAAGACGACCTTAGCTATTTCTCAAAGGGAAAGAGCAATAAAATAAGACTTTCTTAAATACTGTCTGGATAACAAGTACTATGGAAACTGCCATTAGAATAAAACTAAACTTGGAAATTACCTGGGCTTACTGCCTTGGGCTTCCTTTTTTTTTTTTTTTGCAAGTTCTGCAAACTGACTTGCATTGCCTTCTCAGCCCTTACTTTGCAACGTTGCCACAGATATTTTGGACTGTTGCTCTTCTTAATTCTGTACTGTACTCTTTGGCCATTGACAGTAGGTGGTGACCTTTTCTATGCAATAAGGTAACCAGGCTAACACACAGCTCTGTAAACAGGGTAGTTTTTGACTGTTTGCTGAAATAAGGAAGTGGACTATATGGCACTAGTTGAAATTCCTTTACCATAGTAAGAGATGGCTTTTCAATCCAGTAGCAACTCCTGACAATAGCAGGTATAAGAACTTATAAACTACACATGTAAAACTTGTATCGTACTGCTTCAAATTTCAGGAATGAAGAGTAACAAATTTCTTGCTGACATTTGCAGTGTGCTGACTGAGTGGTACCTGTCACTTTGTATCCTCTTTTGGGGCTCTAGTCCTTCATTGTTCAGACCAATTTTGGATTTATATCCTCTCAGTAACATCGTTTCATATACATGCAATTACTAAAACCTCCTTTTTTCTTTCAGGTCAGCTCTCATTTTATAATGCAAGTTCAAAGCAGTTGTTATACACCTTCAAAACAAAATTTACCCAACCACTACTACCAGGTTTCATGGTCAGTACCAATTAACTTTACTTCTGTTTTTAGCACGGATACGTTTTGACCTCTTTTGGTTGCCTAACACTTGGCATATGGGATTCTTGTGTGCATTTTCTTTGAGAAGCTCTTTTTTTGTTTGTAGTAGCCCTTCATTGTGCAGCGGGGGAAGTCTATTAAGTGTATCTCAGCAAAAGCTTAAAAATCACCATTTCTCTTCTTGCCTGTCAAAATAACCAAACATGCTATGTATCTAGTTTGGCTCATCCTGCTGCTGCAGCAGCAGAGCACACTTTTCTAGGAGCTGTCAGAGGAGTAGTAGTGGGAGAGGAGACTAGCTGAACATCCCTGAGCAGTAGTGTGGGAAAGGGGACCAGCTCGGGGAGCCACATGAGACAGCGGTTCCAACTCAGTGTGTAAAGGGACACAGCTGGGCTTCCCTGACCAAGCACTTGGACTTCGTTCCACCCCTTCTCTGGGATTACTACCTCTTGAGCTACAGGACAAGATTGCTATCTGTGATGCAATACTGAAGATGCAAACCCTGCTCGGAACGTGTTGTGCGACTCGAGGGTGGGGTTGGGGAGTTAATTGCACACGCTAAAATTTGTTCACAGCTTTATTTTTAAAAATTGATATTACAAAAACAACTAGGTTACAAACACCCAAGGTAAAAAATACCAGAAGTGAGGTTGCACAGGCATCTTTAAATTCTTCCCCCTCATATCATAATTTTTCTCCTTTTTTAGGACCTCCTGCATTATTTAGTAAACAGGGTGGATGCACAAAGGGGCAGAATTAAGATTGCATGGGCAACTTTTTTATTAGCGCGCACCCACTTTTTATGTCAAGGGCATTAATGGAAAATGTTAAATAAGATTGGTCCCAAAACGGATCCCTGAGGAACACTGCTAGTAACCTTCCCCCAGTCTGACGATTCACCTTTCTGTATGACCTATTGTCATGACTCTTTAACGTGTTCCATACCCACCTCTCAATTCCCTTATTAATCCCCATCTTCTCCCATATGGAACTGTCCAATGCTTTATTGAAATTCAGGTAGAGTAGATCTATTGCGTTTCCTTTGTCCGAAAAATCAGTATCATAGATATCAGGTTGGTCTGGTACAATCTACCTTTGGTAAAACCATGTTTGTGTATTATCCCAAATACTGGGTCATTTTTCCTTAAATTCTTGACGGGAACTCACTACTTCTGATTTCTATGCTTTAACTCCCTCTGACCGTCTTCATGAAGACATCACTGTGTACTAGGCAGTGCCTCTCAGACACTTCAAGGTTATTTTTAAGTAGAATTCCCTGTCCAGTATGTTGACTGAAGTGTAGGAAGTGGATGCCTTCTGAAAGAGACAACTGTAGTTTTAGGATGTGAAGTTCATCTTTAATTTTCTTTTGAAAAGGTGGGTGGGGTGAAAAATGGATTTTACTGGCTTTGAAGCATTGACTCATTGTAACTTTGCGTAATGGTTCATCTTCTAGGTCTGGTGTGGCGGACTTGCATTGAATACTGGACTGCAGGTGCCGAGTGCTGTGAAAATGCTCCAGAAGAGTGAAAATGGATTGAGTGGTTCAGCGAGTAGCCTAACCAATATTACCCAATAATGTGTCTATTTAGATACTATGCTCCTGTTTCTGAGTGGGTTTTTCTGTGCAACTGCTATTCACAGGAGCTTGTGAGCAATGGATTAACTGGCTTTGCTACCCACTGCTGCTTGAAGGCCTGGGCACCAATAGTGCAAAGGTTCTGGGCTGAAGTATTAGCAGAAATTTACTGTGAATCCAGAGAACCAGATAGAAAGCAAGACTGACTTTTTTTGATGTTTTGCATGGGGAAGTCAGGAGCTGCAGTTATGTGCTTTTATATTAGACTGAATTTGATTGTATTGGATACTTGATCATTTCAGTATAACTGCACATGACAGGTATGATCTTAGTTTGAAAAGCACTTACTACTACTACTACTACTACTACTACTACACTTTTTTTTTTCACTCCTTGTTCCCCCACCTTGAAAAGGAGTCTGTTTTGAAGTCCTAAATGGAAGCTTTAAATATGTGATCCTCTGAAGAAACCAGTCCCTCAAATTTCCACATACAGATATGGCATGATGAAAGTTTGAGACTTGAGATGTTCTCCTAGAGTAGCTAATGTGACTTTTTTGACACTGGTTGGCTACCCTCTGGTATTAGTAGAATAAATAGTGTATCATTTTGTCTTGTCTAAATAGGCACAGTACTGAGTATCCTTTTATAGGATCTTCATAGTTAACACACACAGTAATCCTGCATCACTTTAGTGAACATGAAGACTTCACATCAGTTTTACACCAGTGTTTTCCATGCATTCCAGATTTTTACTGTGAGAGCCCTCTACTTAGATTATTGGGGAGATATGCATAATAGCAAACTTCCCCATTATTACCCTTAATAAGCTTTCAGCTATATTTGATTACTTTTTTAAGCATTCAGCTTGGAGTATGGGTAGGCTTTAAAGTGCTTCTATGTTTTCTATACAAGTGTCTTGTTTTTAATATGCAGTTTAAATAAGGTTTTGTCCTGTTTCAACCAGGTTTATATAATTTAAAGCTTTCTAATGAGTTTGAAATGTGTAAACATGCAAAGGTGGTGATGAGGTGTTTTAAGACTTCAAGAATTCCTCAAGCTAAAGCTTAGAGTAGACAACCCAACGCTCATTTTGTGTTGCACTTATGACAATGCATTCATTTTAATGAAGAAATAGTAACCCAATTTCACTAAATTATATAATTATGCACATTAATGTAGCAGATCAGTTCATCATACTCAATGTACTATATGCACTCTTGCTCCTTTCAAAAAAGCAAGGGCATAGGAATATCTCTAAAGTTGGACTGGGCAACACATCATATACTGCTCAACCTCACCTGTATCACTTCTAACATTCACAGATAGTGAGTAGTAAGAACTACTCACAAAATGTTGTCTACATGGAATGAGACTACAAAACTGGAAAGCTACTAAGAGCTTAAAAATACAAGAGCATAATTTAAATGTGTAGGACCACTTTGTGTAGCTTTTGAAAGCTCTGGATTTTTTAGATCTGAACCCCCTCAGCTCTTACCTTTTTAAATGCACCCTCCCATCTGAAAGGCTCCCCAAGCAAAACTTTACTTAGTGCCTGTGAGCTCCAGAATGAAATAATACTGGTTGTGTTGACTATAGGTGGTTACTAAACAATGCGGAGGTTCCTCCTCTCACCCCTTCTATGGGACTGAATGTCTACATTTTCCAGCCCTGGAGTTCTCCCCTGAAACTGGACAGAGCATTAAACTGTTACTAAACCATTGCACCAGCTCCCCTCCTCCCATTTTAATGGTTGCCACTCAGAAGTTACTTTTGCACTCCTTTGTAAAGATTGCTAATCTAAACTGCTTTCTATAAAATCTGTTCAGTTCTTTTGCTGCTTTGGGAGAGACATGCTGCACTAGTGTTTTTAACAAACAATAGAATCACGCTTCAGTATAAGGGATTTTGATTTCTAAATAGAACAGATTCAGACCCTTCCCACAGCAATTTCGTATGGATGTCTGCTCTCCATGTACTTCTCCCTATCCCTATTGAGGCAACCTGTTGCTAATTGGAAAGAATGTCTAGTGATCTGTCTTTAGTAGCAAACCTTTGCATACTGTAGCAAAATTTATTCATGTTAATGGAGAGAGCTAAGAGAAAACATTTTAGTATAAAAGTCTGAGTTCTAGTGTTAAATCTCTTAGCCACTTTTAATCAGTGTTTCCCTTCCTATTGTAGTCAAAGGTCCCACAAAATGACCTCTAGATGATGGACAATACTGTGACTGTTTTAATTCTATAATTAGAGGTCTC
The DNA here is from genome assembly GCA_007922305.1 of Dermatemys mawii. Classification (NCBI taxonomy): domain Eukaryota; kingdom Metazoa; phylum Chordata; order Testudines; family Dermatemydidae; genus Dermatemys; species Dermatemys mawii. Next base: position 4,876,614 of record ML677392.1, on the reverse strand, counting down.
TTAAGGTGCACGGTCACATTAAGACTTTTCTATGAGCATAATGCTGATGGCTGTGGTGAAAAGCCTCCCTTCTTGTGAGTTGAACGGGGGGATGTGAGGAGGAACAATTTTCACTCTGTGCATTCAGTCCCTGGAAACAGACCTTCATCTAAGTTTAGGAGCACTTCAGGTCTTCCTCTTGAAGCAATGTAGAGTGAAGAAATCTCATGCAACTACTCTGGAAATCACAGGCAAAATCAGATGATTTAAAATGTTTTATAAATAGTTGAATTTGCCCCATAATCTCCAGTGGTGTTGCATAGCATTTGCTACTCCTTTAAAAAAACTGAGGATAAGCTGAATAACATTTTGTTTATGGCTTATTTTTCAGGCTTATTTTATAATATAGTTATACAAATCTTATTGTGTGTGGAGAGGAAGAAAACAGCTTCTAGGATGTGTGTTCTTTGCTGCACTTGTCCAATTTAAACGTACAAAACTGAAAACTTCAAATGATTGGCAAAAGGTTTTTTGTGCTAAATGAGCTCAGTATCCTCTGAATCAGCTTATCATAATACACTCGGACAGCCCATGTTGTCTTAGTAAAGCCATCATCCTAATTACCTTCATTTTTGGAGAATCAGGTCCTTAATGCAGCAATGTGAGCATTCATAATATCCAGTGAATTGAGGGAGTTTAGAAGCATGCAGGGTGCAGCACAAAATTGTTCGGTTTTTTTTTTAGAAGGGAGGTGTTAGCTGTGTTTCTATTTTGAGACTCTTTAGTTGATGGTAGTAAAGGTTAGTTTCTGTTCCTATCTGTCTAGCTCTACCTTTTCAATGTGGGATAGTTAGCTACAGTTCTGTTAAGTTTTCCTTAACTTGTGGCATACACTTTTACATAAAGTAAACATGAATAAGGAAAAAACAGTAGCCATTGAGTCAGACCCAAAAACTGAATGCAGATACATAATTTACTTGAACATATTCTATCAAATTGTAAGGTAACCTTCAAGGTACACTTGATCATGAACAAGATGTAGACAATAATTCTTGGATTTTTTTTCTTAAACTATTATGGTAGCTTAGCTGAAGTATTTAGTACTGTGACTTATGCTGCACCAGGTTTATTTTGATATCCAGGATATAGCTGTTCTAAACAAAAACAAATGGGTTATTTTGTCCGTTTAAAGTTTGAAGTTACTCTACAGTAGTTAATGCACATGTGCTGGACTTTTGCTGCTAACAGTCTTTTTTTTTTTTTTTTTTTTTAATTTTTTTTTAGTAAATAGAATATGGAGATGAGGAATTGCCTTACGCACTTCAGATTTTTTTCTTGGATTATGGTTTATTTGCACTAACATCTTGCAGATCTCTTTAAATTTGTGGAAAGTACAGGTATTAATGGTATTGCTATTTTTAGGTACAGTGTAAGCAAAAGTAAAGTACTAGCTGCAGCTTCAGAATGAGTTGACATAGGAAGAATGTATGAATACCCTGAGACTGTTTCTGGCAAGTGGATTTTATTGGAGGTACTCGACTAAATTTGATTGGGTAAATTTGCAACCCTCTTGAATAGTGGTGCTGGCATAGCTCCTGTTAGAGTTCTGCTAGATTCTTTGTATCTAGCATGTTTCCAAGTATGTAAATAGTCTAAATGGCCTTGCCCATTGTAAAATTCAAGGTGGGGGTGGGCAGGATGGGGGAGAGTTATACTTAAATTTGCATTCTCTTGTAAAAATGTGATTTCTCTTTTAAATGTTTCTGTATATTTACAAAACCTTTTGGTTAAGGGATTACTATTAGTCTGTAAATTACATTACTTCTGTTAGGGTACAATAAGGGTTTTTAATATAGTGGGAAACTAAAAATATATTTGCATAAAAAGGCAGTGCAAGTATGTGAATCTACTGAAGTTAATTCTGGAAATGGATAGTTAACAACACATCCATGTACATGCACTCATACCTTTAAGTTTGTCTTCTGGTACAGGGTATAAAGGAATGGGACTGAATTTTCAATTTAGACTTGGTTTTTCAAAAACTTTCTAAGTAGGAAAAATAAGTACATGCCCTGTGTAACAACGTTGCAGGAGCATACGCATCAGTTTCCTACATCTTTTCTAAATTACTGCTCCTTCATATCTCGCACAGAGGATGAGGAAACGAGCTGGTTACTATAGGGAAAATACCCAGCTTCAGAAAAAAACTCATCTCTACTCTTCTTCTGAGCATAGTAGATTATGAATTTTAATCATCTTGGTAGACTAGGTGGAAGATTACACTTGAACTAAACTCAGATTTTTCTAAACATATTGACTATTGGAAGGGGAAATCTGGCCTTTTGTTGTCCCAGGCACTGTGAAGTGGGCTTTATGCATATCTCTATTAGGCAGAGCTTTTCATTTCCACCCCCTTGTTTAACATCTCTTTTGCTGCATGTGCCTTTCATATGTGGAGTTGTAATCACTGCTCCTGCAGTGGCATAATGTGTTGAGTGTACTTAGTGATCTTGAATTGTCACATTGATTTCCAAGTACATCACTTTGACAATACCTCAGGTATTCTGTAATCAGTGCTTCGTTCCTCATTCCTTGTATAAAGTATCCCAGGATAATGGACCTGTCATAGCAACACTACAGGGGTGCCTTAGAGCCCACAGAGTATTTTATTTGCATCTTTAACTCAAACTGTGTGTCTTACAAACCATTTTGTATTAATAAACTAATTTTGAAGCATTAGCTGCATCATACCCTTGTCACAGCTTCTCCTTTTGATTTTCATGTCAGAGGAAGACCATCTTATTTTAGCTGAACTATAAACTAACTTGAGGCTAAAAGATGCTCCTACTTGAGCGTTAAGATATTGGTGTGTATTAGATTTAGATACAAACCAAACCTGAAGTAATTAATAAAATATATGGCCTGCTGAACAGAGTGACCATGCTACAGAGTGTCAGAGTCCTGTGGCACCTTAAAGGCTAACTAAAGTATTGGAGCATAAGCTTTTGTGGGCTAATAGCCTCTTTGTCCTGAGCTTGTCTGTAAATAGTAGTCCTAGTGTTAAAGAGCTTATCTCCTCTGTGACCAAAAACTAAAGCCCTACCTGTGCATGCTGTGGACAGGCTGATATAAAATTTAGTTGGTTAGGATGTGGTGCTGACTTGGCAAGCTTGGCCTTTAACACCTGCTTTGCCTACATGTCCAATGCTGTGAGCTCTTGCAGGTAGCTGGTGTAATTTCTGAGAGCCCCACATCTGGCAGTGATTGGCTTAGATGAATAGAGTCCTCCATGCAGTGGTGCAAGGAGAAATCCATTTTTTGCCTATACTGCACTCATGGGATGGACATGAGGAGGGTGGGGGGAACCTGACTCCTCCTCAGCCCAGGGCCCCCACAGTCTCCCTCTTCCTTCTAACACAGGGGTGGGCAAACTACAGCTCACAGGTCATAGGTAGCCCACCAGCCATTTTTATCTGGCCTGCGAGCTTGAGCCGGGGCGCAGTGCTAGTGGCCCTGCCCTCCTGGCCCAGGCAGCTGGGCCAAAGCAGTGAGCAGGTAAACAAATTGCCGGGGAGAGGGTCCTGGGGTGTGGTAGTTTTGGTTTAGGGGGGTCTCAGGAGGGGGAAGTCAGGGAACAGAGTGCAAGGGGGCTAAAGTGGTGGAGTCTGGGGGGCAGTTGGGGGGGTTCTCTGGAGGGGGACCAAGGGAGGGGTTGGATGGGTCACAGGTTCTGGGGGGGGGGCAGTCAGGGGGCAGGAAGTGGGTGGGGGTCAGATAGGGGGTAGGGCCAGGCTGTTTAGGGAGGCACAGTCTTCCCTACCCCACCCTCCGCAGAATTTTGAACTCCAGTGTGGCCTTCGGGCCAAAAGCTTTGCCCACCCCTGCACTAACACCCTCCCCTTGCCTGTCTAAAATTTGACAAGTGCATCTGTTAAACATGATGATGCTTTGGGCCCTTGGTGCCACCTGTACTTCCCAGTGTCATTAAGGATCCACCAGCACCCCAAATTGAAAACTTCTTAAATGACAGACTGAAAGGAAGGACAATCACCCCACTTTCTCTTAACACACTATCAGTGCCTCCTTTGTCTAAACTAAGCTTCTGCCTGCTTACCTTTATCTAAGACAGTGGTTCCCAAACATTTTGTATTGATGACCCCTTTCAGACACCAGGCATCTAAGTGTGACCCTCCCATTAGGGGTCAGGCTCAGGGGTGGGGGTTTGCTGGCAGCCCCCCGCGGCAGGGGCTGGGTTTGGGGTGGGGGGAGAAGTACCTGCAGCCCACCAGGGCCCGGGGCTGCCTGTGGCAGCAGGGGCCAGGATCGGGGCTGGATGTCAGCAGCCCGGGGCAGGGGTTGGGGCTGACTGCAGGCAGCAGGGGCTCATGCCCCTCACCTAACCAGGTCATGACCCCCAGAGGGTCACAACCCCCATTTGGAGAGCCATTGACCTAAGGGTCTGTGTTCAGTACCAATGTTCTATTTATACTCTGCTCTATTCACACTCTGATCTTTGTCCCCTGCAAGGGAGAAATCCTCAGTCAGTGAGGCTAGAACACTCTATTTACCAAATCCAATTTATAAGTCCATCTGCAAAGGATGGACTTGGGGATGGGTCTTGCTTTGGTTCCTTCGGACTAACTAACCCCTGCTTTGGTTGCTGGGGCTCTTCCTGTCTAACTGCCCCACCGCACGTGTGTGGACCGTGTCCAGCGTGGTCTTAGTGGAGCACTCTGGGAGAGCACCCGGAGGCTGGTCATGTCAAATTGTGTCCTTGCTAATGCCAGTTTGACCCGGAAATGTCAATTTCAGCGCTACTCCCTTGTCTGCCAGTTCAGAAATGAACTTAAAAGACCCTTTTAAGCCAACCTAAGTGGCATTGTGCTGACAGCAAAGGGGAAAGAGCAATTGAACGGGGATAAATTTGACTTTACAGCAGAGTGTAGGTCAGGCCCTAGAATTAGTATGGCAATGGCTGTGTGTTTCATGCTATACATTGGATGAAAGGGGCTATAGCCTAGGAAAGCTTATCTTAGGCTCTGAGGTGCCCTAAGTGCTTTTTACTGCTCTAGACGAGCAGCTGCTATTAAAATTCATGGTCCCGAGGCAGGAGCGGGAATCACACACTGCTTAGAGACCAAGACGACAACGCGTGGGGTGGCACCTTAAAGCCTAACCCATGTAGTGGAGCCTCCGCCTTGCTTCAGCTGCAGCCTGGCTCTGAACGCCGCCTGTCCCCCCACCCCCTGCACTGACCCATTAACCGTCAGTTAACTGTCGAAGAGGGGGGTGAATGCTAAACCCCTGTCACGCGGGGGAGCCCCCACCTCCCGCCTTGACCTCGCGGCGCGTGAGGCAGAGTGACGGAGCGCGCGCCCTGCGCAGCACCGTCACCCTGCAGCGCACGCGGCCGGCCCCGCCTCGCGCCCTTTCTGGCGCATGCGCAGCCTGTCCCACCGCTCTACAGCCTCAGGCACGCCCTGTGCTGCTTTACGGCTGCTGCAAACCACGCCCCCTGGTGGACCCGGCGGCGGCCCAGGTAACGGAATGGCGGCTTTTTACGCCACCCTGGGGCCCGTGGGAGGGGGAGGGGGAGGGGGCGGGGGCCTGGCTGGGTTCTGCTCCCCGCGGGCTCCTAGCGACGGGCCGGGCTCCTCTCCCCTGCCCCGCAGCCGCTGTTCCCGGTCCGTTGGCGGGGAGGGGTCGGGGCGGGAGGCCCCCGCCGTAGCTTTCGCCGAGCCGGACTCTGCAGCCTGGCGGGGAGCGAGGCGCGCTCACCGCAGCGGCCTCCTCTGCTTGCGGGGCGCGGGGGGGG
>ML677392.1:4784187-4870720 GCA_007922305.1 Dermatemys mawii | reverse complement strand
GAATCCCTGACCCATCCAACCCCCCTGCTCCCTGTCCCTTGACTGCCCCGATACCTCTCCACACCCCTGCCCTTGGACAGCCCTCCCCCCACTCCTTGTCCCTTGACTGCCCCCTCCAGAAACCCCCTGCCCCTTCTCCAACTCCCTGACCCCCTTACCATACTGCTCAAAACAGCATGTCAGGCTCCGCAAGGAGCCCAACGTGCTGCCTTGCACCCCGGCAGAGTGCACAGCCCGGTTCCCACCCTTGAAGAGTGCTGGGGAGCAGGGGAGGGGGAGCTCTTCGGTTGCCAGAGGCTCTGCTAAGAGGGCCAGGCCGGCAGTCTGAGGCTGTGAGAGAGCACGGGAGGAGCTCTACAGATGCGAACGGGGGATCTGAGAATGCAGGGGCGGGAGGGGGGCAGAGGAGAAGGGTGGGGAGGAGCTCTACAGCTGCTAGAGGCCCTGGCTGGTGATCTGAAGCTGTGGGGGAGAGGGGCTCTGGCTGCCAGAGGCCCAATGAGAGCAGCTGAATCTGGCCAGCAGCCCTGTCAGCCGTGCCACACTGTGTAAGGGGGGGGAAATCCTGGACATTTTTAGATATTTACAAATCACCCCCCCCCGACGCTATTTTGAACCAAAAAGGACGGACGTGTCCAGCAGAATCTGGATGAATAGGAACCATAAATTTCACCGCAATAACAGCAGCCCTGTACTTAACCCTTCCTAGGCTCTGGGCCGGCAGCTGTCTAATGATATCACACAAATCCATTCCCAGGTGCCCCTCTGCTCTGTCCCCCGCTCTCCACATCCTCCCTCCTTCTGTCTCTCGTTCTCCCCCAACCTCCCTCACTCTCATCAGGCTGGGCAGGGAGTTCGAGTGCGGGAGAGGATTCTGACCTGGGGCAGGGAGTTTGGGGTGCAGGCACCGACTGGGCGGCACTTTAGACGGCTCCCAGAAGCGGCAGCATGTCTGGCAGCGGCTCCTAGGCTCCCCCTGCCTATAAACACTGCCCCCGCAGCTCCTATTGGCTGCGGTTCCCCATTCCCAGCCAGTGGGAGACGTGGAGTGGGCAGCGCGCAGAGACCCCCTGTCCATGCCTCCTCCTAGGAGCCGCTGGACTTGCCAGCTGCTTCCAAGAGTGGTGCGGAACCAGCTGCTCTGCCAGGCTTTTAGTGGCCTAAAATCTCTAAAATAGCTTCAATAGGCTCCGGGAGATCCAGCCCAATTCTGCGATAATCCTGGTCAAACCAGGAGGATTGGCAACCCTAAATATGCTCAAAGTGCTTTTCAAAGATTAACTGTTCCCCAGAACATAGACTCTGTGTCTAAGATTTCCAAAGAGGTCTGTACCTCCATATGAAATTTTTTACGGGTCTGCAAATGAAAATCACAAATCTAGTCTGATTACCTCTAGATCACAGGCCACCACCCAGTATCTACACAGTAACCAATGACCAAAACAAGACCCAGATATTGCAGTCCCCAGGAGGCTAGACTGTTACATGCCCCAGGCAGAGAACAGGAGAGTGCATCAATGTCTGAGGCCCCAACAATGGCAGGAATTAAGTGAAATATGTCCAGATAATCTTGCCAAGTGACTCGCGCCCACATTGGAAGATTGGACAAGTGACCAGGGAGGAGTATAAAAATACTGCTCAGGCAAGCAGGAGTGAAATCAGGAAGGCCAAATCATACTTGGAGTTGCAGCTAGCAAGAGATGTTAAGAGTAACAAGAAGGGTTTCTTCAGGTACGTTAGCTCAAGAAGAAAATCTGGGAAAGTGTGGGCCCCTTACTGAATGAGGGAAGCAACCTAGTGACAAGATGTGGAAAAAGCTAATGTACTCAATGCTTTTTTTGCCTCTGTCTTCATGAGCAAGGTCAGCTCCCAGACTACTGCACTGGACAGCACAGCATGGGGAGGAGGTGACCTCTGTGGAGAAAGAAGTGGTTCAAGACTATTTAGAAAAGCTGGACGAGCACAAGTCCATGGAGCCGGATGCGCTGCATCCGAGGGTGCTAAAGGAGTTGGCAGATGTGATTGCAGAGCTATTGGCCATTATCTTTGAAAACTCATGGCGATCGGGGGAGGTCCCGAATGACTGGAAAAAGGTTAATGTAGTGCCCATCTTTAAAAAAGGGAAGGAGGAGGATCTGGGGAACGACAGGCCAGTCAGCCTCACCTCAGTCCCTGGAAAAATCATGGAGCAGGTCCTCAGGGAATCAATTCGGAAGCACTTAAAGGAGAGGAAAGAGATCAGGAACAGTCAGCATGGATTCACCAAGGGCAAGTTATGCCTGACTATCCTAACTGCCTTCTATGATGAGATAAGTGGCTCTGTGGATGAGGGGAAAGCAGAGGATTTGTTATTCCTTGACTTTAGCAAATCTTTTGATACCGTCTCCCACAATATTTTTGCCAGCAAGTTAAAGTAGTATGGGTTGGATGAATGAACTACAAGGTGGATAGAAAGCTGGCTAGATCATCGGACTCAAGGGGTAGTGATCATTGGCTCCATGTCTGGTTGGCAGCCGGTATCAAAGTGGAACGCCCCAAGGGTTGATCCTGGGGCTGGTTTGTTCAATATCTTCATTAATGATCTGGAGAACGGCGTGGACTGCACCTCAGCATGTTTGCAGATGACATTAAACTGGGAGGAGTGGTAGATATTCTGGAGGGTAGGGGTAGGATACAGAGGGACTTAGACGAATTAGACAAAAGAAATCTGAGGAGGTTGAACAAGGACAAGCACTTAGGACGGAAGAATCCCATGCACCGTTACAGACTAGGGATTGAATGGCTAGGCAGCAGTTCTGCAGAAAAGGACCTAGGGGTTACAGTGGACGAGAAGCTGGATATGAGTCAACAGTGTGCCCTTGTTGCCAAGAAAGCTAATGGCATTTGGCGCCCTATAAGTAGGGACATTGCCAGCAGATCAAGGAACGTAATCATTCCCCTCTATTTGGCATTGGTGAGGCCTCATCTGGAGTACTGTGTCCAGTTTTGGGCCCCACACTTACATGAAGGATGTGGATAAATTGGAAAGAGTCCAGCGGAGGGCAACAAAAATGATTAGGGGGCTGGAGCATATAACTTATGAGGAGAGGCTGAGGGAACTGGGATTGTTTAGTCTGCAGAAGAGAAGAATGAGGCGGGATTTGATAGCTGCTTTCGACTACCTGAAAGGGGGTTCCAAAGAGGGTGGATCTAGACTGTTCTCAGTGGTACCAGATGACTGAACAAGAAGAAATGGTCTCAAGTTGCAGTGGGGAAGGTTTAGGTAGGACATTAGGAAAAACTCTTTCACTAGGAGGGTGGTGAAGCACTGGAATGGGTTACCTAGGGAGGTGGTGGAATCTCCTTCCTTAGAGGTTTTTAAGGTCAGGTTTGACAAAGCCCTGGCTGGGATGACTTAGTTGGGGATTGGTCCTGCTTTGAGCAGGGGGTTGGACTAGATACCTCCTGAGGCCCCTTCCAACCGTGATATTCTATGATAAAAATGAGATTATTTACAACTGTTACAATAAAACTGACTTGTTTAAATTACCTAAAACATAGTGAGTAGGTGGCATAGATGAGATTACAATTTGACTCCCCATCTGGAGCTCAAACCACTATGCCAACCAGACAAATCCTTTACTTATGAAGTCAGACACTGATTGTGTGCTGGCGTTAGTGCCAGGATAGAATCCAGTTTATAAAGTAGCTGAAAGCCTTACTAGAGAAGAACTGTGGTGTTTCCTACCCAGCAGATTTCCCAAATTGTGCCAGCTCAGAAGTGACAGATTGAGCTGGAGTCTGAAACTTTGATCCCCCAAATAGTAGTTGTGTTCTACTACTGTGCTAGATTTAAACGTTGGTGTTCAACGCTCTGATTTATGTTTGGTTGACTGGCATCATCCCCACTACTCTAAACTCATTTTGTATGAACAGGGAGCCATAGAAGCTATTCAGCTAAGGAAAAGCAGGATTGAAAAAAGGAAATGAACCAAATGTTATCACTCTGAGCAACACAAGACATAATCAGAAATGCAATCACAATGTAAAGGACTGTTCTAGTGTCTGGTGTCTCCTCAAATGCAGGATTTTCTCTCACCGAATAAAGTTTCACTGCATTCTCATTATATGTCCCAATTTCTGGTCAAGTAAAAGGAAAAATAAAACAAGAGGAAAACGCTCTCTTTCCTATCAGTCAGTTCTGGTTTCCTCCTCTGATTGTTATAGATCTGTTTTTCCTCTTTCTCCCATTATGGTTAAATATTTAAAATAACAAAATGGTCTAAAACAAAACATTGTTCCTCTCCCCTGCCTATGAGTCTTTTTAGGTAGTCTCTCTTATTTAGTTGGCATTTCTTCCCATTCAGTAGGTGATTGTTCCTTATTAAATGTGATAGTTGTACTTTGGTGGTATTCATACTTGTTAGCTTTCCTAGACGTCTGGTTTGCATCTAGGATTGCATCTAGATTGGCTGTAGTTTGAAGGGTTTTATTTGTTTAAAATATATTTTTTCAAAGATAAGGCTAGAAACCCAGCAGTCTTCCTGATTAGCACCCATTTCACGTGGATTTACTCATAATTTGCATTACTCTTTTTTTCTTCTGTAAGTACTTTATGTACACACAATTTACTATAGTTTCACTTAGCTTTTCAGAACTGTTATACCTTGTTATTGCAAAGTAGATTTTGTGTATGTGTTTTTGCTTAAACTAAGTGACCTTCCTTTTCTCACAGAAAAGCAAAAAAGTAATACGCAATCTGAAAAGATGAAAAAGACTGAGCTGCTTTCAAGTGATAATGAAATGAGCCCTGAAGACTAATGCAGAGAATTAATAAGAACGTGGTTTTGGCTCTTCTTACTTTGACAAGTTCAGTGTTTCTCCTGTTCCAGTTGTACTATTATAAGTACTACTTATCTCCAAAGGTAAAAAAAAATCACTTTTAAGACTGAATTTGGTGAAAAAAATTAAAATAGTACTTATTATGCTCAAGTGCCTTACAAATATTAACTAATTACTCAAAAATCCCTGTGGGATTGACCACTATTACCATAAAATTGACATGCAAAAATTAAATACATTATCCAACAAGACACAGTGAGCAGGTAGCATAGAATAGATGAGATTAGAATGTTACTCTCAGTCCTGAGCCACTCTGCCAGCTAGACAAAAACTTTACCTATGAAATCAGACACAGGATTGAATCCTGGATGCATAAGAAAAAAATTATCAATATATTTTGCCTTTAAAACTAACTGATTTATTAAACAAAGGAAGTTTAATAATTTAATCATTTGTAGTTAGTGAATTGAACTCATTGTTTCTGGTTACCATGTCTTCATTTAAAAGTAGTAGATGTCATCTCACACTGCTTTTAATCATAGATTGAAAAAGCAAGAAAGCTTGTTTTCCTTTTCTAACTCCCAATAATTTTTTTAACTTTGAATGCACTGAACTTGCTGAACAACCTGAAATGAAGGAAATATTCTCGCTGCAGCTGCAGAAGAGGTTACTGCTGTCAACAGCTGGTTTAGCACTTCAGCATACTCTGATTTCAGGTCCTTAACCAGTGACTTCCGCAAGTTCAGTAATTTGACTTTAATACTTTGGCAGCAAACATGTATCACTGAATATTATTTCTTTGTATTTAATTTAAATTATTTTAATAGATTATAATAATTTTAGGCCTAAACACAGGTTGTCAATTCAAAATGTAATTCTAAATAGGTTTATTTTTTAAAAATAAACCTATATTTAATTTACATTTAAAAAATTGTTTTATTTTTTTAAAAATCTATTCTTACCCGCCTTGTCCTTTCTTCTTTTACTAATTGGCCTATTGATTTGGAAACGTAAGGCTAGTTCCAGCAATCCTTGCATGGTCCCTCTGAATATATTGACTACTTCTGTGCATGCTTTTTACTCCATGTAACATCTATAAGGGACTTAAAACTGCAATCCTTGATATGTAAAGTGTTAGTGTAAAAAATATGTAAAATTTCCTTTTATAACTCTAAACAAAACCACCATTTGTGACATCTTAGCTCTCAAAATATCTTTTGTCTTTGTTCTTGCTAGAATGGAGCTGTTTTTTCAAAAGTTAAAGGAAGCCAGGCAGGACAAGACGGCATACAATGGGTATGTACAATGTTATTTATTTATACAACATCCCCTGTAACTATCAATGAACTCTTATAGAATTGCAAATTATGGGTCCACTTCTGCATCCAGTTTAGTCGTTGGGAATTTTGTTGTTTTAAATGGAAGCAGCCTTGGTCTTACTGCCCTTAACATGATCATTAAAGTAAAGAGGATTTCTGATTGCTCAGCTGTCTCAAGATCATGCCTTGTGTGCTGTATATATAGCCATCACTTCTGAAATGGATCTGTTTCTAGATTTCAGAGTGGTAGCCATGTTAGTTTGTATCATCAAAAACAATGAGGAGTCTTTGTGCCACAGTAGAGACTAAGAAATGTATTTGGGCATAAGCTTTCATGGGCTAGAACCCACTTTATCAGATGGATGGCGCAGAAAATACAGCAGCTAGATTACCAAGTGCGGAGATGAGGCAATTCAACTAACAGTAGAATACCAAGGGAGGAGAAATCACTTTTGTAATGGTAATGAGGGTGGGCCATTTCAAACAGCTGACAAGAAGGTGTGAGTACCAGTAGGGAGAAATTAAGTATAGGAAAATATTACAAACTAATTTCCCCCTACTGTTACTCATACCTTCTTGTCAACTGTTTGAAACGGACCACCCTCATTACCACTACAAAAGTGATTTCTCCTCCCTTGGTATTCTACTGTTGATTGAATTGTCTTGTTAGCACTGACCCCCACTTTGTAAGGCAACTCGCATCTTTTCATGTACTGTGTGTGTATGTGTATATGTATATATATATATGTGTATGTGTATATATATATATAATATATACCTGCTACTGTGTTTTCCACTCCATGCATCTGATGAAATGGGTTCTAGCCCACGAAAGCTTATGCCCAAATACATTTCTTAGTCTGTAAGGTGCCACAAGGACCTTGTTGTTTCTGTTTCTAGTGGAACTTAGCCTTGTAGTGGTGGGGCATCAGTATAACAAAATAGTTTAGATACAGGAAGTGAAGAATAACTTACCTTATTAAACAAGCAGGGACAAGTTAGATAGGCAGCATGAAATTTAACCTGATTAGAATTGGGTCAAGACACTAACACAGAAACTGGAGATTTTTAATTTATTTTTTTTAAAAGTGAATTTAGTGTTTTTGAAAGGTATCAGATCGATGGATTTGAACACTAAAATCTTCTGTTTATCCACAGAATACACTTGGACATGCTAATGGGAGAGCAGTGCAAGCTTCTCCAAAGCTCCTGTGCCCCATCTTATAATATAGTGGTTTCCAAACCTATTCAGTTGGAACAGTTTAAATTGTTTGTTTGACTCTGACGCTTAATGTAAATGGTGCTTCAGGGCTCAGGGAAGTCATTTTTGTCTGTTCAATCCTTGGCCCCCTTTGATGAGACAGTCAGCAAAGGTCACAGTTAGAGCCATGATGTAAACTTCTCTGTAATCAGAATTGGACTGAGGCATGTACTCATTTACATAAGCCAGCCAACAATTATTTTTACAGTGTGCTCAGAGACATAACTTTTTTATTGATTATGGTGGTATCTATTGAGGAAGGAAGAACAAAGCTGAGGAACTGAAAGTTCCACACTCTACCATAAAGATTAATCAGATTAAATAGGTCATTGGGAGGACCTTTTGAATCTTAAAAGAAAAGATTCAGTTTGGTCACTTGCTACTGAAGAGCAGAAAAAATGCAGGTCTGAGTGGTGGTGTTGTTAAAATGATGGATCATTATCATCATGTTCCTATTACGCATCTGGCGTTTAGGGCAGTGATGAATTTCCTCCACTCCTGTCTGTTTCTGGCAGGTCTTTGAATGGTTCCCTAGCTGTGCTCCAGGTTTTTCAGCTCAGCTTCTCCAGCTTTTCGACATGCTGTTTTTGGGCGGCCTCATTTTCGCTTGCCTTCAGATGTCCATCTTATCACTACTCTGGTGATGGAATCAGTTTCCTTCCGAAGCACATGATCGATCCGTCTCCAACACCTCCTGGCAATGACCAATCTGGCATGGATGAACCTATCAGGAGCAAAAAGCCCCCACCATCACAGACTCGGGGGATCGTTAGAGCACTCAAACTGTCCCATCATGATAAGGCACGGACACCAGAGAACAGAAAATTGGATGGTCATATCAAATTATCTACCTTTTAGGAAATAGTTTATTTTAACTACAGTTCATAGTCCTGTGTATATGCTACAGTACAGTAAGACTCTCAGTAACCTTCACAAAGAATCCAAAATCGAATATTTAAAAAGAGTTGATAGCAAGTGTGGAATTACGCAATTATTTGGATTTGGATTTTTGTCCAGAGTCCTTGCCATTGCTGGTTAAATTTTATACCTGAAATATTTGTAGCCATGTTCACTTTTCAAAATCTGGGTAAAGTAAAAGATTCCTTCTGTCGGATCACCATATGATGTAATATTTATATGTACCAAATGATGCGTTTGTCAGATGAGCAAAATTACAAAGTATTTGAAGACATTGGTTGAAATTCCCTATTTTTGAAATGGAGGTATTGAGCTAGGGTTGCAGAAGTGACAAACTAAAGTATTAGAGCATAAGCTTTTATGGGCTAATACCCACTTTGTCAGATGCATGCAGTGGAACTTCACTGTATGCATCCGACAAAGTGGGTATTAGCCCACGAAAGCTTATGCTCTAATAATTTAGTTAGTCTTTAAGGTGCCACAGGACTCTTCGTCACTTCTGCAATTCCAGACTAACACGGCTACCCCTCTGATTCTTGAGCTAGGGTTGTGGGTTTGGAGATTCTTTTGTCTGTGTAATCCTCAAGACACTTTTCCACCTTTTAAGAAACATTTCTGCAGGACCTGGCTTTGTCTTTCCTTTTCTGATGTAGAAGTTCTGATCCATGCCTTTTCATCCTTCCAAACTGAATATTGAAATGCTTTGCTTATTGGAATTCCAGCTTGTTTAATAGGCTGCAGCTGGCACAAAATCACCTGCTACAGTTTTTGCTGACAGATAGTTACATTATTACATAACACTGCACACTGTCTTCTAGTTGTTTGACCTTGCTTTGCTTGCTGTCTCTCTAGCTTCATGTTAGTTGTTTATGCTGACTTATAAAGCTCTTCACTAATGGGACAAAGTTACCTTTTCTACTTCATTATCTAGATATATTTTGGTTGGCTGCTTTTTTTAGGGCTTAATCCTGCAGGCTGCTGAGCACTGCTGAAAGATGGTCAGAGAGCCAAAGTTGTAATGTTTGTGCTTGGTATTTGTTCAGAACCTGTTTAGAAAAGTGGGTTGTAAACAAGTCTCTGTGCCTGCGTTAACACCACACTGGTGGTTATGGAGAAAAGTGGATGTAAGGGGGAGACTGTGTAGAGTTGCCAAATTTGTGATCGCACAAAGTTGAATACCCTTGTCCTTCCCCTTCCCTGAGGCTCCATCCCCTGCCCCAGCCCCGAGACCCCACCCCAGGGTGCAGAAGGAGGCTCCGGGCTGTGGCAGGGAGTTGGGTGTGGGAGGTGGGTGGGGATGAGGGGTTTGGGAGCCACAAGGGGGCTCCAGGCTGGAGGCTGGGGCTGAGGGATTCGGAATGTGGGAGGGGGCTGCGGATTGAGGCAGGGGGGTTGTGGTGTGGGAGATGGTACGGGCTTTGGGCTGGGTGCGTGGGCTCTGGGATGGGTTCAGAAATGAGGGCTCCCGGTTTGGGGGCAGGGCTCAGGTCTGGGGCAGGGTGTTGGGACGCTGGCTTACCTCAGGCAGCTCCCAGTCAACAGCGCAGCCGGGCTAAAGCAGACTCCCTGCCTGTCCTGGCTCTGTGCTGCGCCCCAGAAGCAGCAAACAGGTCTGGTTCCAAGGAGTGGGGATCAGGAGGCTCCGTATGCTGCTGTCGCCTGCAGGCACTGCCCTCCTTCCCGCCACCCCCCTGGCCAATAGGAGTATGGAGCCAGTGGTCGGGGCGGGGGGGTGCGTGCGGAGCCCCATGGCCCCCCCGCTTGGGAACCGGACCTGCAGGCCACTTTCAGGGCACAGCACGGTGCCAGGACTGGTAGTGACTAGCCTGCCTTAGCCCTGCAGCACCGGTGACAGGACTTTTAACAGCCTGGTCTGCAGTGCTGACCAGAGCTGCCAAGGTCCCCTTTAGACTGGGTGTTCTGGTCGAAAACCAGATGCCTGGCAACCTTAAGCATATGCTTTGGCTGTGCCTTTTGGTTTTAATACAGTCCTGTGCTTGCAAGCGATGTGCATAGTAGCCATTTTAAAGATGTTTAGGTACTGCCAGCTGGAGTAATGGCTACTCTGGTATGTTCAAGAGATGTATTTGAGAAAAGTCAAAGCAGGGGCAGCTGCGAGGACTGCCTTTTGACACAGAAATATGTGATGATTCTAAGACGTGGCATTTCTCAGAGCCAGTTACTGAGTGCTTAGTGACATGTACTGGATGTGACGTACTTTCTGGTTCAACAGCCTGCAGGAATAGCTCCCTTTTAGCTTTGACTTTACTTTACTGGATTATTAGTAACAAAGCAGAATACATATCCTGCTGGTTGCTCATTGCAGTTGTTTCTCAGCTTTCATCCTGAAAGATAAAGCCCTAAATTATTCAACTTCTCTGAATACCTGAAACTTCTTGACTTCCGGACTATCCCCCCAGGGCTATCCTTGTTTAAGTTTAAACTTGAAGAACATTTCCTCTGTAAAAAGTGGCTGTAAAAAAGACACCTTCCTTTTCCCACAGATTTATTCACTGATACTCAGAGGCAAATCTGCTCACTTTAATGACAAAAGTAATACTTCTTACTGCTTTACCTTCCTAGTAGTTGTGTTGGCTCTGCAGAGCAAAGGAGGGGAATGGATTTCATCCCTCCTTGTGAAAGTCCTATAGAACTGGTGCATAAATTCAATTTGCTGAGCTATATTCTGTTGTCACTTACTCTTGTACATCCCTGTTAAAGCCAGTTGTGTTCTAGACATGCCAGAACATAGCCCACAGAACGTATATTATTGTACACAACGTGTGACCCAAACAAAACCATAGCTTAATATTCAAATGCCGCGTTCAGATTGCAGGGCTGGTAGTTGGAGGGTGGGGCAAAGTCTCATGATTGAACACATTTAATCTGGAATCATTGAGATATGGTGAACATGCAACCCTGCAATGCCATTTTTACATTCACTTTTCAGAGTAGAACTGCACATTAAAGCAGTTGCTTGTTATTGATTTAATCATCCTGCAGTGTTAAATTAGATTAACTTTTAATTGTTGTCACGGTCCGATAAATTGGTGTAAATGTTTGTTGATTTTTCATCTTCCATGGAGATGTGAATGTATCTAATTGGAAGAATACCTGTGTATGAGTCAAGCTAACAAATCACCCTCCTAGAGACTAGATAATCTTGCTGAAGTATCTAGTCCTTACAGCGCTTTTTTTCTACTTAAAAACATCAGAGTGGTCTAGACCAAACAAGGAGTGCATTATATACATGCTTGCCTGAACAATGCACTTTTTGTACATACCAGAAAACATAACATTGCAAAGAGCATACTTGATACAGGATTGATGGCATGAATTGTGCAGTTCCACTTTATGGAGTGACCAAATGTCCCAGTTTGCTCAGGGTATTCTTGAAATCCACCTGCTAATTCTTCTCCTTTGCCCCTCAGAAATAAATGTGCAAAAATTGTTGATTAGATTTTGCCAGTTCCACAGCAAAAGACACTGTGAAATAGTGCTACCCATGAACATGTTTTATGATCAGAGAGAGTTTCCTTCATTCTTTTTGTCAGTTTCACCATTCATAAAATAGGATAAGAATATTTATCGTTTCTGTAATATTGATGAGAATTAATTAGTTAATACATGTATAGTGCTTTGAAGACCTAAAGTGGTGAATACATGCTAATTATTATTATGGCATATTGTATCTACTAAATGTAGTAATAAACTCCTCTTCCTCACAAATTCGATTGGCTATTTTGTAAGATGACGAGCTCACATGATCATATCCTGTTGTTAGGAATTTTTTAAAAGTAGTCTTGCAAAGAATTTTAATTCTAATTTGTATGAGTAGCACAATTGTGCTTTTAGGAAAATTGTATATATTTGTGTAAACTTATTTCGTAAGTGAAAAAAGCCAGTAAATTTTACTAAACCCACAATTTACTCTTAATTTTACTGCTGTTGTCTAATGATCATTGTCTCAAGAGCTAGTATGGCGCTACTTTTTCCAGTAGAGGGCTCTGCTGTACAGCAAGAACTGCACTGGCCAGAAACACTAAACACAAAACATGAACTTAGAGTTAGAATCATAGAATATCAGGGTTGGAAGGGACCTCTGGAGGTCATCTAGTCCAAACCCCTGCTCAAAGTAGGACCAATCCCCAATTAAATCACCCAACAGATTTTTGCCCCATATTCCTAAATGGCCCCCTCAAGGATTGAATTCATAACCCTGGGTTCAGCAGGCCAATGCTCAAACCACTGAGTTCTCTCTCCCTGCATATAGTTCTTGAAAATATATGGACATGAGAGCTCCTATATGTGCACATAAGGACTACATTACACACATGCTATTGCACATAAAGTATAGCCAGTCCATGAAGGAATTTGTTCTTAAATGTGTATCATGGGGCAGCCCTGTTCTTTTATGTATACAGTTCATTCTGTAAACTCTTTTGGAGCTATCAGGTTTGGTGCTTATTCCACTTTCTGTTCCATTGCAGAAGTCTTGTTGGGAGAGATTAATTCCTAATGGATTCATAATTTTAAAAGGTTTACTTTTACACACTTATAGGGTGATCTGATTCTTATTTTTTGCTCTTCCAAACAGAACGTGATTAAGAAATTCCTTGGTTTAGTGTCCAGTCACAATGTTCCAGTGTATCTCATTGATCCTTTGGTTCTGGGATTAATTCATAAAGACTTTGAACAGCTCAGCAGCTCTTCTGATGGCGTGAGCTCAGAATGCAAGTATTTCTGTGCACCACGAGACTTCACCACATTTGGACTACTGGCCAGAACATGGAAACATGAAGTAAGATTTTCTCCTTTTTCATTTTTGTCTGCTGTGATGCACCCAGCCATTTTAGGATTAATGGTTGAACAGAACATACTTAGAATTCCAAGTTGAAAGTTCATGATGTGGAACTGGTCTACAGGTGGTGGTGTACCTACATTTTTATTTTTTATTTTTTTTAAAAAAAAAGCCTCTTGAGGTAAAGGGAAGTCATGCAACAGTTTGTTCAAGATGCAAGGTACGTGGCAGGGAGATCCCTAGGAGAGAATAGTTTCTGTCAACACTCTTGAAGGAAGCTCAGATAAAATGTTTCAAAAGCTGTTTCAGTGAACTGAGAATTCATCAGGTAGCCCAAAGATAGTTGGGCCACTATCCACGACATACATAGACTAAGGTGAGAGGGAGAGATCTGTTAGAAAGGGAGAAGAAAAAGAAATAGAAATTTACCATACATATAGCCATAGTAAATTTTGAGTAGTATCCATTGCAGAGGTTGCAGAACTGTTAATGTGCATTTATATGATTGTTTCATAATGTACCGCAACCGTATACTGATGTATGTTTGTTACCTTGTCATTTATTTTTATATTATAAGATTTTAATTGAACTCTTTCTGACATAAAAAGCTGGGGTTTTATGATAAAAAGAAAAGCTAAGTGTACAAAATTACTGTATTCTGGAAATGTGTATTTTTTGATAAATTTGCATAAGATGCATGGAGATGACTTCAATAAAAATCTAAATAAGTTTATTTAGACAGGCAGACGTAAAACTCTTTTACTCACACGCAATGACAACTGGTGGCATTTGGCGCTTGCCAGCTGTATCTTTCGTTCGTTTGTTTTGCCAATACTAGTTTTAACTTACAGAAACTGAGCATGGGACCATGAGTCAGAACACTATTCTAGCTTTCCCTCTTTGTGCCTCAGTGACGCCTTCTGTAAAAAGGGAGCTTACAGTTTTGGATTTGCTGTTGAAAAGTGCTGGTTTGTCTTGAGTGATATTCTTCACTTTAGTCATCATCTTATTCCCTTCCCTTGAGGAATATGTTAAAGCTGATTGGCTTCAGATAACTTGTGAAATTTAGGCTAACTTTTCTGCACATCATAAAGGGAGGATTTGCAACAGTGAAGTTATGTATAATCAAGGTATAATTAAGAACATCATCAATGTAAAGATGAATTCTGGGAGTGATCCAAAGCTAAATGCAAGGTGCTGTGAGGTGGAAGGAGACAAGTAAATTCAAAGTCAAGGATTCTCTCTCAAGGTTTCAGTGTTGGATACAAAGTAAAGGTCCCAGTTAAGGACAGTAATAGAGACAGTGGGAAAAAGAGGACTTTTTATTCTGTAGAAGGAATAGAGTCTTTGAAGCATTCGGTTTTAGAAGAAGTTATGATCTCACCGGGGCTGATCTGGTTGAGAAAGGCAAAGGTAGATGGGAGATGAAAAGGTCAGAGAGTGAATGGAGAAAGCTGAAGGATGAAGTGATGATCACGATTTAATCTAGCAGTGAAATTATCAAGTCTCGTCAGAAAGAGAAGACTATCTGGAGTTATTAGACATGTCAAAACAAACACATGACAGACGTTAGTCATGTTGGTTAATGCACTACTGAAAGTCACTTGGATACTACAGTGATGATCGTATAACAACCTATGAAGACTAGAATATGAAGAGAATGAAATGCTGAACATTTTGACGTGTTTGATAGTGGATGGAAAGATGTGAAATCTCTACCTGTGTATGTGTGTGTGTGATTTGTTTGTGTGTTTTTTAATGGCTAAAAAAGTAGGATTCAAACAAGAAGAGAAGAATACCAGGGAGCTGAGTACTTGGCATAAAGTATCAGGAAGGGTACAGCGCTTCATAGTAGAATCTAAAAAGTAGCCCAAGGTTGGCAGCTTCAGTGTAAACATTTATAATCATTCCAGTGAGAAATCTGTGCACATATATTTACACAGTGGCAGTTTTCTTTGAACATTTTGTGGGAGCTGGATTTAAATAAGGGCTTATCCACATGAACGTTTAGTTCACTGCAAGTTGGGTTGTGAATCTACCCTGCACTAGCCTGCCTTGTACTGTCAGTGTGCATGTTGCCGATTTGATCTCGTCCTTTTTGAAATGGGACTAAGCAAAGTGCATTAATGAACTAACGAACTAAGTGCTAATGCATGTCAGCAGAATCCACACTAAGGGTGTGCTGCAGGCTAGTGCAGGATAGATTCACACCCCAGCTCGCTGCAAACTAAGGGTTTGTCTACACGTAGAACGTTTTAGTGAAGAAGCTACTCTGCTGACAGGAGAGCTTCTACTTTTGTGTAGTTAATCCATCGCCACAAAAGGTGGTAGGTATGTCAAGAGGAGGAACCCTGGTGTCAACGTAGTGCTGAATACATCAGGGATTAGATCGGTATAACTGCTTCATTCAGGGGGGAGGTGTGTGTGGATTTTTCACATCTCTGAGAGACGTAGTTACACCAATATGTGTAGTGTAGACCTGGCCTTAAATGTTCATGTAGGCAAGCCCTAAGTAGTAGTGGAAGAGGTGTCCTATCCTAGTTTTTATTGTATGATTACAGGGCTTTCATCAAAAGAGGGTTTTCATCATACGGTTTCATTGTGTACTAAAATACTAGGAGAAATGGGGACATTTAAGCTTTTTTTTAATCTATTTATTTTGGTATTGCTGTGATTAAGGTAGGTGAAGTGAAAACGAGTAGAAAATGAAAGTGTATATAGATGGTTACCATCTTTTTAAGGTTTAGGAGAAATTCTGGAATAGGTAGGGCCTGATTCTGATCTAAGTTGTATATTGTAAATCAGGAGTAATGTAAGTGCATGAAAAATTGGCCCTTAGTTTTGAAGTCTTGTTTTTGTCCTTTTCACAGTAAGTATTGTTTCTCTGATGTTTAGGTAAGCTTGTTTAGAGCTGCTGAAAAAATGGGGTTCCAGTGGCTAAAGATACAGAACAAAGATCCCCGTTTGGAAGGGATGGATGACCTCTCTGGGATTGAAATTCCCCTCCACTATATCTTCAAACTGGCAGCTCATGCCATCCACCTGGTGGTCTTTTATGAGAGGAGTGGTAACTACGTCTGGCATGGTCCATTGCGGCTGAAACAAAACATAGACAGAAAGTTTGTGCCTTTCCGAAAGCTACATTTTGGTCGCTACCCTGGAGCTTACAAGAAGTAAGTTAAAAACGGAGGAAGACAAGAGGGATTTAAGGCCATTATAGCACGTTACATACTACCACTTTGTCTTAAAATCAGTAATTGACGGTTCTAAAGGGCAAGTTATGAAATTCATCTCGTGTTCACTAAAATGCAGGTGAATTAAAAGTTTACAGTGACAGATCCAGTGATATTAATAGTAAAACAAGTATTTTCCCCAATTTACAGATGGAGAAATTGAGACACAGAGAGCTTAAGTGGCTTAACCTGGGCGTGAGAGATCCAGTAATGGGCCAACCCAGCACTGATTTGTGGTAGGATATTTTGTTTTCCAAAGACGTATAGTTGTACGACTTGCCAGCAGATAATTGAATGATTCTGCTTGTCAGCTTATGTCTGAAATATTTTGAAGTAAATATATGTCAGGCAAGATAGGGATTGTCATATTAGCAATATCTGATATTAAAGAAGTGTAACCTCTTTCCATACGTTTTGTATTATGCTACAGAGCCAAAACTTGGTTAGAAAACTTAATATGTGATGCACTCAGCATTGAGAAAAGGGGACATTTGCAACAAAGGTCTGTGTAACAGTACCTAGTGACTAATGTGGAAGGATATTTTATGCCAGCATAGCTGGATCAGAAATGCATTTGAACCCATTGCGTCAAACCCCTCCACCATATTGGTGCATGCAAATAAGGGAATCCATATTTATGCACAAGTGTGGGGTTTTGCTGGCACAGTAGATTTAGGTCCACTTATTTAGTTGCTTATACATATAGACTATTTAAAACCAGTGGTTTTGCAGGCCTGGTTACTTCAGAAATGACCAATTGGAATTTTACCAAAAGCCCTTCCCTCCACCCCCACCAATAAAATTTTGAATGAGCACAAGCAATTTCAGCCAGAATAGGAGTAGTAACATATTTTCTGATCCTGCAGCACTCAATGGAAATGTTGCTATTTACTTAAATGGAGCTGGGATTAAGCCTATAGTGCTCTTAAATTCAACACACTTCACAAACATTAATCCTCGCCCCATCAGGTAGGAAGTACTTGTATTCTCGCTGTACAGATAGGGAAGATGAAGCAGCAAGGTTAAGTGAATTGCCTTGTCAGATGTGCAAAGTCTGTCAGATATGGGATGAATTATTTGCTCCCAGTCTTGTGCTTAAACTGTGCTTCTCTTTCATTTTTAAAGTTACTGTAAGTGACTGAAATAGGAACTTGGCATGAAAGTGCCCCTACTAAAATTGGTCAAAACCAGGAACTTACCGAGAATACCGAGATTATCAGATCTGGAGTTTGGGGGTGGGTTTTGAGAGAGAATTGACTTCAAATTTTCTGTCCTGTGACTTTATTTCTTTTTTTCATTATAAGGGCCTGATTCTTTCATTCACTTTGGTAAACATGGTAAAATAGTGCTGTCAGAAATAATTATAGTAAGGTCATAATAAGGGAAGATTAAAAAAAAGGAGTGGGGGAAATCCACAGAGTAACATCATTGGGACAGCCCTTTGGGAAACTAATTTAAGAGCTCAGTAATGGTTGACTGGAACTCTTGTAGCTTGACTCTTTGCGTCTCAATTTCTCTTTCTATCTTTCCCTTTTATTTTTTTCTTCCCTGAGCAAAATGTACTTTTGCATTGTAAGCCCAGCCTTTTAAGCCACAAGTAGGCTGCTTTCACGTATGCAGTGTTTCAGTAGCATATGAAAAATGGCAAATCTACACACTTACTGCAGTCGTGGTGAAGCAAGATGCATACAGCCTGACTGTGAGAATAATATTCCTGCAGCCTATTTGAAATAGTCACAACAGCCAGAATAGAAACAAACACTTGTAGTTCGGGACACACACACACACACATACATTGATTTATTTTTGCTAAGAATTACTGAGTTACTAAATGTCCCTTCTGTACCGGACTCTTGTATTTATTATTTTCATAAACATTTAAAATTCAGGACATTAACTATCGAATGTCATTCAACATTTCAGTTGTCATGAAGACCTAAATTATTGTTAAATTATTAATATGAGCGAAGGCTTTCAGAATAGGGGATAATATTAGACTTCTAAATTCATGTACAGGCAACTGAATAAATGGCCTGATTTTTCAAATGCTTTGTACATACAGTAGCTCCTAGTGAACTCAGTGCAAGTTGCTAGGTATTTGGCACATTTGAAAAATAAGGTGATTTATTCAGTTGTCTAAATACGGATTTAGGAGTCTAGTGTTCGCCCCTGTTTTGAAAATCTTTGCCTAGGAGAGTAGTTTGTAGATTCTGTTGCACCCAAGAGGTTCTGGTTTCGTGTAATCAGTTGTAATGTATTTAGATATAGCTAGCAACTGCTCAAGTTGAGCAACTGGGTGTTTATAGCCTGGGCCAGAGATAGGAGGTGGTGTTCGATTCTTGGCCTGGATAATATAATGCCTTTCTTTCACTGCAGGCCAGAAGTACAACTACTTTCCATTGATGAGTTAAAAGTTCAGATTCCAAAAAATCTGTCCCAATTTCTAGAGGAAATGTCACACTCTAGATTTCTTGAATGTAGGTACAGAGAAGCTCGGGCTTTCTTCCAGGTGAGTGGTAATCAGGTAGTGTTTCCACTGAAATGTAAAGTAGATTTCCGCTCATAGGCTCCTGTCCTGCAAACACTTAGGTGTGTGTTTTACTTGAATGGGTCTGCTCATAGGCTTAAAATCAAATTCTTGCATAAGTGCAGCATCTTGGCCTTCATTTCTCAGATAGTAAAGAAACATATTTTTTTTTAATTGAGAGTATAACTAGAACTTTTTTCTCTGAATAACTAAAGATGTTTAATTTGTTTGGTTCTATTCTGGGTGCATTTATCTCTGCAATTGAAATCATGTGGAGAATAGATAAATGGTTATATATAAATTTACACACACTTTAAAACCACTCTACTCTGTCAGAGTTGTATAAAGCAGCCATAGTATAAATGAGAGTCCCAATTTTCTGGTAATTTTTTAATTTTGGTCACAGTAAAATTGACCAGGCATTACAACACATTTGTAGTGTTATGCTTACATTTGAGAGTACATTCATGCAAAATCCCCTTTTTCAGGGGTTTGTATCTTTTGAAGTGATTGATTCGACTAAATCTTTTTAAAGCTTGTTAAAGGTAAAGAATTTTTTTGTTTGTTTTGAAAAGTTGGTACCATAGTTATCCCTGTATAGGATGGAGACCTTTTGTTGCTAAGATGCCTCTTTGTGCTCTGATAACTTGAAAATGCACTGCTACTCTTAAATGACTGTGCCACAGCTGAAATTAATGTAAACTTGTAACTTCATTACACAATTTTAACACTTGGTGGCACCAAACAAGTTATAAAAAATGTGCTCAGAATAACCACAGTGAGCCTAATTTTGTCCCCAGCTGGTATCCATAACAGCTTTGTGATTGACTTTAGTGAGAGCAGGATCTGTCTGAATATGCATTGTTGAAAAGTTGTAAGCATTGCAGAGGTTTAAATGCAGCATTTACGTATTCTGTTTCTTTAATATGTACATTCATCTTTTTGGTTTTGGTGTGGATCATTCCAGTAGTATGTTAATACTGATGTTTACATTTTATCAGTTTGGAAGAGGTAACAAAGAGGATGGTTTATTACAGGGGCTCTCAACCTTTTTCTCTCTGAGTCCTCCCTTGACATGCTATAGAAATTCCAGGGCCCTATGGGGGTATAGGGGCTTTGGGGCAGGGGCCTTTGGTATAGGCCGGGGTAGGCAACCTATAGCATGCGTGCCAAAGATGACACATGAGCTGATTTTCAATGGCACTATGACTGCCCGGGTCCTGGCCACTGATCCAGGGGGCTCTGCATTTTAATTTAATTTTAAATGAAGCTTCTTAAAAATTTTAAAAACCTTATTTACTTTACGTACAACAATAGTTTAATTGTATATTATAGACTTATAGAAAGAGACCTTCTAAAAATGTTAAAATGTATTACTGGCATGTGAAACCTTAAAGTAGAGTGAATAAATGAAGACTTGGCACACCACTTCTGAAAGGTTACCGACCCTGGTATAGGCGTATTTTGACTTCTGTTTGGGGGAAGCAGAGGCCAGTGGTGCTCAAACCACCTCCGCATGGCAGGGTTCAGGGAGAGAGTGCCACCTCCAGCCCCAGACTCACCTCAGCAGGCCACTCCTGACTGGGGCTGGAGGTGGCCTGCTGAGCCACTCCTGTCTGGGGTTGGGGGCGGGGGTGCAACTCAGAATTATAACTCAGAGTTGGGGGGCTTAGCTCAAAAAGTTTGAAGACTGCATAGTGTGCAGGGAGGGATAACGGGCTGTGTGCACATGGGATGGTTGTGGGTACAGAGAGGGGATAGCTGGGGCTGTCATTTTACCGTTTGTATTGCTGAACAGCCACAAGATGGTGGTGTGGACAGTGTCTGGGGACTAATCAAAGTCTTGAAAAAAATTGTCCTCTTTTATTAAACTGAGAACATTTTCAAAATTAAGGTACATTTATGTCTGAAAGTAGTTTAATGTTCCTTAACCCTTTAGCTGTATCCTGATGATGCCTCTCTTGATGCAGTGGAGTTTAGGAAAAAAGCGAAAGCATTGCTGCATCTGGCTGCCCAGACATTAAATAACTTAGGAGTGAGATTCTGGCTGAGCAGTGGAACATGCCTTGGTAAAGTATTTGACCTTATATTGTATTGCTTTTCAAACCCATTGAAGTGCCTTTTGAAATCTGAAACATTTAATCCTGCTTAGTTCCAGTGCTGGTGTCTGAGATTGACAGCATCAGGGCAGTAGGTGGTATCTGATAGGTGTGTGAAGCAGGAATCCAGTGCATTAGCACAGTCGAAATAACGTCACTAAGTCAAAATGAGGAATCCGCAAATTACAATAAATAAAGTGGTGTTTGTTTTATTTCCGAGATCCCTTTCAGAAGCCACTTAGAGCCCAGCCATTTGAGATGCTGGGCACGCCTCATGAAATGTTGAGTGTTTCCATTTAAGTCAGTAGTACTTCTGTACATTGATCACCTCTCAGGAAACTCTCAGCAGCTTGCAGGACCAGATCACTAATAATAATTTGTAAAGGTACTTGAAAGAAAATGCAGAGGAATCTTACTTCCCAGTTACCTTTTATTTTAGATGCAAATTTTCCTCCATTCCACACAAATTTGCTGTTCAGTGTGATAAATTATTTATAAAACTTCAGTGTAGGGGGGACCATATCGTAACCTATTGACTGTATCAAGGTTGAAAGCCATATCCCAAAATCATTATGGGTGAAAGAGAATGTTAAATTCCAAAATAGATTATAGCCATAGATTTAATAATTCTTGTCAGCATTTCATTAAATGTTAGGGTTTATTTTTGCCTTTAAATGGAGTAGTATTTCCGTGATGTGCAGTTACCTGTGATGTGGCTTAAACAAAAATGGGGAGAGGGAGAAGCATGTCTAGTTTCTAGTCTCACCATTTCCCAGCAGCAGCAGGTAGGCAGTGTGTATCCCAGAAAGAAATAGTGTTTGAAATGAAATAATCCATTTTTAAAAATAGAATAGTGATTCCATAAATATTAGCTTAAACTTGGCATAAAGTTTTCTTTTAAACATATAAGTTAGAAAATGTACCTTTAGGAGAGATTGAGGGATTGTTATTTAAGTGGTGTTAAGCCCTTTCACAACCCTAACTTCTCCAGAGGAGACAGCTGAACACAAGTGGAGTAGCTCCCTATGCTCCTCCTCTTCCGATCCAGCTGAGTGGTTTCCCCCAAAGAGATCTCAGCTAGTGGCACATGAAATTTCATTCTTACTTTTGTTTCAGCTCTAGCTGTGTATTCACCATGTCTCTGATTTCATTTTTTCTCCATTTTAGGCTGGTATAGACAGTGTAATATTATTCCTTATAGCAAAGATGTGGATTTGGGGGTCTTCATACAAGACTATAAATCTGATATTATTCCAGCATTTCAGAAGGCAGGATTACCACTGAAGCACAAGTTTGGCAAGGTTAGTGCGTAACAAATCTGAACTGTGAACTTCACCTTCATTATAACATTTTTCTCAAGGTTCTGGTTGTCTGAAGGTGCTTCAAAACAATTTTCATAAGAGAGGATCTCATAGGCCTTGATCCTGCAAATGTTTCTGCTAATTTATTTTACCCATATTCAAACTCATTGACTTCATACCCCTTCTAGGTTAGGGGAAACGTGGGTTTTGTACAACACCTTTCATAATGGAATTCCGATCCTGCTTCTGAATTCTACTCTGTATTTACTATTAAATTAAAGGGATTTCTAGCTGTATGCTAGTATCGCTAGAGAACATCACACATGAAGGTGGATTGTGTTTTTTTGCTATTGATTATAGCTTATAGGGGTGTAATTCTGCATAGACTTTTACTTACAGCCAGCAGGGCTGGAAGGCTGCAAGAGAAGTATCTTAGGGTGCCCATCGGTGACCCGGAGATGGTTCCAGGAATAACATTGTTAGACTCGAAAGAGTTGATGGCTACAGTGCAGGGAGCACAAGGGTGGAGTGAAGAGACGATATTACAGGTCTCGGACAAAGATGTGAAAGACCTCCGAGTTTTTTTAAAAAATTGTTGACTAAATGTCATTATAAGTGTTTTACCAAGGGC
The DNA here is from genome assembly GCA_007922305.1 of Dermatemys mawii. Lineage (NCBI taxonomy): Eukaryota > Metazoa > Chordata > Testudines > Dermatemydidae > Dermatemys > Dermatemys mawii. Next base: position 4,847,809 of record ML677392.1, on the reverse strand, counting down.
TATATATAACCCCTATGCCAGTGTGTGATCTCACAAACAGTCTTCGGTTAACTTGGACTCAGGAATTCATCACTAAATGGTGCTAATGGACATATGAAACGAAAAGGAAGGAATGTTAATAAGTAATTCATTAAGGTTATTCTGCTCTTTTACATGAGAATCCATCTCCTTCTCAAATTGGAGTCAGTTTTGCATTCTGAGTTCTAATAAAATACTCCTGCTGTGATATCCGGCTAAAGAAATGTGGTTACACTTGCATTGTTGCAGATATGTACACAGGATAGAGCTGTGGAAACTGGTCTTCTATGGTCTTAGAGAACAGTTGTTTTTTGGAGAGGGCTTGTTAAAGAGTTTCCTTGGTGACCAGATTCTTTTTTCTGTTTTTACCTTCAGGTGTCCCCCACTGAGGGGGACACCGAGATTGTAACAAGGCAATTACTCCCCTGTAACGTCAGCACAAATAAATCACAGGCAACCTCTTGTTGTTTTTTTCCTGTTTGTTAAATGAGGTGTATTTGTCTGTCTCACAGGTAGAAGATAGCTTGGAACTCTCTTTTCAGGGAGAAGATGATGTGAAACTTGATATTTTTTTCTTCTATGAAGACAATGACCACATATGGAATGGAGGAACTCAAGCCAAATCGGGCAAGAAATTTAAGTATGAACTCATTTCAAATCTGTAGAAGGGAAAATTAGATGAACAGGTTGCTACAGCATTAAATGCTGTTATTAAATACTATGTGTTACTGTAATGGCAATGTTTTAGAAATACAGTAATTCCTCACTTAAAGTCATCCTGGTTAATGTTGTTACGTTGCTGATCAGTTAGGGAACATGCTCGTTTAAAGTTGTGCAATGCACCCTTACAGACACCTGCTTTGTCCACTGCATCTAGCTTGTAGGGGCTTGGAACCAGGGTGGACCAGCAGCCCCCCCATCAGCTCCCCACTCCCTTAAGTTGCCTGTGCGGCAGCCGCCCAGCAGGCTGTCAATTGCTGGCAGTTCAGCTGTCCCTCCCCACTCTGACATGTGCTGCTCCTGCCCTCTGCCTTGGAGCTGGTCCCTGAGCCTCCTACTTGCTGTGCAGGAGAAAGGAGGGGGGCTAATGTCAGGGTGTTCCACCTCCCCCTGTTTCACCCCATCTTCCATAGAGCGGGGGAACACATGACAGGGCTCAGGATGGAGGGAGCTTCCTGGCAGCAGCTGCTGTCTCAGCTTGCTGATCTATTTAACAAAGCAATGTACTTAAGAGTGGGGACAGCGTACTTGAACAGGCAATGCGCATCTGTATCTCTCTCACACACACATGGTGTGTGTCTCTGTCTGCCATGTTGTCTCCCCTCCCTCCGTTTGTACTGCCTTGTAGAACGTGAGGCTACGTTAACAGCAGTGTGTTAACCCTGGAGGGCTCAGCCAAGTGCTAGGTCATCATTTAGCAGTAAGGTATTCCCTGGGAAATATCCCACCCTCTGACTCCTCCACCTCAACCAAGCATCACAATCATCATCACTGCATACAGTATTAAATTGTTCGTTTAAAACTTGTACTGTGTGTGTGTGTGTGTGTGTGTATATATATATATATATACACACACATTTATAATATAGTCTTTTGTCTGGCAAAAATATTTCCTTGAAACCCTCTCTCCCCACCCCCGCTTTACATTAATTCTTATGGGGAAATTAGATTTGCTTAACATCATTTTGCTTAAATTTGCATTTTTCAGGAAAATAACTACAACATTAAGTGAAGAGTTACTGTAGTAGTTACAACAGTTGGCATTTAGTTTTATCCTCCAAGCAAGAAGGTGCGTCAGGAGGAGAAGAATTTGAAAGATTTTTTACAGTGAGGGCTGGAGGAATGGGAAGAGAAACAGTGACATTTAAGTGTCTTGTCAAATTGGTGTTATATTCAGCATTGTCAGCTTGCTCTTTGAAAAATCTGCAATAACTTTGGAATCTAATAGTTAAACAGATGTCATTTGGGCTAAGACAAATACAGTTTAATAAAAAGAAAAAAGGGGAATTAAGCCTAAACTTTTTTTTTCTTTCAAGTGCTTGTTTTTATTTATTTTGTAGCCCTGAGGGTTCAGTCATCTATCTGTGTGATTAGAGATTACAGCACAGGGGCTCACCTGTCCTTTCAAAATAACCCAATTCATTGAGATTCTGGAGTAATGGTCCACAACAATACATTTCTCAATAGCATATCTGCAGTGATATGGGCCATTACTGTCAAATGCCTGTAGAATTTTTTAAAGTATATTCCTTTTATGAAAGTGGCTTAGGAAACATGGATCCCCATTTACAGTATCTTGCTCTTTTCTCTATCAAATCTAAATTTACCTGCATATTTAAGAGTGCAGGTTAAGTTGATGGAGGATCGGTCCTTGAATAGCGGTTAGCGAGGAGGCATGGAGGCAACCCAATGCTCTGGGTCCCTAAACCACTGACCACCAGAAGCTGGGACTGAATGACGGGTTGGATGACTCAGTAATTGTCATGTTCTATCCATTCCCTCTGAAGCATTTGGTAGTGGCCACCAGGGCCGGCTCTAACTTTTTTGTCGCCCCAAGCGAAAAAAATAACCTGAGTACCGCTCCGCTGGAGCAAAAAAAACCCCACAAAGCCCAAGCACTGCCCCAAGATTTGCCACCCCTTAAAGGCGCTGCCCCCAACACATGCTTGGTGGGCTGGTGCCTGGAGCCTTACCTGATGGCCACTGTCAGGAACAGGATACTGGGCTAGATGGACCATTGGGTCTGACCCAGTACAGTCATTCTTATATTCTTATGTAAACAGTCAGCTGAGCAAACTCAGCCTGGGTTCTGAGAGTTAGACTGGGTTCTTTCCATCTGATACTTCATCTCCAGTGATAAAGGTTGTGCCGGCCAAAGGTTGTGCCATCTAGTTCCTTGCCAAAAGAGCTGATATTCTTTTCCAAAATTATATGTGTGCACCAGTCATTAGGGGCATGAAAACAGTGTTTTTCCTCCCTGCACAAGGCAGAATGCCTCCCATGTGTGAGAATAGATGTTGGCTTTGAATTCATGCTCTAGTGTTGTGCCCAAGTTGCTGCACTCTTGGATATGGTACAGATGTTCTAGCTTTTGCAGATTAAGACAAAAATATGATTGTTCTAATCCTTTTTTTTTTTTTTTTTTTTGCTTTTTAAACAATATTGGAGAGAGGCTGGTGTGGAAGTTTTGTCTGTGAAAGTCAGGTTGGGTTAGAAAGTAGTCAGTATAATGAACACTTTAAATCCTAAAGAGGTGCTTTCTAGATATAGTAAACTATATCTAATGTATATCAAAAAGGAGCATGGAAATTAGTCCTCTTGATCAGTAATAGAATGTACCTGTTTAGAATGTCTTAACCTAGCTTCCATTATATTAAATATCTTCTCAGCAGGAGAGAGACAAGGGGAGTTGTTGAGGGGGCGTTGTTTTCGTTTGCAGTTAAACCTTATTATTAACCACTCTTGACATTAAAGATTGTGATACCCACTACCATTAGGTACTCACTTTGTTCTTTCAAAATGATTGTGGAACGTGGGAGAAAATGGGCTTGATCAAGCAAGACAGAAGTTACTCTGTTTAAATCATACTAGAATCTAATTCTTCAGCTTGGAGTGAGTTTCTAAGAATTGTTATCACCTTAAAAACAGAGCTTCTCACTGTACAGGGCCGGAGATAAGAGAGTTTCTAAACATCAAAGTGACAACTATAGAATTTAGAAGCTATAGAATTACTGCTGCAAAAATTAGACACTCTATCATATGAACATACGGAGCTCACATGTAACTTTTTATATTGTTGTATCTCTAAGTGACCTTGACTAGGTCTGAGCCCCTGAAACTGTATGGACATAGAATCAATGATCTCTGGATTGACTTGTTCTTCAAGAATAAGTGGTGAGAATACAGTAGAACCTCAGAGTTATGGACACCTTGGAAATGGAGGTTGTCTGTCACTCTGAAATGTTCGTAACTCTGAACAAAGTGCAGTTCGGGCTCCAAATCCAACACCTGACACTCCAAGCAGCAGCTGAGCTCCCTACTCAGCCCCAGCATGAGTTTGCAAGCTTGTCCCCTTCGGCCAGGGGTGTGTGTGTGAGAGAAAACACGATGTCCCCCTCCTGGTTGGGGTGAGGAGAAACCACTCATCCCGCTACTGGCAGGAAGAGGAAGGGAAGGAGGAGAGAAAGCTGTGCAGACCCAGTGCTGCTCCTGCTCTGGTGGCTCCAGCTGCTTTGGGCTGACGGCCCCAACATCTTGCTGTAAGATGACAGAGGTGAGGACAGGCAGCCCAGAGGTGCCTACCTTCAAGATGCAATACAGGCACAGTACAGTACTTGCTTCCTCACCCCCGACCCCGTGCTGCCTCATTGGTTACTTCTGGTTTCACGTGGTGTCCAGTTGACTAGTCAGTCCATAACCCTGGTGCTCGTATCTTTGAGGGTCTACTGTACCAGAATTTCTATGCTTGGGAGTGAATGCTACAGAATTTAGAAGCTCTGAAGTTACTGTGATGTAGCAACAACTTAATATTTCACAGTGGAAACTACAAGATATATTAGATTTAAATCAACCAACTAAACAAACAAATCACCTTGGGAAATTAACAAAAAAACTTAGCATTAGGGTAAATAATATTAGTATAGGAACACTATGAATTTCCTCATTTTCAAACATTAATTTAGTAAAATTTTATTGGAAGAATTTTAGTTGTATAATTATTTACAACTATAAGTATTTTAACATCATTTTTGCCTCTGAATTGTAAGGACAATACAGCTGGTTGAGCAGCAGTGACTTTTATACTGGCATTTGAGAGAGACTTAATTTGACAGTCAGCACCTTTCGAAGCAGTTGAAAGGCTTAGAGGAGTCAGTGTGGGAGAGGGAAGTAATTGCTGGGAAGGAGCCGAGGTATGAACTTGAAGAGTTGGGTAGGGTTGGGAAAAATATGGATCTGGTGTTTTTGGGGGGTGGGGAAGGATTTAGGAAGCGTCCCCCATGCAGATCCTTGCTGACCCCTAGCCTCTCCCATTCTGTCAGGCACATCGGTCAGGCCTGTCCCCATGTGTCCCTGCACGCCCTTCTCCTGTCCCCATGTTTGTCTGTGCCCCCACTCAGCCGCCCTCCTGTCCCCATGGGGCCTTACACCCTTCTTCCCATCCCACTGTGTCCTTGCACCATTCAGCCAACCCCCTCCCCTCATCTCCATGTGTGTCTGTGCCCCCACTCAGCCATAACCCTTCCCCCTGTAGCTCTGCACCCTCTCCCTCTCTGCCCATGTGGCCCTGCACCTTCCCTCGCCCCCCCCCCCACCCCCCGTGGCCCTGTGCCTTCACTCCCATTCAGCCTCTGGTCCAGTCTATCCTCCCACACTAGCCTTTATGGGCCCCTATCTGACTCCCAGCAACCCCATGCTGTCTGTCGCCCCATATCCCCTATCTCCTGACTTGGCCCGACAGGTGCTCTGAAGAAGGCACTGCAGGCTCTTTCTCTTCCCTATCCTAGCTAAGACTGGCCGAGTACAGCTGCTGTGTTCTGATGCTACAGCACCGTCTGGTGGGTAAAAGGCAGAACAGTAGCAACTCTTCAGCAGAAGCTTTTTTCTGCCCCCCCCCCCCCCCCCACTGCCCCCCAAAAAATGTGCAGCGCATGTGCTGCTCCTGGGGCTGCTTGGCTACTATTTGTCCAGGTCAGCTTGTAGAGTTACAGTCTAACCCAAAGTAACTTGTCCTGGGTTTGCATCACAAGTCAGTGACAAAGTTGGAAGTAGATCCTAGGCTCCCTGGCCTGTATCTTCTCCACTGGATCACCTGGGCATTGCTGGTATGTCTCATTCTACCACTGGCCTGAGAAGAGGGAGGGGCATTCTGCATAGGTCTGGCAGCTCATATTACTTGGACGCCCCATGGCAGGATTGGTTTTCTTTGTGATTTATGTTTTTAAGGGCATTGCATCTGCAGAGAAGCAATCAGGGAGAGCATATTGAGCATGTAGCCATAATGAAATTCCAACTTCAAAGCACTTGACAACCATTAACTAGTTAATTCTCACAACATTCCTGTAAGGTAGATAAGTCCTTCTTATCCCTATTCACAGATAACCTCCAAACTTCCGTTTCCTAAGTGACCATGCCCAAAGTCATGCAGCAAGTCATGGGCAGGGAAAGAATTGAAATGTAGATGTCCCTGCCTCTGTCTTATGCTCTGCTCACAATACACAATCTGTATTCCTTCATAATTTAAAAACTCAAATGGTGTAGTGGCTGCCAGGGTTTTTACTCAATATCATACCTATAGCTGAGTCTTAACTATTGTGTTCTCTTATTGTAACATAGGTACCTGTTTCCTAAGTTTACACTGTGTTGGACTGAGTTTGTAGAACTCAAGGTACATGTGCCTTGTGAAACCCTCCAATATGTTGAAGCCAACTACGGCAAGGACTGGAAGGTACCTGTGAAGATGTGGGACTGGAAAAGCTCTCCATCCAATGTGCAGTACAATGGAATGTGGCCTGTTGATGAATGGGATGATGTCATTCAAGTCTACTGACTACATGGATGTAACCAGGGTTTGTTTGGTACCATTGGAACTATCCACGTTTAATTTCCCTCACCCCAAGATGTCAAGATCAGTTTTCTGATCAGTTTCCATCCACTTCCTAAGGAGCTCTTGAATCTTTTTTTGGCGTAATAGGTGGTGTGGGTACTACTCACGACACTTACACCTGGCATTTTCTGTGACCACTGAAGGAAGAGAATGAAGGTTGTATGTGTGAACTGAGAAGACTAGCTGAGAGGAAAGAGATACAAAAGGAATGTAAGAAAGATTGAAGTGGGGATATAGGTAGGAAAAAATTAAACTTGAACCCAGACCAAATGGCTCAGCATGCTTTCTCTCATGGAGCGGGGAGGGAGGGGGATTCAGCACTGAAATACTAGAGTAGTGGGCACCATAGAAATACCTACCAGAGATAAATACATTGAACTAAAGCATCCCCAGTGGTTGTAGCAGTCAGTCTGACGTCAGAGGTCCTGGAAAGTTGTCCATGTACTCAGACCAAGAGTGACTGCTTTGCAAAGGGGCACAGCTAAGATAGTTAGGGATACAAAGGTAGCCCTGGATGAAAAGGTAGGGTAAGACACTGAAGAGTCCTGTCCACATCAGAGGAGGTGTGGGTTTTCCTAATATCATGCCCTTGGGAAAACCTGAGCTTGGGGCTCAGTTAACAAAAGTAGAGAGGTTTTCTATTAACCACTTTATGTAGATATGTCAGGGAATGCTATCTATTCTTTGTTTTTTTTTAACGTGGAGCCATATGTATGGGGGATACTTTGGATAAAAGGAGAGTCCAGAATTCTGATCTTTGATGTTCTAAACCAGGGATCTCAAACTCAAAAGACCAAGAGGGCCCCATGAGGACTAATGCATTGGCCTGAGGGCCGCACCACTGACACTCGGGGGGGGGGCCGCCCCCACGCCACTCCTTCCATGAGACCCTGCCCCTGCTGCCATTCCAACCCCTTCCCCGAGTCCCTGCCTCTTCTCCCACTCATCCTCTGTGCACGTGGCTTCCCGCTCCTCCCCCTTACCTCCTGGAAACAGCTAAGGCTCTAAACAGCTGTTTGGTGGTGGAAACTGCCTGGAAGTAGGTAGAGGAGCAGGGAGCAGCGTGCAGGGGGAGGTGGGGAACTTCCTGGCCACAGGAAATAACTTGGTGAGGGGAGTTTGGCGGCCACAGGAAGTAACTCCAGGAGAGTGCGGGGAAGGGGAGCACGGGGAGCTTGGCGGGCCACAGCACAGAACTCCACAGGCCACATGTTTGAGACCCCTTCTCTAAGCAATGGGTCTTAAGTAACCTGGGAGTTGTAAACAGATTTTATAGGGTCACAATCACCCTCCCTTTCTTTAGAGTTAGATAGGCCTGGAGTCCTGAAACTTCTTCATTGTTGTTGTAACCTGGGGTCATGGTATGGGTGAGGCTGAGAATCACTTTTAAGTGTAAACCCCAGGGTATTAATTTGTATACAGCTTCTAACTCCTCCCTCAGATTTACAGTAGTGTAATCTAAAGGCTACTGCTGGTGTATCACTGGATTTAAAAATCTCACAACTGTGTCTCCTCTCATTACTGTTTGCAATTTTGGTCAGTACAGTAAACTTCCTTGTTTTTATTCTGGGGAGGGATTGCTGAATAGTAGCTTCTGTTTGAACCTGTACTCGAATCCATTTAGCGAGGTAGATGTAGAGTATTCTCAAAGTGAAGTCAGTGAAGCTAAATGACCCTGATTTGTTCAGCTCCTTCTCAGTGGGCAAGTCAAGAGCTCTGGGGTTGTTAATGAAATAGGAATACCAAATGTACTGGCGCTAACCCTGGAGCACTCATGGTGCCAAAGTCAAGTAGTTAAGCAGTTTGATGCTTTCATATCTGTGAATAATAAGGTTGTAGTCCAGATTTTTTTCCTTGGGGATGATGGCTATCTACAAGTCACAGCTTTTTGTCAGTTACTGGCTACAAATAGGACAGATCTTTGTTGTGTATTCAGTTGACACATAAATACAGAATTATATCCAAAGTAATGCAGTTTTTAGTAGCTAACATCTGAATGACTGTTTTACGGCTGTACCATTCCAGATGCACTCTGGAGCTTCCCTGGTATTTACAGAGTGCACAACACACTTTATTCCTCCCAACCACCCTCCGAGTTCCAGGATTCTCCTGCCACTGAATGCTACAGTAAATAATTCAGAATTTGGCAAGTACTTTAAAAAATGGATTTGTTACGTTCTTAATTACTACTGGCTTTTTAAACACTACAAAAATGTCTGTGTGTTTTGCCAAGTTGGGGAGGGAAAGAGGTTAAATCCCAGTAGTGTTTTTACTTGATGAGGTGAAGCACTGAGTCTGTGAAGGGATGAGTTTTCAGGTGGTACTTTTTGCATTTTGTTGTTGTTGCGTATGGCCTAAAGCTAATCTCCTTTTGATAGTTTTATTATTCAGAGCTCTGTTTTATGCAGGGCTATGTTATTAAATAAGGTACAGTTGCTCTCCATTTTTACAATGTGATAGAGCTTTGGAATGGAAAGATAAGATAGTGTCAGGATAGAAAATGTGCAATCCAGTTTGTGATTTTATATTTGTAAATGGAAAGGCTATTAGTAAAAACAAAAATGCTCATCCCCTATGCAGAAGAGAATGTTTTAAATATCTGATTACAATACTGTATATGTGTATGTGTGTTTAACTTATTGTCCAGGCTGTTGAAGTACATTTCTTCTGAAGAGAAAAAGATATTCTTTAACACTGACTAAGGACATGTCTACGTTACCACTTATGTTGATAAAACTTAGGTTGCTTAGGGCGTGAAAAAAAACACCCTCATGAGCAACATAAGTTCACTGGCCTAAGTGGTAGTGTGCTGTGTTGACGGGGAGCTTTTCCCTGATGACATAGCTACTGCCGCTCGTTGAGGTAGTTTTATTATGTTGCTGGGAGAGCTCTCTTCCGTCAGCAGAGAGCAGCTACTCGAGTGCTCTTACAGAGCTGCATTGGTGCAGCTGTGCTGCTGTAAGCTCACTGGTGTAGACATGGCCTGAATGAATGAGTTTAATTTTCCGCTCAGACTGCTAATGTACAATTACATGTTGTTATCTAGAGCAGCATTTTTAACATATGGTTCAGCGTTACTATTTCCTGTGGAATAATTTGAAGAGGAATGTTTGTGATCTTTGTTTTTCTAAATTGTGTATTGACCATGTTTATGTTAAGCTTTTATTTTTAATAAACTCTGTGAAAACTCTGTGAGTATTTTATTGTTTGTACAAAATACCAGAAATTATTTATTGTATCTGAGAAATAGGTGATATTATTATTATTATTTATTATTATATTTATTATTTATTATTATTGGATTAGATTCTCCATTTACTTACACTGGTACAGTCCCATTGACTTCACTGTGGTTGCACAGGTGTAAGTGAGGAGAAAATTTGTGCCACCTTCCCAGCTTCCCAGCTCTTGCTGCAAATCTTTCTGACATTCACTGATTTATTTACCTGTCTCTTGCCTAGTAAAATGTGAGTAGCTTTCACTTAGCTGCATCTCTTTCTTTATGTAGTTGCTATGTCTACATAAGAGTGCAAAAGGGCAATAGCAAGAGTAACAGATTCCTCACATTTGTCAGAAATTTGGTAGCTTTTTAGTGATGTCTACACACTTCATTCTACCTATAGAACTCTCCTGGTCTGCTTTCTTTACTTGTTTGCCTATTTTTTGCTTCCAGCAATATAAAATCTAAACTTACTACAACAAATGCCACATGGTGAAACAGCATAAGAAAAGAGGCAGAGGATTCTGGAAGAACTGTGAGCAAAACCAAAAGCAGCAAACAAATATACTAAGGCAGGTTTGAACCCAGGATGTAATTGCATCCATTTTGCAGAATATTTCTAGGGGTCCTCCTTGAGAAATAGCTTATTGCAGCTTCCCCTTCAGAAAATGGTTCCTCTGAAGATAGATCAGATCATGTCTTCAACAGACAAACAGTAAGATAGAAAAATAGAAAATGAATGATTCGTTATACTCAAACTGGAATCATTTGCTGCTTCCTTATCCTGTTATACATCTGGCTCACCCTATCATGCTGGAGATGATTTGCCGCTGTGCTCAGATCACCCCACAGGGTGTGTTGCTCTTGCTGTCACTTAAGCTTGACAACCAGAGCCAGGGTGATAAAATTAATTCCTTGGTCCTAGAAGTCATTTTTTCTGATGTTTGCACTCTATGCAAATGCCAAATGCAGATCTTGGACTATTGTACTAGTATTGATCATCGCTTCTGAGTAAATGGCAGACTTAAAAATCTCCGATTATTCTGTTGGGAAGCGCTGAATTGTGGGGGAGGCACACACAATCTAATCCCAGATGCAGATTTGTTCTTATTTGTCCTAACTAAAAATCCCACCTTATTTTTGAAAATGAAAATTTTTGTAGGCTGCACGGTGTGGTTCTGATCTCACTAAACAGTGTGAGTGCTTAATCCTGCAAGGTTCCAAGTACTCTGGCCCCGATCCAGCAAAGCATCTAGGCACAACTTAACTTCAACCATGTGAATAGTCCTGCTGAAGACGTTGCAGGCCGGTGGGATTCTTGGACAAGGAACAGGTGGGGGTTTTTTGGTTAACTGTGCACCACCATCCAGATCTCACACCAGTCTGTGCTAATTAGAAGTCATTAGTGGGTTATTGATAGTAAGTTGAAAATATAGATAAAATGTGATACAGAAATAATGTGCAGAAATTGATAAATACAAGGAAAATCACTATTTATCTTTTAGAATATTGAAGTAAATGTAACTGTTGCACCTGTTAATATCCATGGAGACTGAAGCCATGTATTTACCTACAGGATGGGTCTAGTATTGACAACAGGGTGTATGTCTCAGCTCTAGCCTCAAGGAGACTACTCATGTGACTAAAGTGAAACATTTTGGATCTAGTCAGAAGGACCCTTCTGTGTAGAATTCTGGTCTTAATTGGATAGAAATTTAATGCACAAATATTTTTATATAATCTTTTGTTCAATCCCTGATTCTGGATGTCATTTCTTTACACTTTGTTCCATTTCCAGATAAGTTAGCTGCATTTTGATCAACATTTGAAACTGTAGCACTGTGTGACTTGTAGATATTGGTTTTTAAACATAACATAAGAACATAAGAGAGGCCGTACTGAGTCAGACCAAAGGTCCATCTAGCCCAGTATCCTGCCTACCGACAGTGGCCAATGTCAGGTGCCCCAGAGTGAGTGAACCTAGCAGGTAATCAAGTGATCTCTCTCCTGCCATCCATCACCCTCCTCTGACAAACAGAGGCTAGGGACACCATTCCTTACCCATCCTGGCTAATAGCCATTAATGGACTTAACCTCCATGAATTTATCCAGTTCTCTTTGAAACCCTGTCATAGTCCTAGCCTTCACAGCCTCCTCAGGCAGGGAGTTCCACAGGTTGACTGTGCGCTGTGTGAAGAAGAACTTCCTTTTATTTGTTTTAAACCTGCTGCTCACTAATTTTATTGGGTGGCCCCTAGTTCTTCTGTTATGGGAACAAGTAAATAACTTTTCCTTATTCACTTTCTCCACGCCACTCATAATTTTATATACCTCTATCATATCTCCCCTTAGTCTCCTCTTTTCCATGCTAAAAAGTCCTAGCCTCTTTAATCTCTCCTCATATGGGATCCGTTCCAAACCTCTAATCATTTTAGTTGCCCTTCTCTGATGCCCTTTTCTAATGCCAGTACATCCTTTTTGAGATGAGGAGACCACATTTGTACACAGTATTCAAGATGTGGGCGCACCATGGATTTGTATAAGGGCAATAAGATATTCTCCATCTTATTCTCTATCCCTGTTTTAATGAATCCTAACATCCTGCTTGCTTTTTTGACTGCTGCTGCACACTGCATGGACGTCTTCACAGAACTATCCACGATGACTCCAAGATTTTTTTCCTGAGTAGTTATAGCTAAATTAGCCCCCATCATATTGTATGTATAGATGGGGGGTTTTTTTCCGATGTGCATGACTTTACATTTATCCACATTAAATTTCATTTGCCATTTTGTTGCCCAATCATTTAGTTTCATGAGATCTTTTTGAAGTTCTTCACAGTCTGCTTGGGTCGTAACTATTATGAGTAGTTTAGTATCATCTGCAAACTTTGCCACCTCACTGTTTACCCCTTCCTCCAAATCATTTATGAATAAGTTGAATAGGATTGGTCCTAGGCCTGACCCTTGGGGAACACCACTAGTTACCCCTCTCCATTCTGAAAATTTACCATTTATTCCTACCCTTTGTTCCCTGTCTTTTAACCAGTTCTCAGTCCAGGAAAGGATCTTCCCTCTTATCCCATGACAACTTAATTTACATAAGAGCCGTTGGTGAGGGACCTTGTCAAAGGCTTTCTAGAAATCTAAGTACACTATGCCCACTGGATCCCCTTTGTCCACATGTTTGTTGACCCCTTCAAAGAACTCTAATAGATTAGTAAGACATTTTATTTGTGTAAAGTATGCTCCTAAAGACCTCAACTGAGATTGGAGCCTGATGGTGCTAAGTGCACTGTACAAACAAGTAATCAGAAACAGGCTGCTGCAATCTAAATAGATGTGTCAGAAAAAGATCGAGAGGGGAAAAAGGCAAAGGAGGGTGAAGCTACTTGCCCATGGTCACACAACAGGTCAGTAACAACTGGGAATAGAACCTAGGGCCCAGGTCCCATTCCAGTGGACCACACTTTCCTTACCTTGCTCTAGAATAATTATTCCTAGAATGCCACACTGTCATTCTGAAAAGATTGTGCTATTTAGTTTATTCTCCCTGTTGGCTGAAGGTTAATATTTGTCATTAAATGATGTCCTATATTTGTTGTACTATACCTTTTGACTGATTGTCTAACGCGTCTATCTCTGCTGCCTTTCATTTCAGTTTTGCTGATAAAGTCATCACATAATTTTTGCAAAGAGGATGATTAAAAATGAACTATTTTGCTTGTTGATCAACCACTGCCATCCTAACTTTCCAATAAGGTTAAGGAAAGCTTCACACGAAGGGTCAGATGTTTAAAAAAAGCTCACCACCAACTGCTCCCTTTAGGTACTTGGATAGCGGAGCAAGATTTTAAAACATGCTTGGTACCCAGCAGCTACCATTAGGAACAATGGAGAATCCCTGTCACCTGTGGTGGGACTGTTAGGCATTGCAAGGTTCTGAGCCTGCTTGAAGATCCAGTCTATTGAGGTGCTAAAGTGAGAGTTCAGCTGTTTTGAAGATTTGGCCCCAATTGAGAGTGCTGAGCATGCTGGAAAATCTGGCCTAAAGTAGATACGACTCGGAAGGCTTCATTGGTGGCTTCTGCTCTCCGGTCACCTGTCCTGCTCACAAAGACAGGAAGAAGTCTCATTAATAAATCCCACTTTCTCTGCTATCCACATAAAGAAGTGCAGGTGCTTTTTATTCTGTGTTTCCCTTGGAACAGTGTCCATGAAGGAGACACGGTTCATGGCCTTAAAAACAAGTGAACTTTAGCTTCTGCCACTTCAGAAACCTTTCTGTTTATGGTGTGGCCCCCTTCTTTCTTTAAATAAAATTGCAAGGAAGAAAAAAAAATTCTGCATTTTGGCTGCCAGTGTCTCCACAGTTAGGGGGCCTGTCAGTTTTTGTTTTGTTCTTGTGCGTGTGATATTACAGTGATTATGTCTGTTTTTATACAGACCTGAAGTTCCAAAGATCAGACTGTCAGGGGAATGCCCATTTTCACTACTCGCGTCTGTCTTTTATTACTAATTCGTGGAATGCTGTAAGCTTACAAGCCATCTCACAGAATTTTTTGAGACAAACCCCTCTGTCTGGAGAGGTTCACCAGACCAATACAAAACCAGAGACAACAGTTCACATGTAAGTAGGGGTGAAAACGTTACTTGTGTCCTGCATAACAACAGAGCAGATCCCCTCTCCTAGTACAGACACAGCTTCAATACCAGCTGTTTTACACCAGCTGTGGCTCTATCTAATAGCATCCAGCTTTCACTGTGATTCAGTATTATACACTGATGTACTATTGGTTTAGGCCAGGGGTGGGCAAACTACGGCCTGCAGGCCGAATCCGGCCTGCGGGCTCCTCCTAACTGGCCCCCGAGGTCCAGCTGGGGAGGCTGCTCCAGCCCCTCCTGTGCTGTCCCCCTCCCGCACGGCCTCAGCAGGCCGCGCTGGGGAAACTGTTCTGGCCCTTCACCCGCTGTCTCCCTCACCTGTGGCCTCAGAGGGCCGCGTGAGAAGTGCTGGGGGGTGCGGGAAGCTGCATGACAGCATGTCCGGCTCTCGGCCATACAATGCTGCGTGCTCCAGAGGATCAGCACAGCTATGTGTCTGACTCTGGGCCAGATATGCTATTCTGAGCGGTGGTGAGGTAAGAGGGCCGGGGCTGGGCCAGGGGCATTCGCTAAGGGGGCAGAGGGTCTCGGGGTGGTCAGGAGACGGAGAACGGGGTGGGGGGTTGGATGGCACGTGGGAGTCCCAGGGGGCCTGTCAGCGGGGCGGGGGTGTGGATAGGGATCAGGGCAGTCGGGAAGGGTTGGATGGGAGTGGGATCCTGTGGGGTGATTGGGGAAGGGGGATCTCTGGAGGGGGAGGTAAGGGGCCAAGGAGCAGGGGGGCTTAGATGGGAGTAGGGTTTTGGGGGGTGGTTAGAGCCAGGGGGTCTCTGGAGGGGGTAGTCAGGGGACAAGGAGGGCGGGCCTTAGATAGTGTGGCAGATTAGCGTGGTGGAGGTTGGGAGGGGGCAGTTGGGACAGGGAGCAGCGGGGCTTAGATAGGGGATGAGGTTCTGGGGGGCAGTTAGAGTGATGGTCTCCAGAGGAGACAAGGAGCGAGGAGGGTAAGATGGGTTGGGGATTCTGAGGGGGGCAGTCAGGGGGCGGGCAGTGGGTAGGGGTCAGATAGGGGGCAGGGCCAGGCTGTCTAGGGAGGCACCGTCTTCCCTACCCGGCCCTTCGCACAATTTTGAACCACGATGTGGCCCTCGGGCCAAAAAGTTTGCCCACCCCTGGTTTAGGCTGTAGTAGGATACAGTAGTTAAAATCTGAGTACGAGTTATGGAATCATCCAGGTCAGATCCATAACTAAGGCGGTCTGGGTGAAGGCTCTTCCCGGGAAAACACAGTTTCAATGAAATGTTCCCTTTTGAAGACGGGATATAATAAACATTATTAAAGTGACTCTCGTTTTCCTGGAAACATGGAATTATAAATCCTTCCTCCTATCATTCAAACAGAAGTTATGGGCTGAGTGAGATTCTCTGCCCTGTGTGATAGATAATGGTGAACATCTCAACACAACCCCCCGATCACTTTACGTGCTCTGCCTAACGCAGTCTTACAGAACAGCAATCAGATCCTACACCTGGGCCCAGCACCACTCACTGACAGCTTGGATGCTGGCGGGCTGACATCTGGAAGGAGCTGTCTAGCTGAAGTTCAAAACATTCTGCACCAAAGCAGGTAAGCCTCAGCCAGACTGACTGAGAAAGGTAAGTAAAGAGGTTTTCTACTTAGACATCTCCGCACCGGTTGTCTCCCACAACAACACCCATTTCAGCAATATTGGACTACTTGCCTTGAAATAATCTGGACTTTGTCATTTCCACAATGGTCCGTTTAGCAGCAATATTCGCACATCACCATCCTATCCAGGGCCGCATTGTATTTACTCACTCCGCAGTGGCTAGATTCCTTAAGGGTGTTATTCATGTTCTCCCCTCTGTTCTGGAGCCCCCTTTCTTTTGGGACCTCGGTGTAGTATTAACGAGGTTGGTGCCCTTAACAGCTTCTTTCCTTTTTTCTTTCTATCAATGACGAGTGCCTTTCCAGGAGCCATTACATCAGCTCAAAGGTAGGATAGATTCAGGACCCCACCATAAGTTGACATGATACAGAAGTGACAAAGAGTCCTGTGCCACCTTTAAGACTAACTAAAGTATTAGAGCATAAGCTTTCGTGGGCTAATACCCACTTCGTTGGATGCATGCAGTGGAAGTATCCAGGGGCAGGTGGATTTTGATCCTGAAGTCAATGGGAGTCTTCCATGGTCTTCAGTGGCCTTTGGATAAGATCCTTGGGACTAATTGATATTGGCTGGAATACTAAAACTCTGAAGCTGTGCCCAGCTCTCTTCCCTTCTCCCTGATTCAGCCATTAGCATTACTGTTGCTACAAAAATAAACTGAACAGCCCCCCTTTCCCACAAATAAGCTAATTAATGCTGCTTTGTGCTTTTTTTAGCCAGTCCCCTCCAGCCAGGGAAGTCAAGACTCTCAAGTGTAGCTATAGTGCTGTAGAATTGCTGTTTGACTTCTGTAGCCTCTCATCTTGAACTGACATTACACCCCACTTATCACTCTGTATGTCAGGAGCCATATCTCAGTCTCTGGGATGGCAGCAGCAGCGTCTCTGCGTGTTTACTCTGTGCGGGGTTATTATCGTCCTCCATTGTCAGCATTCAGGCTTGGTCGCCCGTTAGTAACAACCTTCCCAGCTGCTCTGAAAGAAGGAATACTGAGCAAACATGGCATGGGTGAGCCGATTAAAAAGGTGCCCGCCGCTAGAGACGAGAGCTAGCCCGGAATGTTTATTGCGGGAAGCCGTTCTCTGCGTGTGGGTCTCAGCTTGGCTCCATGGCTGATTAGACATACGGTGCCTGATCTCCTGGGGAATCAGTTTGTCTTTATTTGTAAGCATGGGTGCCATGACAATTATTTTCTACATCCATGTTAGCCTTAGCCATGGAGAAAATGTGCAGAAGGCCTAACGGCTTGTCTACACAGCACAATTGCGCTCCTTCAATGAAAACAGTCTAGTTAAAGTGGTACAATGCCCCTAGCTGAATACAGGTATACTGGTATAGCCCTTCCCACACAGGGAAGGGAATGCTATGCCGATATAAAACACCTTTATGCTGGTATAACTGATACAACCCTGAGTGCAGATACAATGGGACTAGATTGGTTTTTTTTAAAAAAAACCCCACTCTTACCAGAATAGTTTAGACTGGTCCAATTCTGTGTATTAGACCAGAGCTAAAAGTAAGAACAAAGTTTCGAGTCAGGTTTTTCTGGTACATCCATTCTTCTACCTATGGCAGGGATCAGCATCCTTGGCACATGGCCCTGCAGGGTAAGCACCCTTGGCGGGCCCCACCAGTTTGTTTACCTTCCGCGTCCGCAGGTTCGGCCAATCGCAGCTCCCACTGGCCGCGGTTCACCGCTCCGGTCCAATGAGGGCTTCAGGAAGCAGCACTCAGCGCCGCACCACTTCCCTCAGCCCCCATTGGACTGGAGCGGCGAACCGCGGCCAATGGGAGCTGCGATCGGCCGAACCTGCGGACGCGGCAGGTAAACAAACCAGCCGGGCCCGCTATGGGTGCTTACCTTGGAGGCCCGTGTGCCAAGGTTGCCGTTCCCTGACCTATAGTCACATGGGCCTATTTATTGTGTAGCCATGGAATCCCCCCTGGGCCCCAGATCTGTGCTCAGGAATCTGAAGTTATGCAATAGCCATTCAAAGCAACTGAATAATTTAGCTCTCAGATCTATGCGTCAAAAGACTACAGTTGTGTGATTTATAATCCTAGGAAGGACTGAGAGGAGGAGCCTGGGTACAATGGTTGACTGGGAATCTGATCTCTGTTTTATTCCTGACTGTCAGTGGTTCATAATGTGATTTCGGTCAAGTCACACAACCTGCTGGCCTCGGTTTACGACTGACTTGTAAAATCGGACTTTCCTGCCTTGCGTGTGTATTGGAAGGCTTCAGTCACTGTTTGCAAGGTGCTTTGGGATATTCTGATGGAAGATGAGATCCGTTGGGATCTTCCCGAAGCAAAATTCACTATCCTCTGACAAAGGTGAGCATAGCAATGATGGCTGAAGTTACTCATGTCATATGTCAAAGGTAACTTTGAATAGATCTGGTTAGACAAATTTAGAAAAGCTTGAAAAGTTGATGACAAATGATGGCATCCATTTAATAAAAACCCGTCGGCTAGAATCTGGACAAAGAGTGGCAGCTCCTGATTTACAATCAGACGTGGGCCCACTGTTGATTTTGAAGAGAATGGTGGCCTTCCTTAAGGGGGCAATGGTCTGGATGATGTCCTGTGTTTTCAGTGTTAACAAACAGGGGTGCCGGGATCTCCTGGAAACGCCGTGACTCTGCGGCAGGTTGTGGTTATTCTGTCCTCCTCCGCCCTAAAGGGAATGTTCTGGAAATTGCTTTAGTAACACAGGAGGCTGGGAGACCAGCTCAGGCCTGGTATCACTTCTCTGAAGTCTGTCAGAAATTCGTGCTTGTGCATTTCGCAGCCCTCCGGTGACTGTGTCGTGAGCCGGGAGCGAGAGAGAGTCGACTGGCCTTTATCCTCTTTTCTACGTTCATTTCCTTCAGGCAACGAAATGAGCCCTAGTTGGCAGGTGGCGGCCATTATTACAATTGTTTATTATTAATTTATCCGACTGGGCACTTGGAAAATCCCCTAATGAAGGAAGAGATTTGGCCACCCTTATGTTGAGTCCTCCCCGATTCTGTGGTGAGTCCTGCTTATTCCAGTGGGACTGCTCAGGGCCTGATTAGCGAGGGATCTTCTGCCGAGACAAGTTGTTCTGGTTGTCCCAGTGGTGAGCCCACCCCGGGAGGTGCTGGGCCCTTTCCTCAGCAGCTGAAGGACTCTCAACGCTACTCTGGCCACACGGCCGTCAGGACGGGTCAGTTTGTCATCTCACTTCTCCACTTGGAAAAGAGCAAGGGGTGTAGGAACGGGACTAGGGACGAATGTTTTTCGCTGGGTGCTATTGGTGCCGCCTCAGGATCAGGGCGCTGCCCCATTACAGTTCTCTGAAGTCAGGATAGTCCACTGAATGCTGCATCTACGGGACCAGTCCAAAGTCCGTTGAATGCATTGGGTGGGAGGGTCAGTGGCAGATTAGCTGCTAGGCCTATGGGGCCCTGGCCAGGTGAGGGGCCCTGGAGCCCTGGACAGGCGCGGAAAGCCCCCATACCCCGACCCTACTCCTAGGCACCAGCGCTGGGTGGGCGGGATGGCGCGGCAGTGGGGGAACCACCCCACTTCCCTGACCCCGCTCCCCAGCGGCCGGGTGGGGGAACCTCCCATGTCCTTGACCCCGCTCCCCGGCGGCTGGGCGGGGGAAATTCCCATTCCCCTGACCCCATTCCTCAGGAGCAGCAGGGGAAGCCCCAGTACCCTCGGACCCTCTCCCTGGCAACAATTAGGGAGTGGCAGGGAAGCCCCCCAGTACCCCCCATCCCTGGCATAAGCTGGGGGCAGTAGGGGAATCCCTCAGTGCCCCCATTCTGTCCCTGGCAGAAGCTGGGGGACAGCAGGGGAAACCTCGCCACTGGGACCCCCACAACAGCCCCAGGGCTGGAGGAGGTCTTGTTTCCTGCTGCGGCCTCAGGGATGGGGACAGAGCTTCTCCGGTCTTGGGGCTGCATGGGGGAGGGGGACCCCAAGTGGAACAGGGGTGGGGCCATATATGAGGTCACGTGGAAGGGGTAGGGAGGGATCCCCATTTGCTCTGGCCCAGGGCCCCAGGAAACCTTAATCCACCTCGGGGGAAGAGGGGTGATATCAGTGGGGTGAGATTCAGAGGGGGATGGGGAACAGCCCGTGCACATGCTGTTTAAAGAATGCTGCACTACACTGGAATGGGGTAGATGAAAGAGCAATAAAATAGGAGCCAAGGAGACCTCTCCTATTCCCAGCGGTCTGGGTGTGCGTGGGTGGGGAGGTGTGTTTTAAGGCTATGAGCATGGGGGTTTCCTTCAGAAGATTTCCAAAGGTGCGGGAGGGAGTTTAGAGCAAAACCCCTGGCTGTTTCCCTAAGCAGGAGTCACGACAGAGCCTCTTGCAAACACCTGCCGGGCTTTGTGTGAGGCGGGAGGGGCAGGGCTGTTCAGGGCTCAGACGTCCCCGGGGTCTGGATGTTAGAGATGGGTTTACTTTTTGGAGGAGGAACGGTAAAACGAGAGAGAGAAACACCCACCCCTGTGGCCCAGACCCTCAGCTGGGACCAACTGGGGCCGTGCTGGTGACTTACACTAGCCGTGTTTTTAAACAAGAACAACACGTTTCTACCCTTCCAGATCATTTGAATCCTAGCAATAATTCGAACAAAGAGAGAGCGAAAAAAGAGAGACGTGGTGATTCCCGGATATTCTCCCCTGGGGATCAGACTCCAACGCCGTGTACCCTTCCTGGATAGATGGGACACAAGCAGGGGGCTTTATTTATAGAAAAATTGGTGGGGGGGGCATGCTTGGGGAGTGGGAAATGAGTTACTGCGATAAGCCCTTTGACTGTATTTTATTTTACTGAGGTTCTTAACAAATAATCTTTCTGCAATGCCAACCGTCCTTATCAGGCTAACGCAGATTGTCTGAAATCCTTATCTCCACGGGCCAGTTAGCTGGAGTGATCCTCTTCTCACAATGAATAGGGAATGGAGAGCCAACCAAACGCCCTCCCCTCCTGCCTTCCAATCAGTGCCACTTCCTGGCGAGGAACCAAACCTCTCTGATTTCCAACCTCATAAATAACATGAGGGCTTCAGAACAGAACTGTCCTCGATTGCTGGGCAGTTGTTCAGCAGTGCAAACAAATGGAGCGGGAGAGAAGGGAGGGGGCCCCTCTATGGGGTCTCCTTTTCGATAAAAGAAACAAGCAACACATCAGGTTCGTTACAGGAACAACAGCCATTGCTACACCACCATTCTAGTCACTTCTGTCTACCGGAGACTGTCCACAGTGGCCCTGAGGTTGTATGTGTTTCCTCGGCCTGGCAATTGTGCTGGACCAAGCAGCCCCCGTTGTTTGCAGGGCTGTGGGCGAGGGGTAGAGATTTATGGTGAGAAATGTACCTGCTGCTCAAGAGAAGCTTTTCTTTCCTTTCTCACCCGTTTGTTTTTCCAAGGAGGTCGACTTTGTGTACCTGGGATGGCAGATAAAGGGATCTGAAAGCTCCCCCCGGGGCACAAAGGTGCGGAGAAAGAGTGATTTGACTGAGAGGAAGTTTTATTGACCCACTGCAAAGTTCAGGGTAACATCCAAAAGGGTCTGCCTGCGGGAATATGGGATGGAGACAACAGATGCTGCTGTTGTGTGGCCATTTAGCAGCATGATTGTTCTCAGTGAAAATGATCTTTGTCCCAGGGACATCATGAGAAGCCAGACACTTCGGGCTTCTGGCACCTCATTCCACAAGCAGCAGAGTAGGCAAGTTGGGAGGGACCTGGCCTGGGACACAAAGTCTCTGGTTTCTATACCTGGCTCTTTCACTTACCTGATGTATGACCTTGGTGAGTTATTTTGCCTCTGTTTCCCATTTCTGTGTGTTGCCTATTTAGATTTTAAGCTCTTCGTGGGAGGGATCATTCTTTGTTTCTGTACGCGCCTTGCACAATGGGGTCTCAAGACACTACCATAATCCAAATAAATAATAAGAATAGAATGGGCCCATGAATTCCAGTGGAACTATGCCTGGCATCAGGTATTATTTTGTGTTAGGGTATTACAGTCTGGCCCTCATTCTGAAGGTATCTGGACAAAGTCAAAATGGCGAGGGTGATCAGGAGAACTTAATATGGATACAGAGCTCAACTCTCCCAAAGTTCAGGAGTGTTTGGATCCAGGGATTTGGTGTAGCTTCTTCTAGAGATCCAGACCAGCTGCTACATTTGGATTTGAATCTGAGTTATACCAAAGTTCAGGGGATGAGTTTTTGTCTGATTCCCCCTTATGTGGTGTCTGGGCATCTTACAGGATGTATTTAGGGAGTCCTAGATGGTGAGTCCAGAAGAGGGACCATTATGATCCTCTTGTCTGACCCCCTGCACCGCACAGGCCAGAGAATTTCCCCTGGTGGAAACACTGTGTGGGGTGTAAGTTTGGACTCGTCAATCAGGGTGAAGTTGGAGCCCTGGGTTTCTGCAGCAGCGCGCTCATAGTTAGTGAGCCCGCTGGTATAAGTGGCCGAGTTCCACTGAAGCTGACTCACACCAGTAGGGGATCTGGCCTAGAGAGCATAGTTAGGAAAAGAAGCTAACGACAGTTTCCCACCCCCTCGTTATTTTTCATTCTGCCTTTAAAAAGGAGGAAAGCTCCTTCCCCTGGTATATGAATTGGAGGAAAAATAAACCAGGCAGAGCGTCTTCCTTCTGTCGACGCTCCATCCATTTCACAGATCATTCTGCAGTAGGGTTTATTCACACTTACTGGTATTAAAATATTGAGAGTCAGGGAGGAGAAAAAAATAAATCACGCTTATAGTGTGTTTGGGTGACAACTGTGGATGGCCACATGCAGCCCAGCCTTCGAAAACCCCAAGACAGAGCAGTGGTGGGTGAATGTGGTCAGGGGGCAACAGGAACTAGTTGGGGGTGTGCCCTGTAAACAAAAGCTCACGAATTAGTCCCGGGTGATTATAAAGGCGAATCTTTTATGTTGCATTGAACCAAAAAAAAAAGCCGCTTTCTTCTGGGGAATCCAGCTTCTGTTTGCCAGGATGGCTGATGGTCTCTCGGGGTTGCCAGGGTTGACAAAGTGTACTCGGAGCAAGGGAAAGATGTCCAGTTCATTCCCTCTTCACTCAGAGTCAAAGCCTTTCTTAACGACGTGGGTTTCTGCAATCCAGATTTTTCTCCTAGTTGCTGGGAGAGGCTGGCTCATGTTGCCTGGTATCTCCCCTGGTCCAGAAAGCAGCCTCCCCAAAGCACCCTGCCTTTAAACTCTCGATTAAGACACTTCCCTGGCCCTGGAGTCTGTCTCAGTCCCTCAACCTCTGCTCCACAGTGAGGACAGACTCCTGGGATGAAATCCTGGCTCCACTGAGGTCAATAGTAGAAGTCCAGTCACTTCAGGGGAGTCAGGCGTTCACCTGTGGTTGCCTTCTATTTAGAGCCCAATACAAAGCCCACTGGAGGTCAACGGAAAGACCTCTTATTGATTGCATTGGGCCGTGGCCCAGGCCCTGGGTAAGAAAGATTTAACCTTTTACCTTTTTAATACAGGGGCCCGACATGCCAAGCTATACAAATTTTGCCAACGTGTTTTTTAAAAAGTCAGCAACAAGGCAGCCAGATTAATTACAATCTGCCGGGCTTAAAGCTTCGAAGTGTCCATTTCTGGTTTGGTGAGAAGTTGCCATGCAATATGGCACATCTCTCTCCTTTCTCCCAGAGTTATGCAGCATTTTTCCTCCTCTCTTTTCAGTGAAAATCCTTTGATCGTTCAACATCCCTTGCGGGAATCTCTTGTAGCTTTTTGGAATGTTGGAGTGAAAACCTGTTTCTCTCCATGTGTGTCTGTCCTCTGACACTGGTTACCCAGTTCTCTGGATGTGTACTGTGCTTTGTAGAACTCCCATTTCTCTGGTCATTGATTCATGTAGTTGTTCAAAGCCTGTCCTAGTTCTGTGAATTCCACTGGTGTGAGGTACTCTGCTAGAGCGTGATCCTAGATTTAGATATGCCCTTCCCAGTAATTTTTATATCAGTGCTGGGGAATCTGTCTCTGGACACCTTATGAATTCTGGCTAATGTCATGAAGTTATGAAATTGTATTATGGATTGCCTCTGTGTAGAGGTGGAATACACCATTTGCAAGGCTGTAGCACATCTTTAGACTTCTAATAGTTGCCTGTTCAAGAGGAAGCACCTTGAAACAATGGAGGACATATATACTCGAGGGAAGGCTCATGCCGACAGATGGGAAGCTTTGGGCGCAGGTCTCTCAGGCCTGTCTGCCCCACCCTCCAAAGAACAGTAACCATGAGATGATATTCAGTGCAAATTATTGTTCCATTACATACAGAGTATTTTTGTCCTTGTAGCATCCCTGTGTATAACATCACTCATGGATATAGTGTCATTGTTTTCCTTTCTCCTAGTGTCTTGTGATCTTGCTTTAGCATTTATCATTCTGTGCTATTCTGTACCGTATAGATTTTTATACTGCTCCTATCACTTGCATTGTCCAGTTGTTCATTAAGCGATGTGACTGATATCGAACATATGCAGTTCATTTTTTCCTCTTGGGCGTTGGCTGGAGATTGTAGGTTCAATGTAGGGTTTTCATCTTTTTGTTCCCTTTTCAAAGTCAAACTTCTGTTTTGCTGAGAGGCTCACGATCTTCTTTGGGAGCAAGTTCTGGATTCATGGGCCAAGTCACTGAAAGTGCCCTAACTCCTATGCACTCTGGAGGTGACGGCTGCATTGTTTCAGTGGATCATAGCTGGCATGGGAAGTTATGATCATGCAAGACTGTAAGATGATCCCCTAGCGAGCAGCAGCCAATCCCGTGGATGGCTTTGAGGAGGGGGGGACCAAAGATGGAGACCAAAATCTTGACTATGACCCAGTATTGGCTGTAGAGTGGCTGAAGACAGCAAAGTGAGGGACTAAGTGATCTGTTTCTGAGATGATGAGCTGCTGTGTTCTGAACCAACTGTAGCTTTTTAAGGGTGGCTGTTACGTAACTAGATACCGAGAATGATGATACGATCAAAAATGCTGGATCAGTGTGGCTAATACTGAATCTAAAGACATGCAGCTTCTGGCCAGACGAGCATTTTTCGTGGCTGTGGGTTTGTGTCTCCAGAAGCAGTGAGGAGCCCAGGTGGACACTGAAGTAGTGAGCAATCGTTCACAACCTGAGGGCACACACCCTCATTGGACGGTGACGATATAGAGGTGGTGGGTTATTCAAAGTGTTTCCTTTTACCCACTCGCATCACCTCAGGCCTGCCTTGATTCTGTGTCACCCCATTGCTCCTCTCAGCAAAGCCTACCTGAGTAGCTGTGGCCTCGTGCTATGTATGCAGTGACCGTGAGATCTGTGTGTTGCTGGCATTTTAGTCCTTGTTGTTTTGTTCTCTCCCTTTGTGGCTAGATGCAGGCTGTTCCCAGGGCTGTGCGCCATACAACTAGGAGTGAAGGAACTTCACAGCTGTAGAAGCCTGTTTATAGCAAGGGGTGAAGTGGCTCCGGGACTGTATACCACTGCCCCCACTCACATTCTCCTCTGCCCCTTCTCCGGGGAGTAAGCTGGTCCGGCCCCCACCCAAGGATGCGTTCACTAGTGTGATGTACAGATCTTCTGCCATTGGCTGGTTGGGTTCAGGGTTGAGACGGCTACTGCATGGTTTACTCCGCCCTCGTTAGCACTGGCCACTTACGAACTCGGGTAAGACTGGGGGACACTAGTTCTTGCACATGCAGAGCCTCGGTCTGGATTATCTTCTAGGCAGATCTTGTTGGCTAATCTGACATTATAAATCACCCAAATGGAAACCAACAAGGAGCAATGCAAGTTGGCCCTTTTCAGAAACCGATGACCCTTCTCGATACCGCTAACTGGCCCCGCTTTCATTTTAGCTTCCTTAAAACTAATCCAGACAGTTCAATTAAAGGCTACGTACACATGAAGCAGCCTGTCTCAAAAATCCCCTTCCTCCCCACCTTCAAGATCCCAGTAGAGAGCTCGCCGGTGCTGCAGGTGCAGTGTCTCTGCGGGGTGGTGAGAGCAATGAATAGTAAGGTTTTTAGCTCAAGCACACTAAGGCTGTTTAGCAGCCATTGGATAATCCCCTTTTAATCAGATTATGTAAATTCCTACTTCAACACCCCCCAACTCTCGTCCCCCACTCTCCAAGCTGCAAAACAAAATAGCTGCTCTAAAAGGCAAATCTGAGCTGCAAAAAGGCAGGAAGCTCTGCTAAGAGTGGGGACCCCTAGCCCATTTAGAGATGGGCTAGCTTTAAGGGAGCCATAGAGTCATGCTTTATTTCTGTGTGGCAAGGCATTCCAGGCTGGCAAAGCATTAGGAAGGCCAGTTTTGTGCATGATCCGGGTATCAGCACTGTCTGAGGAGGAACAGGTCAAAGAGGGACTTATTTGACATCCCTGTGGCTTTGTGCTTGGTGCAGGGCCTCTACCTCAGCACAGCTAGCTCTGAGGCACTCTGAGCTCAAGAGAAGCCAGGGATGTTTGATTTTCCATCCCCTCTGTTTTTTTAAAAGACTCTTTCAGATTTGGCCACTAGGGGCTTGAACCTTCAAAAGTGCTGCCACTCACAATAGGGTTATGGTTTGAGGACCAATGACCAAATGTTCGCTCTTCAGTTTCAAGATGATTAAGCAAGACAACCAGGGGTCAAATGACCAAAAATGGCCATTTAAAGTAGATAGGCAAAATCTGTGTGCATTATGTCAAAGTCAGTCTGTCCATGCCATTAGAACTGACATTTTTACTCAAAAAACTCATTTGCATGCACCAAAGAGATAATAGTACCCTACGTTCTGGTCTGCATCACAGGATTAGCTACTCTGTGCATGCATTGGCCTTTAGCATCACCAACAGCATGATTTGAAAATTTCAGAATCTGAACTTTTAGAGGCACGTACTGGAAAATTGGCTCAAGGAGCATCCCTCATTTGTGTTCCAAGAAACTAGGGTGTTATGTTTCCACATAGGTCACTGTCCTTTTGAACTATCAGAACGGGACGCTGAGCAGATGGGAAGGGTCAGGCTTCAACCAGAAAGCAGAAGTTCATCGTTCTGTGTCTCCATTTAGAGCTCCCAGAAAGCTTGGCTAACCTGTCCGCCGTCTTTGGTTAAAGCAGTTCATTTTATTCCTAACAAAGACAGAGGGTGTCTTTTCTATGGCAGGTGCAACATACTGTCCGTGAGGTTTTCCAGTACAGCTAGTTTGGCTACTCAATATGTATTAGCAGAATTTATCCTTTTTTTCTGTTAACCTATAAGCGAAGCATGATGCTTATCTCTTGTGTGTTGTTGGTAACAAAAATATTTGGGCCCCAAGGCTTGTTCACGAACTAGTGGAATTATGCCATTGAGTATGCGATGTTCACAATGTACTGTTTGATTCTTGGGGTTTTTGTTCTATGTTTGTTCAGCACAGTGCACAATGGAGTTCTGGTGCATGACTTTTTCACGGGTGTTCAAATGATAGTAAAAAACTCCGCTCCCAAAATCTGTGCAAACAAAATGTGGTTACATGAAAGTCCAGGAAGCCTGCTCTTCAGAACAGAGTCATATCACCATTTTGGAGAGAGGATCCTGCAGTATTCAAAGCAATCAGATAGCCTTCCAAAGTCATTTTGAAAACACACTAGCCAGGCCTTGCCTTCCCTTCCCATAATGGCCAAAAAGAAACCAATGATACATTACTAATGAAACATTCTCCTGTTCAAAAACTGTATTCATTCCATCAATGGATAAGTAGACATTTGCAGGGCTGGTTTAAAGTAGACACTAGAATGGCCCTTTGTAGAATAAACACTGGTTTTCTCGTTTAATGGTAGCAGCAGGATAAGCTTTATCTGAGGGCAGTAGTGGTAGGTAAATTAAAAATATAGCTGGCCCAGAATCTAAAATGATGTAAATTGATGCAGCTTCATTGTAGTCCATGGAGCTACATCAATTTACACCAGCGGAGGATCTGACCCCTATATATTTATGAACAAAGAGGTTTAGAATAACAGCAGCATCTCCCCATCCTCACTGTAACACTAATAACACTCACTGTAACACAAGCATGTGAATAAGAAAAAAAAGTTAATGGTAAATTTTTAGAAATGAAATAAGAAAATTCTGCATTGTGAGTAAGAAAAGCTGATATCCTTTGGTGTCTGCCTGGAAGAGTTAGTATCTTGCTGCAGAACAATACATAAAATTTTACTGTGTGATCAGAATGAACTGTGTTCTCAGTACAGAAGCCTCTTTGGATTTCATGGAGATGATTTTCATATAGGGGAGGTCCTTGGTACTAAAGTATGGGTTCTCCTAACCACCCCAGATTGTAGTAAAAGCAGTATATACGTGCCTATTTGTTGTCATCCCTCTGCCAGATGGCAGCAGATTCCAGGGTCTTGGAAGTCAGTTTCCCATTGGAGGAGAAATCCATGGCACAGTCTCTATATTTTATAAATGTAATGTTTTTATATAGGCACATATGCTAGTCCTTGAACAGAAGTGGTCACAAACAGCACACAGTCAACCCTTCTTTCAGGAACCTCAGCTAAACACCCATGCACAGTTCCCAGGGAGCAAATCTGCACCAAGGATAGATTCTAGTTAAAGGGATTAGTCATAGACTTTAAGACCAGAAGGCATCAAGTCTGACTTCCTGCCCGACCTTAAAAACCTCTGAGGAAGGAGATTCTGCCACATCCCTAGGTAACCCATTCCAGTGCTTCACCACCCTCCTAGTGAAAAAGTTTTTCCTAATATCCAACTTAAACCTTCCCCACTGCAACTTGAGACCATTACTCCTTGTTTTACCATCTCCTACCACTGAGAACAGTCTAGATCCATCCTCTCTGGAACCCCCTTTCAGGTAGTTGAAAGCAGCTATCAAATCCCCCCTCATTTTTCTCTTCTGCAGACTAAACAATCCCAGTTCCCTCAACCTCTTCTCATAAGTCATATGCCTGAGCCCCCTAATAATTTTTGTTGCCCTCTGCTGGACTCTTTCCAATTTTTCCACATTGTTCTTGTAGTGTGGGACCCTAAACTGGACACAGTACTCCCCATGAGGCCTCACCAATGCCAAATAGAGAGGAATGATCACGTTCCTCCATCTGTTAGAATGCCCCTACTTATACAGCCTAAAATGCCATTAGCCTTCTTGGCAACAAGGGCACACTCCTGACCCAGGCACAGTTCCCAGGGAGCAAGTCTGTACCAAGGATAGACTCTAGTTAAAAGGATTAGTTATAGAGTTTAAGGCCAGAAGGCATCACCAGATGATCAAGTCTGACCTCCTGCATATCACAGGGGCTAAATTCCACCCAGCTTTTAGGACAGAGTGTTACTCTGATGCATTTAATGTATTTGCCCATTACTCTTCCTTGCTTTCAGGAAGTCCTTTCATGTCTAGATACTTCTGTGATAAAGCGCAGATTAGCTTCTTGTTTTTCTCCCCTCTAATGTAAAAGAAACATTAAGTCCCCAATTTCTTCTGCCCCGAAACGTTTCCATCTAGTCAATCAGCGAGATTCAGCATTAAACGGGAAGCACTTGGCTTCTGGAATCCAGTTGAAAGTATGCTTAGAAAGCCAAGTATTGCCCCTCCTCCCACTGGGAGAGTTTTGGTACCACTAATACAACATTCAAAAAGTTGCAAACACCATCAGATGACAGAAGTTTAATATCACACTGCAGTTCTCATTGGAACCTCAAGGAGCCTTTCTATCTAACTGTATTCAAGCTCTACATTTTTTTTAAAGAGATACAGTGGGTGAGGTAATAACTTTTCTTGGTGGAAGTTGATGGAAGAGAGAAGCTTTCGAACTGCTGTGTATAATTGTTTCTTACTGTTCCCATCTCTAGTATGTGGCTCTGAGTGCCTGGGGATAACACACACATACACACAAAAATGCATACTATTGCTCCTCCATCAGTCACGTTCGTGTGCACTTCTGTCCTCAGATCCAAATATGTGCTCCAAAGAGCGGGGGAAGTAATTTAAGCCGGGGGCCACTTTCTGATACCTGTGCTCAGTTTTCACTCAGTCCTCTCATTGGCTTAAGAGAATCCCATCGCTTTTGCCGAGAGCTTTCCCTGAGTAAGAAGGGACTCAAGATTTGGCCTAGCAGGAAACGCAGAGAGACATAGCAATCATTTTCTCATTTCTGATCCATATACGGTATTGTGTCTGTGTATGTTCCTGTACTTCTGCTCTCACTGAAGCCAACAGGAGTTGTGTCACTGGCTGCGGTGGTGCTACAATGTGAATCGTACACAGTAGAATAAGTCAAGAACAGATTTGCTTTCTTTCAGACGCCTGGTTATTCCCCTTGGCGGTTTCAGAGTATGTGATTTAAATGCTGACATGGCAAATGGACACAAAGAACCTCCTAATTCATGTGATGACAGCCACACCCAGATGTCCCATGTATGGGCTTGTCTCCTGTGAAGTGTCTATGTCCACCTTCTTATCTTCCATTCTATGGACCACACGTACACTTATGCCACTGTATAATGATTAAAAATAAAATATGAGCGATTGTTGCATCTGGATCTGTCGCCCTTAGCAACAGTATCTTAGCATGCTGAACAGCTGACCATAATGTATCGGAGCTTTAGAACAGTGAAGATGATAAACATCTTGCCAGCACTTTACCTCGAATAATATGACAAGACCGAACAGCACAAGTGGAAACAGGAAAGGTGGTCAAGTGGACGAGGCACAGGTCTGGGGCACAAGAGTTCTGTATTCAGTTCTTGGTTCTGCAGCAACCTCTTACGTGACCTTAGGGCAAATCTCTCTGTGCCTCAGTTCCCCATCTGTGAAATGGGATAATCAGTCTTCCTTTCCTCCCACCCTTTGTCTGTCTCATCCACTTAGACAGTAAGTTTCTCAAGGTAAGGACTTTCTCTTATTATGTAGATGTATAGTGCCTAGCACAATTCATCCCTGAACTAGGTTGGGGCCTTTACATGCTACATAATACAAAGAACAAACAGAGTTCCATAGTCAGGCTGGATAGTTCCAAAAATGTTCTGGGTCCCGTTGGCACCATTTCATCAGTGTCGGGCACACAATTAACATACTGATTCTGACCATCATGAATGGGAGAAACATAAAGGTCAGAAACTAGGATAGTTTAAAATGGACAGGGATTGGTTGAGGATATTGAAGAAGCACCAAAGGGCCTGTTGTTGTTTTTGTTTGTTTTTTGTTTTTTAGTTAAAAAAATCTGTAGATAACTCCTGACAATCTGAAGACTTACTGAAATAACAGTTGCCCACAGGCTCAAAGTTACGTCATGGATAATAATGTCAATAACACAGATCCCCTGAGAAATCCTAGGACATGAAACAGGGCACTTTGGCTCTGTAGGAATTATTTTGCTTTCTTTATTAACCATGTGGTTAAATGCACAGTGAAGGTGTCCTTTCTGCAAATAGTCAGTCATTCCATGGAAGGGACTCTAAAACTTTGCAGACTGCTTATCAGTAAGTTATTTGGGGAATTCTGCTCTGCTCCAGTGCTGATAGCAGCAGCAAGGAGAAGAAACTGAGCAAGTCCAGTTGGGATTATTAGTGCCAAGCAGAGTGAGTGCAAAAGAAAGTTCAATAAAGACAGTGAGCACTGACACTTATTTACACTAACCTTAAAAGCAATTTGGCAGTGTAAAAGTGCCTTAAAGTAAGTGTAAAATGTAATGGCCCCATTCTATCACATTAACCATTTTTTGGGACTCTACACCTCCTTGCGTGAGAGAGCTACCCATGTTATGCAAATAATTGTGGGTAATAGTGGGTGAAATTCTGAACCCCATTCAAGTCTAAATTAAGAAGCTATGAATTGTAGAAAGTTGATTAGGGAAGCAAAAGGACACAAGGAGAACACTCTCACGAACAGAGTTAAGGACACTGAGGAGTTTTGAAAGTATAACAGGAATAAAAAGAATCCTAACAATGGAAATGGTAGAATTATCAGTAATAATGCAGAAAAGGCCAAAGTGTTCAATAAACATTTCTGTTCTGTATTTGGGGACAAAACAGATGTTGTAACCATAACATGTTATAGTACTTTCTGTTCAACTAGTATCTCGGGAAGATGTTAAAAAGCAGCTTCTAAAGTTAGCCATCTTTAAAACAGTGGGTCCAGATAATTTGCATCTATGAATTTTAAAAAGAGCTGGCTAAGAAACTCACTGGACCGTTAATGTTGATTTTCAAAATTAAGGGACAGTGGGGACATTTAAGAAGACTGGAAGAAAACGAATGTTGTGCCAATATTTTAAAAGGCTAAATGAGATGATCTGGGTAATTATAAGCCTGTCAGTTTGACATTGAACCCTGGACAAGATAATGGAATGGTTGATACAGGACTCGATTTTAATAAAGAATTAAAAGAAAGCAATGTAATTAATGCCAATCAACATGGTTTTATCGAAAATAGATCCTATGAAACTAACTTGATATCTTTTTTTTTTATGAGGTTACAAGAGCTGGGCAAATAGAAATGCTCCTGTTGTGTTTCAAGTTTCCTCCCAAAATTCTTCTAATTGAGAGGACTGAATTACGTTTACTGGGCTGTAATGTGCAAAGTGACAGCTGGAGACAGACTGAATCACAAAAAGGCACTGAATAAGTGTGTATCCTTTGCTATGTATTTGTACAGCACCTAGCACAATGGATCCCCAAACTGGTTCCAGCCTCTAGCTGCTACCACAATAGAAATGTTCAACAATAATGACTTCACCCCGTAGAACTGCAGGCATGTTTTAGAATTCTGTCAGTGTTCCAAACAGAGGGTGCCTGTTCCTTGTAAAGCAACCCCTGATTCTAAACTATGAGAGAGAGTTTGGTGTAGGTGTGTTTCAGGATCTGATTCGGGGGAATTTCACTTTTAGTACCATGAGACACCCTGTTTCTGGCACCTTAGGTACAATGGGAGAGCTAGTTCCTCCACTGGGGTAACTCCACTGAAGGCCATGGGGCTTTGCTGATTTTTGCCAGCTGGGGATCCCGCCCAACGTATCTAACGCAGAGAGAAGAGACGAACTGTGGGTGGGCACCCAAGGCAAATCCTCCCCTTGGGTAACAGTGACCGTGGTACATAGGGAGGGGGTTCCTTTGCAAGCTGGAGACAGAATACTCCTCCCAGGAGAGGGAGCAGCTCCATCGTGGCCACTACAGCCTCACAGTCAAGCCCCCAAGTGTCTCCTGACTAAATGTTCTTCCCACTGCCCAGCAGGGAGGGGCGTGAAGACAGAGACTTGGGGGGCTTCCTAGCAGGGCCTCAGGTGCCAGACTTGGGGTGGGGGAGGTTAGGGGTGGCCGCCACTAGGACCCAGAGTGTAGAAAATTGTATCTGCTGCTGGTACATCTGTATTCTCTCTGCTCTACATGCACAGAGCTGGGCGAGCGCTGGGCTGGAGGATGGAGGGCACAAGAGACCTTTCAAAGTTTTAGTCCAAGTGAGGGGCCATGAAGGCATCATTTGAGCTCCGCGCCTCAGGTGGGCTGGCCCTGCTCCCTAGGGAGATGGGAGATACCCCTAAGGACACTGGAAGGAGAAGACTTGCTACCTGCCTGCGAAGACAACAGCCGGTAGCCTGGCTGGCTTTCTGCATGCTCTGTTACGGAAGCATGGGTCTGCGAGGTGTTTGGAAAAGGAGAGGCTTTGCTCTTGGAGAGTCCTAGCAAAAGACGTGATGTACAGAGCTCCCTGTGGGCACCTTCATCAGGCGAACCTCACTCCCAGGGCAAGGATTTCTTGAGATGCCAAAGCTCTCAGCCCTTCAGCGTCGCCTTCTGCGGCATCCGCCCGAGCTGTACGCTAGGCCCCGAGCAGTGGTGCGTGGTGTTACTTGCAAGGAGAGGCCATGTGTTTATGGCAGGGAGCAGAGGCTGTATGTTTGAGGCCGGGCACACGTACTGGTGCTTGGGCAGCTTTAACTTTCCATTTCTGATTTCAAATGTCTTAGGGGTTGGGGCCATGCAGTGGGATGCCCCAGTCATGGGATCGTGGTTCCTGCTGGAGAAGGCCTGGTGCCCCACCCCCTCTCTGCTCTGCCAGCAGCATCAGCCTTGGTTCCTCCCTCTTTCCTTCTCCCGCTCCTGCCTTCGGACCATCCTTTGTGTTATTCCCTGTGCAGAGAATGACCTCTCCGCTCTGGTGCACCAGGCCCTTTCCTCACACGAATCCCTCCGAGAGACTCCCACCCTTTGCAAGTCTCACCACCACTCATCTATGAAGTCAGTAGAGGTAGAGAGTAACCACACCACGTTCCTGCCGTGGTGCCTCGTCTTCTGGGCCTCTCTTTCTGGCCCTGTGTAGCGGGATGGACACCCACCCCTGCCCTGAGGGGCTTAAAACAGCCCAGGAGAGGGCTATGGCTGGGGGCAAGTAGCTCCCAGGCTGATTGGGGAAGCAGGCACAGCTGGGGCCATGCCCCAATTAGGCTGAAGCAGGCCCTTATAAAAGGGCTGCTAGTTTGGAGCTCAGGCAAGTCTCTCTCCAGTTTTGGAGGGAGCAGGGCCTGGCTGCCTGAGTGACAGGGTACTGGGAGTGAAGTAGGGCTAGGCCAGAGGGGCAGGGGAGCTCCAGGCTGGCAACTCCCCAGGCTGCAGGGCCTGATCCTAGGCCCATAGAGGTACTGGGTGGCAGAGAAAGGCAGCTGGCCCAAACCCCCTTGCCTGTGATGACTGGCTCTTACACTGCAGTCTGCCCCAGGGAGCGGGGGCTTGATGATGGCTGGCAGTAGCCCAGACTGAGGCAAGGTGGGGATTAGAGGGTTTGGGGGTTCCCTGGGGAGGGGAGACCCAGACAGAGTGAGTGGGAACTGCCAGGGGGCAGCACCCTAGGTAACAGGGCACCAGGGTTCGGGAGGGACACGGGGGGCCAGCGGACAGCAAGACACCAGCCTGCAGAGGGCGCTCCGAGCTGGAAGAGTTCATTCCCAGATGACCAGCAGGAGGCGCCGCAGGGGTGAGTCTTCGCGCCGCTACACCCTGACTGTGTGAACTCAGGAGGGTGAGCGGATCCCTGCCCCCCACACTGAGCCTCACTGACATCAGCGACACTCCACACGTGTGAAGGGGAGCACCCATCCCTATGTGCTTGCAGGATTGGGGTTATAGACGGTAAATTCCCTAAGGCAAGGATGAATCTACACCTGGGCTATTCCTACTGAAGTCGGGGGCAAAATCCCTGTTGACTGCAATGGGCGCAGGATCTCCAGTGTTTTGTCTGGCCTGGTTTTGAAACTCCTGAGCAATGAGGATTCTAAGCAACCACGGATAACAGCTTCTCTCTCTCCTCCCGGTTTTGGAATGGCATCCCCCTTCCCCCATCCATTGTGAACTGGCTGGAGTAGCTCATTGCATGCTGTGGGTAAATAAATGATTTGGAGGAAGTTACACAGAGGCGGTGCAATCTGTGACTGTCCAATGTAAATTACATGGAAATTAGGCTTCCATGAGGCCAAAGGCCCCTGTGGAATAGGGCTGTTAGTTAACATAACACTTGTGCTAAATGAAGCGGTTGACACAGCTTTCAGAGTGTAGTGCTGCTTTTAATTTACCATGCAAATGGGCTGAAGGTCCACGGTAGCTCTTCAGGGAGAGAACTGCAGGAGCAAGGGTCTGTGACTTGTTCTTCCCAGAGAAAACGACATCCCTTCAGAGAGGGTTTGTTGATGGGGTAGGGCACAATCTGATTACATAAAACACTAGCAAATGCTTTAAAGTCCAGAAAGACAGGAGGGAAGGCAAACCCTTCCAGCCTTTGATACCTTGATTCAGGGCAGGTGTATGATTTTGGGGGCTCCCTTGGTGCCCAGTTCAGGACCTCATGTAAGCTTGTGCTTACCTTCGTGCCCAGTTGACTTTAATGGGACTAAGCATGTTTTAAAAGTTGTGCTGTTCTGAACAAGGCTGTTTTTCTGAACTGGATCTAAGGGAGGCTATTTTTCAGCATCTCCATGAGTTCAGTCTCTCATTTACCCCCCACAGTTTCTTCTCCTCACAAAAGTGGTCAACCTCCCCTTCCCTGCCTTCTGTACTCAGAAAGCTCCATGATCCATGGCCAGCCAAGTTGGGCAGGAGATCCAAGTTTCTGCTCTTGAAAGCCAGAGCAGTTTGTTTTAAGTGTAAAGTGTGGTATTTTTCAAACCAGGCCAAGCTTCTGACCCCTTGGATGGTGCCCTGCTCTGCCATGTGAGAGCAGCCTAGTAGGGGATTGGATATTTAGGGCCAGGGTACCCCGTATTGATCTGCAGTAATGTGTCTGGCCAATCTGAGAGCTTTAGTGGATCCGAACAGAGTCCCACCTAGAATCATAGACGATCAGGGTTGGAACGGACCTCAGGAGATCATCTAGTCCAACCCCCTGCTCAAAGCAGGCCCAATCCCCAATTAAATCTCCTTGGTCAGAAGACAGGTTGTTGCAATGTGGCACTTGAGAAGAGGATGTGGGGATGGCCCTCCGTGGCTTAGCCCTAAGTGGAGGGAATTGGATGTTGGTAAGATGGGAGACAGCATGGCTCAAAGGCTTGGCAATGTGCTATCCAGTTTCTCAGCTGTAGGGCACCAATTCAAACCCAGACCTGTCTATAGTGACTGCAAGTTGATAGCATCCGAGGGCTGTTCAGTGGCCCTGTATTTTACAAATAAATAATCTGTGACCAGTCATACGCAGATATACTTACTGCTCATCTCACAGTTGTGCGGCAGCAGGGTAGAACTCATGACCTTGTGCTTCAAAAACAAGGGCCTTTGCTGCCTGAACAAAAGATAAAGGGCTGTGAGCTCTAGTAGTATCAAGGTGTGACGAAGTGGGGATTTTCCCTTGTTATGTTGTATGTGAGTCTTACTGTTGAGCCTACGTATGTTTTACGTGTATACTGTGTGTGCCTCAGTTTCCCTGTGTACTGCACCAATACCTCGGTGGTGGGAATAGGGGTATGTGAGTTTGGCTGAGACCTCTGGTGCAAGCGAAACTGCTCTAGCTGCCTGCACGTATGCCATGACTAGTGCCCTTTGTAACCTGAGACCCAGGAGGGGGATGCAACCAGGTGACAGCCAGGTGACTCTTTGCCTGGGAAGTGAGACAGGCGGCGGAGGAGCAATGGGGGTGTCTGAGGTCAGGTTGCTGGAAGCTGGCAGTGTGCTTGTGGGAACAGAAAGAGGGGGAGTCCAGGCCATCTGGTCCAGGACTCCCCAAGATGGACTTGGTTGACAGTCACTGATTTCTGTGACAATAAGTTCTATCTACACTGTGTTCCTGTCAACTAATAAACCATCTGTTTTACTGGCTGGCTGAGAGTCAGGTCTGACAGCAGAGGTCGGGTGCAGAGCTCTCTGGCTTCCCCAGGAACCCCGCCCTGGTGGACTTGCTGTGGGAAGCGCATGGTGTGGAAGGGATGCTGAATGCACCGAGGTCAGACCCAGGAAGGTCGAAGCTGTGTATGCAAAAACAGCGAGGAGTCCTTGTGGCACTTTAGAGACTAACAAATGTATTTGGGCATAAGCTTTTTTTGGGCTAAAACCAACTTCATCAGATGCATGGAGTGGAACATACAGTAGTGAGGTATAAATACACAGCCCATGAAAAGATGGGAGTTGCCTTATCGAGTGCAGAGTCAGTGCTAACGAGACAATTCAATTAAAGTGGAAGTAGGCTATTCCCAACAGTTGACAAGAAGGAGTGGAAATCACTTTTGTAGTGTTAATGAGGCCAGTGTAAACAAGGTGGCCCATTTGAAACAGTTGACAAGAAGGTGTGAGTATTTAGCAAGGGGAAATTAGTTTTTTTTAAAATGAGGAGTACTTGTGGCACCTTAGAGACTAACATTGATTTAGTTTCTGTAGTGACTCATCCACTCCCAATCTCTATTCAGGCCTAATCTGATGGTGTCCA
The DNA here is from genome assembly GCA_007922305.1 of Dermatemys mawii. Taxonomy (NCBI): domain Eukaryota; kingdom Metazoa; phylum Chordata; order Testudines; family Dermatemydidae; genus Dermatemys; species Dermatemys mawii. The sequence goes on along the minus strand of ML677392.1, from coordinate 4,809,770 downwards.
GTGAACAAATGAATTCCAGTTCTACAGTTTCTCATTAGAGTCTGTTTTTGAAGTTTTTTGTGTTGAAGAATTGCCACTTTTAAGTCTCTCACTGAGTGACCAGGGAGACTGATGTGTTCTCCTACTGGTTTTTGAATGTCATGATTCCTGATGTCAGATTTGTGTCCATTTATTCTTTTGCATAGAGACTGTCTGGTTTGGCCAAAGAAGCTGTGAAAGCTTCTTGTCCTGGAGACAGTCTGCTCAGAGAAAGGAGGCTCCCCCAGAGTCCTGACTGGCCTAATACAGAGTAGTTCCAGAGCATTGCCCTGGTGATTCTGTGACACAAGGTTCATATCCTCTTATGGCTGAAATCTCTAGCAAGCAATACACACACACATTTGACTAGCTCTAGCATTCTATCCAGGACAAGGTAGCGGTCACACAAACAGCAGATACCCCATTCATTCTGTGTGAACAGAATGTCCACCGTGCAAGAATCATAGACACTACCTGGCATTTTTGTTGGCAGCTTCAGCAGGGTGGCCAAGGACCAACAGGACGACAGGTATGTTGCCCCCCATCCCTAGAGCTGACATCTCTGAATCAGATGCGGGAGAGGGGAGGCAGCGTGGGAAAGCTGGGAGTTCAGTTGCCCCAGGCAGTCCCTGTTCTGTGAGTAACAGAAGGTGTTGGCTTGGAGTCTCTAGTTCAGGTTTTACTGACTTTTGAGCGGAAAGTAGAGAGTCCGTCCCTTTGTCATGTCTGAAGAATCCAGGATGTCCTCCCTAAACGTGCAGCACTTAGTCTTTGGCTACCGAATTAATCTTCGGAGACTAGAAGTAAATCTGTTAATTCGGTTTTGAATTAAAATGTATTTTAAAAAGAGCAGAGGATTATAGAACATAAGAACGGCCCAACAGTCAGACCAAAGGTCCAGCTAGCCCATCGTCTGACAGTGGCCAATGGCAGGTGCCTCAGAGGGAATGAACAGAACAGGGAATCAGCGAGTGATCCATCCTCTGGTTCTACTCCCAGTGTCTGGCGGTCAGAGGCTAAGGACACCCAGAGCATGGGGTCGCCTCCCTGACCATCCTGGCTAATAGCCATTGATGGACCTTTCCTCCATGAACTTATCTAGTTCTTTTTAAAACTCTGTTATAGTTTTGGCCTTCACAACACTGGTCTCCGGGGTCATCACTTTGGTACTTTTCACAAGCACTGAGTGTACTAAAACAATTAAGAAAATAAAATTCTTGCTAAGTTATGTCCCAGCAATGCCCTGTCCAGCTTTCCCCAAAGTGCAGCCAGATCCTGCTTAAATCTCTACGGCTGGTAGCTGCTGTTTCACCTAAAGCAGCGTGGCTCATCCTTGCAGAGAAAGGAGAGGGTGTGTAGGGCAGAGAGGAAAGACAGAACAGAGAGAATCTCCCGGGAGATGCAAAACAAGCTCCCTGGATTGCTAGGACTAGTGGTGACACGCGCCAGACAAAGGAGCTGGCGTTCTATAAATGAGACAGCCAGGATCAGCAATTGGCTGATTGCAGTGAGAGCAGCCTCTCAGTCCAGGATCTGTGGGAGCAAAGAGAAAGGAAGGGAAATCATCCTATTCTGCTGGAAGTTCACGGGCTGAACCAGGTTTCAAGAGCAGCAAGCACCTGTGTTTGGGAAAGTAAGTGACCATGGCTTTCTGCGTAGCTAGTCATTTGGGGGCTTGTGTGTCTGCATTGCAACTTTCCTGGGAGTGCACAAGTTTGCCGTCAGGTACACAGCAAAGTGTACCGTCCAGGAAGGAATTCCTGAATTCCTTTCGCCATCAGCTGGGGCTTTATTAATAATGACTCCCCTGTGTCCTGTCTCTGTAAAGCTAATAAAAAAGCAACATATCAGACCAGCTGAAGTGCTATGCAAACTGCTACCTGCAGGGTACTGAAGTCAACCAAAAAGAGACACTTGTGTTGTACTCCTTATGTGCCTATGTTTTGTAGGCTGTTTAAAATTTGCTAAAACTTGGCAATAAAAATCTCAAGCAAGGAACAAATATTTGCTGCTTTTGATCATTTAAAAAAACCAGAGTGGGGATGTTTAAAAATGATATAAAATCCAAACGAACTTCTAAAATGCTGGATTCTGTGATTTTTATAACCAAACACAGTCGGTCTAATTATGTTTTGCTCTGCTCTCTGTGCAGTCATTATCACCAATGCAAAGAGGGTATAGAATGGCACTGGATCAGAATTGACACTCATTTTACACTGGTGTAAATGGCTGCACAGAAAATAAAGCCCTTCGATTTCAGAAAGAAAACGAATATAACCCGATAGCATGCTCTAATGGGTTTGGGCATATAAAAACAAAGCTTTTAGAAAGTCTAAAGTAGCCAACTTGTTATGCATATTTGTACAGTAGATTGTATGTAAATAATATGCCATTAAATACTATGACTATAAATAGATAAAGATATACAGAGAGCATTAAATTCTAGATTTACATGTATACATTTTTTTAAAAATCCATATTCCATCACTGCTCCTTTACCCTGTAGTCTATGGTCTACTGTGTATGTGAGAGAGAGATATGTGAACAAATTTCTTTTAATGGAACAGTTCTCTAGGAGGGAAGATTTAGGTTTTTCCCTTTTTCCAGTCTATTTGAGAAAAATAATATCAATAACACTCTCAAAAAACAATATAAATAGCACTTTAAAAAAAGCTGCTTAAATTGCTAGTCTACAGTGGTACCAAATTTCATGTTCAGGTCTGTTGCATAAAGCTATATTTGACTAAGAAAATGAATAAATAATAGGAAGAACGTATCAAAACTTCCATAGGAGCAGGATTGGGCTTTTAAAAATTCCAATGTATAAACATCTTTCTCTTTTCCCCTTTACACAGACGGTTAAAGTTGTTGCAACACCAATACCTAAACAGATAAAGGTAGTCTTAACAAAGCGTATAACCCAGCTGAAATACCGTTAGGAGGGAATGTGCACAGCCAGCAGTGTGTGGTAAGAACAACATTGTTCTGACCACACTAACTCTGAATTGTGAGTGAGATAGAATTAGGTCTATATACCGCTGGAGATGAGTAGTAGCCCCATTGAAGTCAATGGAATTATACTGGAGTGAGATCAGGATTGGGCCCTTTATCTCCTGGTAGTTTCCATTTTAATCTAGAAAGGTCGGATTTGCCACAGCGGATCAGTTTCTCAGTGATTATGGGGAGCAATAACTTTGCTTAAACACAGCAGGCCAAATTAATTCCTGGGGTAACTCCACGCAAGCCAGGAGAGCTGCACCCGCTATGATGTTAGCCCTGTGTGTTTGGAAGCTAATACGGACTGAATACACACACTGATACATATACAGGGTCCAGTCCTGCTCCCACTGAAGTCAAAGGAAGGCTACTCTTTGGCTGAGCTCTTAGATCCAGAACACACCTTCCCTGCTTCCTTCTTGACATGGCAAAGATTTCTTCTGTCACTAAGAAAGGGGAGGACTCTTCTCATGTGCAAGGCAGATCCAGGTGTTTCAAGCAAATGGGTACCGTACCCTTCCAATGATAAGTTTTAGCCTTCCGCTTAGGAGACAACAGATGTGCAGGCAGAGAGATCCGGCCAGATACAGCAGTTGTCATGAGTTGGTGGTATAACTGAAGGGTAGCCTTAGAGCAGAGGTTCATCCATAACCCAAACCCTCAAGAATTTCTTTACTATTCCCATAGTGCTTGGATTTTCTTTCTGATCAAGAAAAGCCTGGACCGTGACACTTATATATAATATTTGGGATATGAATTTGATGGAGGATCTGTGCTTTAAAGAAAACCATTTGGACCAGGGGTCCATGCTGTGGTCTGATAAGGTTCAGTTACCTCTATCTTCCAGGATGGGGGGGCAATACATTGGCAAAAAGGCAAGAAACTATTTTACAGAAAATAATTTCTGAGACTAATGTGGGCTTAATGGATACAGAGCACAGGTGTTTATCTTTAATTAACATTGCTTTATAAATAGCACTGAAACAAAGGCCATCATTTCCATGCAAATCTGTCAGACGTTGCTCACACCAAACTTTCACCGGAGCTTGTGAGAATCTTGCTTGAGACAGGACTGTGGGGTCTGGCTTTACAGAAATGTAAGTGCAGTGAAACAAAGGAGGGCAAAGAATGTTCCTAATGAGCAAGCAATGGGAAAAGAAGAAGGGCAAAGAGGTATGTTTGTCCATGTGCAAGGGAATTTAAATCTCATTGGCATTAATGGAAAGCTTTAAAGTCACATTTTGCTGAGTGGAGAACAGACCCTCTATACTGTGCCTTGAGCATATACACTCAAAACTAGTAGATCTACTGGCCTAACTTTTGAAAAGTGACTCCTGATTTTAGGTGTCTTCATTTTTAGGTGCGCATCGTGAGACGTCCTAAAGAGAGAGAGAGAGAGTACTGAACACCCACCCTCTGAAAATCAGGCTTCTTTAAGGAGTCTCAAGTTGGAACACCCTAAATAACAAGTCACTTTCGAAAATTCAGGCCATATTTCTCAGTAAGTGTTATATCTGACCAGGCCGAAAAGCAACACTGAATCATGGTAAAAATGTTGTATCAAAATGTGCTGCGGAGTGGTATCGATGTTGGTCCTAGCGTATTACAGACACAAGGTAGATGAGGTGACGCATTTTATTGGACCAACAGCTTGTCTCTCTCACCACCAGAAGTTGGTCTAATAAAAGATATTACCTCACCCACCTTGTCTCTCGTAAAAATGTGGTGATAAATATTCTACAGCAGTATCCCCCAAAATACTATAATACTCATTGGAGCCTGTGGGTTTTAGACCATTGTTTTAGGACATGGCAGTACTCTTTTTTAAAAGGCCTTTTTTTTATAGTTTGAGCTTTCCAGTGAACCCTGGCTTCAGAGGAGAAGGTTCCTGGGATCCGAGGTAAATTTTGTCACTGATTTATAGACCTTCAAAATCTCTGCCTTGGCGGCTTTGTTTCTTATTGTGTATTCTCCACAGTGTTGTGCTTTCAAATGTCCCAATGACCACAGTGATGGAGGTACGTGGCTTGAGAGTACAAAAGAGCCCCAGTTAATTCAGACAGTGTATTTTCCCCTTTTGCGTGTATTTATTAAAGTTCATTAAAAGTGGTCACTATAACTCTGTTAAACACAATAAATATTCATTATTCTAGTTTCTACAGGCCCATAACAAGATCGGGGCCTATTGTTCTAAGTGTCGTACAAACATACAATAAGAGACAATTCCTGTCTCGAAGAACTTACTATTGAAATAGACAAGACCAGCGAAGGAGGAGAGGAAAATGGGGGCAGGAGGAGATGAAGAAATTTGCCCAACATCACACCCCAGAGGTAGTGGTAGACCTGGGAATAGAACCAAGGTATCTTGATTCCTAGTCCAAGGCTCTATGCACTAGACACCATTGCCTCTTTTATCTTCTTGCCTTGAAATCTGATATCCCTGCAATGGGAACTCCTGGCAGTCTGGCTCCTGAAGTATCCACCCTCTATAGGAGACACAAGGAGCTATGGACAGGTAGTGGTGGTGACATTGATGGTTATTCCCACATTGGTGAGCATTAGGCCCCAAAGCCTACCGTCCACGCTCTGCTTTCATTTGAGCTAATTCATTCCAGTCACAAGGAACTGAAACTCATCTCTACTGGGTTTTCTAGCAGGACTTCAAAAGACCCTGCGTGTTAGTGGTGGCCAGTATAATATCCTGTGACATCCATGCCAAATCTTCCACTCTCTGTTGGTTCGAGTTCCACAGTCCAGTGCTACCATGAAATTGAAGGGAGAAACAATGGCTTTCCTCTTTCTCCTTTGTTCCACATTGCACCAATGCACACTGAGCAAAACTCAGCACTAAGTGTTTCTCTGGGGCTCTTTGGCACCTGTTTTAAATCAATCTGGCAAGTATCTGCCTGAATTGTGAAGCAGGCTCCATCTTTCATTTCATTTCCTGTTGTTCAAAGGCTGGGGGGGCTCAGAAAACCTCTATGTGAAGTATTAAATAGGGAGTGTTAACATGACAGCAGGCCTCCCGGTTGGAAAAACAGTGCCTCGCTGTGGGTGTGTTTGTGAGGGACCCAATCCTTGATGTCAATGGGAGTGTTGACTGAGCAAGGATTTCAGGATCGGGACCAAGGGGCCGAATTTATCCCTGGTGTAATTCCACAGTGGTCAAAGGTGTTAGACATGAGATAGATTTAGTCCAAGATATTTGTTTATAACCAGCCTGTTAGTAACTACTGAATCCCAGCCTCCATTGCAGAACTGTTCGCCCCCACCCATTAATCGCAGCTTCAACAGCCATTCACTTTGGAATATCTGAGCAGAAATGTCGCTTTGTGCTGGGGATTCCTGCTGCCGCTTCTGCTCGAACACCCATTCAGGGTGTTCAATGCTTGTGCATAGAGAGGCAGGGAGAGCTGCTGCCATTGAGAAAGATCTTCATCTATTCTCTGCATTGTTTAACTTGTATGGCTACATCTGAATCCATGTGAATTTATTTTCTGAGGAGGTGGATGGGATAACGAGCTGCTTCTGGGACTTGTTTGTTTGAGGTTTCTTCTCATTGCTGCAGTTGAACTGCTTTGTGAGTGACTCGCAATTCGGCTGGGCAGGGTTATATTTAATCTGCATGGCTAGGTTGAACTATAATTCTGCGAATACAGCTCTCATGTCACGAACCAGCATCTGTCACATGATTTTGGGTCTGGCTTGCCTGATCCAAGGGAAATAAGCCAAATTCTGTTCTTAGATACACTTATTTAAATCCAGAGTAACACCACCAATTTCAGTGAAGTAACCCTGGATTTATACCTCGGAGAGCAGAATTTGTACTCTTGGATCTAAGCTGGCATTTGCCTGCTTCTCTTTCTGTTTAGGTGAATGTGGGACTTTTTGTCTGTGTCTGGTGGAGGTGAACTGAAAGAGTTTAATGATGAATCTGTACCTGCAGATTAGTGCAATATATATTCCTGTATTATAAATGTATAAAATTGTGGTTTGACACAAATTCCCAATGAATAAGTAGCTGTACAACAAACAAACAGCAGGTGGATGATCATAGTTCCATATACTGTATCAGAGCGAAATAAACAATACAGCATAAATCAGAAGTGGCAAATAGTTTGAAAGCAAGGTGGGGAGCAGGGAAGGAAGCACTGCTGCAGCTGAAACATAAGGTAGATCATTTCTTAGTATACTGGCTACCTTTGCAGCATTAGAGGTAGGGGACACAGAATGCCTTAAGGGATGTCTTTGTATGTGGCCATAGAAGAATGGGCTAGAAGAATGAAATGGACCAGAGCTGTGGTTAGTTTCTGAGACATTAGAATTACTGCTGAGTTGGACTAGGTTGATTGTAACTGGCGAGATCTTTGTCCCAAACCCTGAGTAGAGGTAGACTCTGTAAAAAGGATTCGGGGGAGGGAGAGGGATTGTGGTGTTTGCTGATCTTGAACAAATGTCAGAGATGCAGTGGTACATTTATAATATGTCACACAGGCTCTGGACAGCTGTTTGCTTACAGGACTTATGTTCACAAATCCAGTATTGTACTCCCTTGAAAAAAGAGAGGGGAGCCAAAGAAAGAATGATGGGAAGGAGTGGGCTGTGCTGATCTTTCCAAAAATAACACCCCTGCCATGATGGGATCAAATACTTGGAGAGATTTGCTGAAGTGAGGCCAGTGATCTATTCTAAACCATTCTCCTGGAGCATTTCACTCAGTGCTATAAGTAAACCCCGGGAAAAGAGGCCATTGGTCAATATTTGCACTCTGGATTTAAAGTAGGCATTAAGCAGACTCAGAACTATTAAAATACACATGCCAGTGTTAAAGTCCAGACTGTAATGGGTACCATCACCATTAATAAAATAAACAAAGCACTGGAGAGCTGCCTGGCCTTTTTAATGTATCTGCTTTCACACAAGAATAAACTTCTCTTTAAGCAAAGCAACCAGCATAAGCTGCACATAGTTATAATAAGCAACTGCTAGGAAGACTCGTTAAAACTATACAAGAGAAAGCATAAGCATCCAGGCAATTTCTGTACCCAATTTCGGCATGAGGATGGGGAGCATGATGTACAAAGTCAGTGCAATACCCATGCTTCCGCAGTGTTTTGGCAAGTGAAGTACACACTAGCTCTTTTAAATGGGTTCAAGAGACAAATTAAATATATACTCGGTAGTGCAAACATAAGGTAACAAACTATAAGCACAAAGTGAATGAGACACGATTCCCAGCAGGAACAATCCAGTAGGACCTAACATTTCTGTTTTTTGTTTTAACAGAGGCAAAGGTGTTTTGGTAAGATCGTTTTACCCTCTGGTAAAACACAGGTTAGAAAAATCAGGTCTTGATAGCAGCTGCAAAATTGTAACAAAATACAAATGTTCTAGGACCTGCCTGAATATAACTGAAGGTACCAAAGCAGAGCTGGGGATTAGCCATATTAAAAAAATGGAAGGATGTATGTTCAGCGAAGAACTCAGGATTTTGCATCTCCGTTCAACGCTTTCATGTCCAACATGTTAAGACTGAAAGCTCTGTGGTCAGGGACTATCTTTATAACACTGAATATATGTGCAGTGCCTAGTGCAATGGGGCCTCAGTCTCTGACTTTGGCCTTCTAAGCACTACTGTAAAATAAAACATAGTAATGCTGACAATATTTTCCTGATGATTAGGTATTTAGAAGATCTGGGTTTGAACTCCCAGTTCTGCCACTGACTTCCTGTGTGAACTTGTGCAAGTCACATGATGTTTGCCTTCCAGCCTCTGCTCAAACCATGTCACCTGCACAAGGAGCACTTCATAAATGAAAAAATGATGATGATCGCCTAGCAAAGACTGTGCGGTGAGGGGATGAAATCGGCCAATAACTCTGAGCTGTGGATGGGAAGGACAGTGGGGAAGGAACACTTTGTCAGGAAAAAAGAGAAGGGCAGTATAAATCACTGAGCAGCAGAAGGGTCCAAGCGCCTAATCGGGGATACATATCAGCCTCGGGTGGGGTTTTCAGAGAGCTCAGCATTGGCCTAACTCTGCGGTCAGCGACATCAATAGGAGCAGAGTCTGGCCTGTGATGAAACCACATTTAAATACTATAGGATGTAAATTATTTAGGCTCCCTGTAAGGCTGCACTGATCTGGAAAGTGGGCTCTATACGCTGTGTAGCCTGCGATATAAGCTGGTCCAAGCTAGGAAAGCTATGTTTTGGCTGAAACTCAGATGTTTCGTGTCACAGTTTCCCCTGCGGAGCCGAGTGTAGTAGCATTTATAGCAGACTCGCCGACACTGAGCGGTGAAAATAAAACCAGAGTTAAGTCTCTTTCCATTGAGTGTTTACAGCTTTTTCCAAGTCGTTTTACCCTCCCCCTTGAGCCCCTTCTGCTCTAGTGATGAGTTCACATCCGGTCCTTACTTCCAGCAACAAGAGATTAACGTGGGTTGTGAGGAGAAACAGACCACTGCTTCCTTGAGGGGTTCTACTAACATCTACAGTCACCATCATAATTAGACAACACTACAGTGCACCAGTGCTATTTCCCTAGGGGGAGTATTTCTCATGGTGATTGGCAGATGTCAGGGGCCTGATCCTTGGGTCCAGCTGGGCTTTGCTTGGCTCAGGACCCAGGGTGGAGATGGGCAGCAGTGGCTGTATGCCAAATTTATCCCTTTTTGCCCTATTCTGAGGCTGGACTGGGGGTGGTTTGGCCCCAAGCATGATTCAGTGCAATTTCAGGGCTGCTGTAACTTGTGGCAGCTGGTAATGGTCCCCAGAGGGGCAGTTATGCTGGCTTGGGATTGTCAGAATGCTGCTGCCCCCTGGCCATGTCCTCTCCCCATTAGACCCACTGTGCTGGGCTCTGTGAGGAGCAGTGGTGCGGAGCAAGCTATACTGACACTATGCTACCTGGGCATCCCTTCGCGCCAGAAGAACCCTCAGATGTCTGGATAAGCCAGCTTTGCAGCCCCATGGGGTGGCATAAAGGCACTGTCTGGGGGAAGTCAGGATCCATCCCTATGGGTGCTCCTTCCTCCACCCTCTGACGATACAAGGCTAGTTCTGTATATCCGACTGCAGTTACTGTGTTTGAGATCGTAGTCTGGGCAGGGAGTGGGACCCAGGTCACCTTGGGTTATGGTTAATCCATAGCTGGGAATGGCAATCCATCAGCCAGGGCAGGGACAAATTGAAAATTGCTAGCAAGACTCTCACCTGCCGTAGAATGCTACTATTATACAGCCTGAAGGCAGGTCTGACACCTCTAACTTCCCCTTGTTGTCCCCTTTGCTTTTCAGAGCCTTGGGCATGACCAGAAAGATCTTCACCAACACCAGGGAGCGGTGGAGGCAGCAAAACGTCAACAGCGCCTTTGCCAAGCTGAGGAAGCTCATCCCCACCCACCCTCCAGACAAAAAACTGAGTAAGAACGAGACGCTCCGCTTGGCCATGAGGTACATCAACTTCCTCGTCAAGGTGCTGGGGGAGCAGGGCCTGCCTCAGACAGGAGTGACTGCCCGGGGGAGTCTACTGGGGCTGTTCCAACAAGCCCCACACTTACAGAGTATGGAGGAACTGACTCTGACTGAAGACTGTGGAGTCCCTTCTCCGGGCACAAGCAGCAATATCCCAGAGTGCTGGTCAGAGACGTCGTCTCCCTAGCAGGCCATGAGTGGTGCAGTTCTGGTGTTAGTTTGATAGTCTCCTTTGCATAACTTGTGGATTGTTTGCCTCTGTACAGTATTTATCTATTTATATCCATTACTGTTGTATTAAATATATTTGTATTTAAAAGGAAAGGAGGTGGAAGGAGTCATTGGAAGGAGGACAGTGGCTTGGATGAATAGGGAGTGGTGTTCCACCCTCTGGAATTTGCAAGCATTCAGTGTAGTGATTTCACAGATTCATGGAAAAACTCAAAGCTAAAAGAGGACCATTATAATCTGAGCCCCTGTATAACAGAGGCCATAGAATTTCATCCAGTTATCGCTGCAGTGGAGGAGATGATTCTTCCTTGCTACATAAGGAGACACTATTGAGCCCAGTCGCTTGTGGCTCAGCTAACATGTTTCACTTAAAATATATCCAACCTTGACTGAAAGGTTTCAAGCGATGGAGCATTTACCATATCCCTTGGTCGGCAGTTCCAAGTTAAGAACCATATCTTAGTTCTGTATCGAATTTTTCTACCATGTAGCTTCCAACTGCTAGATCTTGCTTTGCCTTTGTCTGTTAGACCGAAGGGCCCTCTATCATCAGAATGAAGCACAAATGAGTATATAAAAAACCAGCCACCAAGAAATTAAAACAGAAATGCCAGCCTAAGTTGAATGAAGAAAAGTTATGGGCAAAGTTTCAGCGGACTCAGTGGATAGAGTCCATCAGCAAATCTATACTCGACTGTGGGAGCACCACGGGGGAACTGGCCATCCTCATTCTGGCTTCGTTCAAAACCCACAGAGAGGCTGCTCTTCTGGCCTTCCATGGCAGGACTTAAAAGGCCAGGAGGTAGCTTTACGCACATGAATCCCCTGGCCCAGCAAAGGCCCCTGTAAGCAAACGTCTGGGCAAATTCTATACCACCCATGCCAAACAAGAGCAGGAAGCGGGACCTCTGTGAAGTTGTTGCTGACCAGAATACATGAGCTCAGATTTTTCAGCAAATATGTGTGTCCGTTGGGCATGCTTCCAGATTTAGGTTTCTTATATGCTGGAGTGATGATCATGAAACCAGTGCATATCTACCAGACTGTGTGAGATCATGTTTGTACATGCACCCTGTGTGTGTATGTACTGTGGGCTGCCCTTAAAACATGCTGATTTTGCCTTTGATAATTAGATGACTTTTCCTCACTGTGAGTTTGCGCCAAAGCCCAGTGAACTCAAGGAAAAAATCTCAGTAGAAAATAGTTGCCTTGAACTCAGTGGTCTTCAGATCATGACCCGGAACAAATTACTATAGGGCAGTGGTTCTCAAACGATGGGGTCGGCCTCCCAGAGGAGGCTCGGGAACGTGTCAAGGAATGTACATGCTCTGTGGGTGGGAGGCTGGTTTTCCTAAGCACTCTGGGCTCTGGCTGCCAGTCCCTCATGGCTGGGACTAGTGCAGCAGAGCTGTGCACACCTGGGAAGCAGGGATAAAGGGGACAGCCAGAGCCCTGCCGCCCCAGGGCTCGGCCTCTCCTTTCCACCCCTCTCAATCCCTCGCCCAGGCAGCCTGGGCTCAGGCTGTCCTTTCGCCCCACCCCCAATCTCTCACCTGGATGTGGTGGGGCTCTGACTGTCAGTCCCAGCTGGCTGCAGCAATGCAGAATTCAGGGTGGCAATGGGGCGCTAAGTCTGCTGTGAATAGTGATGTTGATGAATATCACTTTTCACATTGCCACACTCACGTCTGTGCTGCTACTGGCTTGCACTGATTTCAGAGCTGGGTGTCCGGCCAGTAGCCACTGCTCTCTGCTCTACTTTCAGAGCTGGTGTCCGGCCAGCAGCCGCTGCTCTCTGCTCTGCCTTCAGAGCTGGCTGGCCCTATATGTACTTGTGGGGAGGGCACATAAACAACTACAGACACGAAGTGAGGCCTGATCAAATACATTGGATAACCACTGCTGTAGGGAATACCTACATTATATAGCAGATACTGAGATGATAAACATTTAAGTATCTCAGGCAATTGTCAGGCATTTAAGGATGACCACGTGGCGTGGGAGAGCAATTACACTCTAGAATGTTGCTCACCACTTGGTTCATTTGAGTATCGGAGTTCCCCTCCTGTGTCAGCAAAGATCTGAACAGCTCGTAGATGTTAAAACAACTTGAACAGCAGGTAGAAAGTCTAGAGATTCAAATGTAAAGGGTTTCTGAGTTGTATCCTGCTCCCACTGAAGTCAATGACAAAACGCCCATGAAGTTATCAGAGACTAGGAGGTGGCACACATACTTGAGATTGAAGTACGTTCATTATGGTTCAACAAGGGGAAGTGACCCATGCTCTGCCAAATCTCCTTGGCTGCTTCTGCCTCCTACTGAGAAAATGAGCCATCTTCAGAAACTGTAGTTAGGGCTTTCAGTGCATTACGCTGCTTGCAACATTTACGCTTGTAGCACAGGGAATCTGTCACCTGATGATGAGTTTCCTTTCAGAATTACACAAACCTAACATACAAACATCTCCACATTCCTGATATAGTCATTTGTCTCAGGGGAGCTGATAAGGAAACAGATTTGGCCCAGTTGGGCATGTTTTTTTGCTGATCTGAACACTTATGAAGACTAAAGCTTGTCAAAAACATTTCTACCGTGGCTCTGAGATTGCTGCTGTATTGCACAGTGGAGCTAGCAGAAACATTTCAAATATTGACCAAAAAAAGCTGAAAATTTTAGTGAACAATTAATTTTGTTTTTCAAAGAGCTCTGGCTTCCAGCCTAGTTCTTCCTAGATTTTGGCGTTTTGAGCACAGGAAATGAGTGAAGATACTGAAGAACATCTGAGTGGAAATACGCCTAGAGTCTTTCATGATCTGTGAAGTTCATGCTTTATCCTTTCCTTTCCTCACTTTAATGTGGCTACATGGATTGATATTGTCTATTCTAGGCATAGGCTCAAATGTAATGGGCTAGCTTCTCATTCTGGGTATCTGTTGGCTTCCATGGAGTTACACCAAGGATGAATTTGGCCAAATAGGTGTAAACACTTACATGTGAGGATTGTTGGTGCTATTCTTTTCATCAACCCATTGCTATCATTGGAAATGTTTTCTCCTCAGCAAAGCAAGTCAAAACAGATCCATTCTTTGAGCGGAGTATTGTTGTAAAGGAAAGGGAAGAAAGCCTAGCAATTAAGTAATGTGAAATGCTTGTTATTTATACATTGAAAACTTTTCTTATTTTTTTGGTTCAAATGTTTTTTCTTCTATTTTCATTTAGGATCTCCTACTCGGAGGTACAGCATGTGTGACTAGATTTATCTACCAAAGATTTGTTTGTCAGGACTTCTCTTCGTTTTTTGTGATTTTCTTATCGGTATAGCTGTGAACAGATATGGTGTAATTGATCACATATTGTTGTAAACAATGCTATTTAACTGCTAATATATTCAAAATAAATTATTTAAGAAACTAACCTTTTTATCCTTCTAAAATTTACTCTTAAATTCAAAAAATACCTGGCAGGGGATATCAAATAATAAAGTGGAATGAATTACGATACCAGGGTCATGTTCAGCACCTACATGCTGCTTCTGAGTCTTCAGAATAGTTTACCAGCAATGAGTAGAAGTTAGAGATGGTCCAAAAAAACAATGACAAAACCACCACCGGCTCCGTATTTTTTGGAAAATTTTCTTATTCTTTTTCTGGTTAACATTTCATCAAGTGTTAGTCTCTTGAAAGATTATGGCCAGATCCTTGGTTGATCAAAAAGTTATACATCTGTAAAAATGTGTTGCAAAAATGTTAATTACCTCCCCCCTCAAATTTCACAGTTCAAAGGATTTCAAACAGCTCTGTGTTAAAAAGTAGAGATGATCTGACACCACAAAACTGGGACACAGTTGTGAATTTCGAACACCCCAACAGATTGGGATGTTCAAATAGGGGCCACTTGCCATGTTCTTATTGGGATCCAGGTTTGAATTTCAAATGTCCCCAAGCTCAGAGATGCTTAGAATCTGGAGTTTGTTTCTGGCCCATGCCTGTTCGCAAAGGATTGGTTTTACAATCTAGTCCAAAGTGGTTGTTGGAGGGGGTCTAGGAAGGCCAGCGGTGGGAAGGCCGTGGTGAAAAGACTGGAAGGAGGGTCTCCTGTCACTGGAAGATGGGGCTAGGATAGGGCTAGCATGGGACTCATGCCTGCAGTGGGACTCATTCCAACTACAGAAATGGAGGCTCTGAGAACTTGGATCTGTTAACTTCAATGGGAGATTTGCTTGAAAAAAGCATGATTGGGCCAAAGGGTTCTGGAGGAAGAAAATGTAGGGCCTGAATCTCATTTACACTCATGCCCCTTAAAATCAACAGTGTGGGGCAAAGCAGCCTCAGTGTTGGGAGAATAAGACCTGTAGTTTTAAGGTCCCTGCGGAGCTTCCCACTGGACACCAATTTCTGTAAAGTGGGGCTGCGTGACACAGTGTGGGTGACTTGTGCAAGGCATGGCACAGAGGAGATTAACCACTTCTGGTGGGAAGGGAAGGAAACATGCCCTGCCATGTGGAAAGCATCTGTAGTTAAGACCAGTGAAGGAGGCATCTCTTGGCAGCAACCAATATAACTGGATGGAAAGTAGAGAAGGAAGGGGCATCTCCACAGTCTCCTTGTTGTGAAAAGATAGGACTATTTGCTCCAACCCAGCACAAATGGAGACTGATGTAGCCCAGCTAGATGTCTTCACAAAACAGAAATTCTCAGTGTTGTACGTATATACCTAGTGTTGAGCCCTGTAATCGGCATCCATTGGAACCAACATTAACAGGCGTGTGGCCCACTACTCTAGATCAAGCGTGAATTATTCTCTTAGAAAGGTGGACTTTAGCAGGTAGCATAGTGGATACCTTTCTGCTACCCGAGTCCCTAAGGGACTGTCTACGTTGCAATGAAAGACCTGCAGCATGGGTGTGGCCGGTCCTGGTCATATGGTTGCCAACCCTCCAGGATTGACCTGGAGTCTCCAGGAATTAAAGATGAATCTTTAATGAAAGATGATGTCATGTGATGAAATCTCCAGGACTACGTTCAACTGAAATTGGCAGCCCTACCTGGCCAGCTGACATAGGCTTGTGGGGATCTCAGAGCCAGGTCTCCAGCCTGAGCCCAAATGTCTACATGTAATTTTACAGCCCTGTAGCCTCAGCCCCACAAGTCTGCGTCACCTGTCCTGGTCTCCGAGACTTGTTGCAAGGGTTTTTTTTTAATTGTAGTCTAGATCTACCCTTAGAGACCTGGTGCTACAAAGATTGCACCTCAACCATTACCACGGGTACTAAATTGGGACCACAAAATTCATAACACATACACCACTAAGGGAAATGCAAACATATGAAACCAAATACCAACAGAGTGCAGCACACAGGTAGACAAGGAGGTGTGATCGGGTACACTCTTCCAGCATGCCCCCTTGTGGCCTTTTCTGGCCCTGCGGCTGTGTTGCACTCGACACCCTTCAGGTTCTTTCAATCAACTGTCCAGTCTTAGGTTGGTTCAAAACATGTACCCTCTGATTTACTAAGTGGTTCTACAAAGCGTAACTCCCTTTGTTAATTGCTCCAGGTTACCCCACTCTAGGTCCATATAAAAGTCCTGGTCAGCTCTCACCCTGGTTCAGGAGATGCCCCAATCCTCTTTCTAAAACTGGGGTTGTGCTTCAAATGGTCGCCCCCTCAACACATGAGTTCCCAGCTCTCCCCTTGAAGCCAGGCTGTGAGTTTGCCAATCCCTCTGTCTCCTTAACCAAGAGGCCCCAGCTCTTCACCTTAGGGTCATAAGAATGTCCATATTGGGTCAGACCAATGTTCCAACTAGCCCATTATCCTGTCTTCCGACAGTGGCCAGGGCCAGGTGCTTTAGAGGAAATGAACAGAACAGGGCCATTTTGAGTGATCCATCCCCTGTCATCCAGTCCCAGCTTCTAGCATCTGGAGGTTTAAGGACACCTACAATTCTTGGAGCTGGGTTGTAATTTAGCCAGCTGTGGGCTCTTAGCCAGCTTCTCCCTTCACTGGCCCCTTTTCCCCAGGTAGCCTCCAGGCTGAAAGGGTTCAGGAGGCTGGCCTCCTGCTGGTGTCTGTCCAGCTGTGAGGGAGGAGGCAGCATTTATCGTAGTCCTTTCCCCTAACTCATCCCCAATTGGTTGGGTGAGAAGAGAGCCTTGCCTAGCCCTTTCAGACAGGCTTCTGGCTTTGGGCCCTTAAAGACACAGTGACAGGATTTCTTCCTGAGCGCCCCTCATTCTCAGGACCTCCTCATCTCTATCAACATCTCCTGTCTTGTGTGTGTGTATATATATATATATATGATCTTTCAAAATCACAAAGGGCCACCCCCATTTGATGGGTCCATGGGCTGATGGCTCACCATTAGGCACTTTTACCCTTAAGGACGGAGACTACCTCGTCACAGGGGGGTCAGTCCATTTTAACTCTCTAGCTCTGGCTGCTCACCATTGTCTCAATACCTACCTATCTCTGAATATAGAGCGCTAGTAATCATAGCCGTTAGAGGTCAGAAGAGCTGGCTATGGGCAGAAGCCATTGCCACTATGGCTCGCTTAGTTAAAGTGCCCATCTAGTAAAGACAAGCTGTTGGCTAGCCCCAGTGGTGCCTAACGCATGGTTTAAGGCAAAGGCTAGTCTTGTGATAAAGGCATTGGACTGAGATTCAGGAGATGTGATTCAATTCCTGGTTCTGCCATAGACTTCCTGAGTGACCCTGGGCAAGTCACTCCCTCTCTGGGCCTCAATTCCCCATCTGTAAAACAAGCAGGGTAGTACTTCCTTTGTCATGTCTAGTTAGGAAGTAAGTTCTTCAGAGAACGAATGGTCTCTTACTACATCTTTGTCGAGCGCAGTGAGGCCTCCAAGAGCTGATGGGCCTTTAGACAATATTGTTGTCTTACAAGAAAGCTATCTGGGCCATCTCCTCCCAGGGAAGACTTGTTCCTGGCAGTCCAGTTCTTTCATTATCAGCCTCCGGATTTGGCCCTAGGATTCTATTTTTCACCTCTGTGTTTGCTAAACATCCCAGTTCTTCTTGTAGCCTATTTAGAATGTGAATGACTTGTATCGATAATGTCCCCAGTTTTATAATCACTAGATCCTTTGTACAAAATTCTAGTGCAAGGGTACAAAACAGTACAGCTTGCAACAATGATACTGCAGGGTTTGGGGGAATTGCTGTAGAATAGTGTTCTATTTTCTTTTGCTAAAGGAGACATCCTAGATTACAGCCTGAGCCAAAGCTCGCTGAACGCATTAGAAAGTTGCCCACTGACTTTAGAGCAGGCTTAAGAGTTCATTTTGGGCATGCCCCTGTATTATTGATGTTAGTGGGAGTTTTGCTATTGACTTCAGTGACTGCAGGATCAAGCCACTGGCTAACAGAGAAAGTGAGGCTACCAGTCAATATGCCAGGGGCAATAATTTGTCATAGATCTGCAAGCAGGAAAATAACAACAAATAGAAATCCTCGTTACTAGCTGAAACATGGAATGTAGGTCCTTGCTCTCTTCATGAAGCAGTCTCCATGGTAGTGGAGATTTAGAAGCATGTTGTTTGGCTTGCTTAGCACAGGGTCCGTGCTCAACGGCTCTGTTAGCTATGCTGACTCTGAACACCATGAAAGGAATGTGAACTGAGCAGTATGTGGGGAGAGGGGGCGAGGGAATCAGTGGATTTCTTATCCAGCTGGATTTGATTTAAAAAAGGGATATCAAGGGCACAACTGGAAAAGGTTATTGTAAGACACAGAGCAGTGTAGCAATGGCAACACAATTTTCTGCCTCTGATTTTAAGCTATGGTGGGGGATCGTGGTACTGAGTAGCTACTACAACTGGACACCAAGAAATATCCTACAATGATATTTAGAGGGACAATATTTATCTTGCTGGGAAACTCCAGAAATCGCTGACTGGGAAAAGACTGGTGCTGGTCTGATATGTTTCAGGGAGGTACCATTTGAAAGATGGTTAATGAGTCATTCATATGCATTTAAGATTGCTCCCGATAAATTTTTTTAGACATAAGGGAATTAATTGCCTAAGCTGACCGAGTGAAAACAGGGGTGAGCAAAGCACGGCTGACTTTTGTTCTTTGAAGGCTAAGTGAGAAAGGACAGGGGGAGAATGGACAGCTTAACTGCTGACCTATGGGTCAAAGGTCACTTTAAAGTCACATCCTTAAATCTTAAAGCCAGAGCTAAAACAACAGACTCTAAATCCATCGGTTTTCATGGCTGTAATTGTACTTTTAAAGCAGCAGGTGCTAAGGGAAGAATCAAAGGGGGGAAATGGTTCAAAGAATCAACTTTAGGTTCATATAAAGCACGTATGTCTATGTTTCTCTCAAACACAGAAATAACTGATACTTTTGTTGATGTATCAATATGTTATGGCTAGGTGTCGGCCTACCTCTGCTCCCATGCAAGTCAATGGTGAAACTCCAGTAGGAGCAGAGTTAGGCCAATGCTGACCAGTTCTGAAAATCCCACCCTTCACGTATGAATATACATTCCAGCTACACATGTTTTAGTCTGATGACGGGGATTATAAACCATATAGCTGTGGATTAAGGCAGGATTCTTGAAGCCCCAGGCTCCTGGATTCAAGTTTTGCAAGGTCTTCTTCCTAAAGAGGAACCACAGATTCATAGATTCCCGGCCAGAAGGGACCTGCCCTGGGTTAATTGCTGTTTGAACTAGAGCATAGCTTTGAGCAAAACATCTGTGATGCGGTGGCTAATCCGCACACTGAAGAGGTAAAGATGCAGGAACAAGTCTGGGCCTGGGAAGCCCTGCTCCCAACAGCCTACTGGGCGTGCTCCAGTTGGAGAAAGGCCTTAAAAGGGTGTCTCTTCAGCACAGCAGGGTAGCGGGTGGAGAGAGATAGGCCTCCACTCCCCGCTGCAGAGGGACAATGCCAAGAGGGCATTCCCAGCGGGTGCTCTGCTTCACAGAGCCGACACTCTCTACCCAGCTGAGATCCAGCGACCAGTTCGCCAGGGACAGCTGCCAGCCACAGCATGCTCCAAGGGGCTGGGCAGAGACATAGGAAGAGACCTAGGGGACAGCGTTAGCCGGACCACAGGAGTATGGTGCTCAAGGGAGCCCCTGGTCATAACCTGGTGGAGTGGATGGGCCCAGGTTCCCTTATCCCACAGGTGGGCAAATGTTTTGGCCCGAGGGCCACATTGAGGTTCAAAATTGTGTGGAGGGCTGAGTAGGGAAGGCTGTGCCTCCCCAAACAGCCTGGCCCCCACCCCCTGTCCGACCCCCACCCACGTCCCGCCCCCTTCAGAACTCCCGACCCATCCACCCTTCCCCCGCTCCTTGTCCCCTGATCATCCCCTCCAGAGACCCCCCCCACTAACTGCCACCCCAGGACCCCACCCCGTATTGAATCACCCCGCTCCTTGTTCCTGACTGCCCCCTCCTGAGACCCCCTCACCCTAATCACCACCCCACAGGACCCCACCCCCTATCTAAGCCTCCCCTCCTTGTCCCCTGCCCACCTCCCTGCCCCCTAATCACTCCCCAGGACTCCACCCCCTATCCAACTCCCCTGCTCCCCTGACTGCCCCGACCCCTAGCTACAGCCCCACCCCTGACAGGACCCCTGGGACTCCCATGCCCTATACAATGCCCCCATTCCCCATCCCCTGACGACCACCCCCCGACTCTCTGCTTCTTATCCAACCCCCTGCCCTAGCGTGGCCCCAGCCCTGGACCCCTTACCATGACGCCGCTCAGAACAGCATGTCTGGCCGAGAGCCAGACACGCTGTCGCACTGAGGCTGTGGGGGAGGGGAAGAGTAGCCTCCCCAGCTGAAGCTCAGGGACCGATTAGGAGGAGCCCACGGAGGCTGTAGTTTGCTTACCCCTGCCCTACCCCATAACTTCCACCATGGGCTGCAATCACTAGGCCTGGAGGCTCACCTGATTCACCACATCTTATCTTGATTTAAAAAATGTCCAGCAATGGAGAATCCATCACAATCCTTCATAGGCTCCAAGAATGTGCCAGCCACGGGGTGGGAGCAGCAGTACAACTCATGAGTAGTTCCCCCTAGCTGAGCCCCATTGCCAGGGAGGGGCATGGTAGGGGAAATCATTGCTGACGACTAGGGGCCTGATCCAAAGCTTAGTGAAGTTAATGGACGTTTTCCTGTAGACATCAGCGGCCTTGCATTAGATAGTCAACGTGTGTAACACTTGTTATTCACCCACCAAAATCCACAAAGAAATCAACTTTAAAATCGTGGTACAGGCCAAGCAAGGCAGAGAGAGTCATAATTACAGGGGAAATGTGTAGCAGGCTTCTGTTTAAATGGGTGGGTTCTCCGCTGAACATGTAACTCCTGTGACCACTATCTGGCAAAAGGAAGCCTTAAGAAGAATGTTGCGTTAGTGTGTGTCTCAGAATGAGAGAGAACAGCTGGCGCTTTATTATCCTTCCCTGGAATCTCCCTACTTGGTCCCTTAGAGAACTGGTCATGTACTAGGTGGATGACTCCTGGAAATGGAATTTAAAGCAGGGCTAGTGTGGATGGTCACCATTTCCCCCCACAAATCTGCACTTCCAGAAACACTCACCATCCTGGCTTGGATAGACTGGGCACGTTGGACACCTCAGTGATGACTCAGAAGAGGCTTTCCACCCTGTCACAGGTCAGAACTATTGCAGTGAAGCCTTGAGCTTGTGGTGGGATTAATGGAAGGAAGAGTGGGTTGCTCACACTGCTCCATTTAACAGCCAGGGGGATCATTCCATTCTTCATAAAACATGGCGGCCTATGGGTAGATCCTGTCATTGATCATCTGAAGGGTGGCCAGAGCAATAGCTTTCATTGGCCAAAAATACACTTCCCAGAACCACTTTGCCTGTCTCTGCATCTCCTCAATCTGCCGCTTAGGAATGCTTTGCAGAATACTGTACCCTTCAGGCATCTTTTCTTCAGGCATCACAAGAGAGGAAACCTGGTCCAGTCCCGAACTTCAGAGGAAAGGCAAAATATAGGAGTCAGCCATAACAACAGGGACTCAACCAGCCTGAAGTACGTCACTTAGCACGGTAGGGAGACAAATGTTCCTTGGAGGGGGCAAGGGAGACCGACTGATCAAAAAGGGAGGGGGAAAGGGTGGGGATGTCTGAGCACACTCAAAGAAGACAGGGCGGGCTGTGGAACTAGTAGTCACCTCCTCAGGAGATGAGTGGCTCTCGCATAAGAGGACTTAACTTTGGTGCTGTACTGAAATGTGGTTTTCATTTGGCAAAGTCTCTGCTTTATTAGACAACTCCATACTTGTCTTATGTGGGACCTAGCACTAGAGATGTACCGGGGGAACTAGGGTATAGTTTGGAGATGAAATTCTACGCTTGAATAATGAGTATAACAGTAGGAATATACTACTGACCACCTGACCAGGGTGGTGACGGTGACTGTGAAATGCACAGAGAGATGCTGCAAAAACAGGAAATGCAATAATAATTATAACGGGGGATTTCAGCTAGCCTCATATTGACTTGGAACAGGTCACCTTAGGATGGAACGCAGAGAGAACATTTCCAGACACCACTAATGACTGTTTCTTGGAGCAGCTAGT
Source organism: Dermatemys mawii (assembly GCA_007922305.1). Lineage (NCBI taxonomy): Eukaryota > Metazoa > Chordata > Testudines > Dermatemydidae > Dermatemys > Dermatemys mawii. Next base: position 4,787,444 of record ML677392.1, on the reverse strand, counting down.
TCTGAAATCCACAAGGGGAGAGGCAATTCTTGATTTAGTCCTAAGCAGTGCGCTAAATCTGGTCCAAGAGATGAATATAGCTGAGCTGCGCAGTAATAGCAACCTTAGTGTAACTAAATTTAACATCCTTGTGGCAGGGCAAATATCAAAGAAACCTGCCACAGTAACATTTAACTTTGAAAAGGAGAGCTACACAAAAATGAGGAAGCTAGTTAGATGGAAATTAAAATGAACAGTGGCAAAAATGAAATGCCTGCAAACTGCATGGGAAACTATTTAGAAACACCACAATAGTGGTTCCAACTAAATGCAAGTCCCGAATAAAGAATCAAAGAGGAAGCAGATCATAAAAATGCCAGACTGGCTAAACAGCAGGGTAAAAGAGGTCGTTAGAGGCAAAAAGGCAAATTTTCCATTGACTTGGCTGAGACTAGAGATGAGCCAACATGGAACGTTGCATGCAACTCTCATTGGGGCATCTTTTTCAGCCCTTTCCCCTGAATTATGCCATGAATCAGTGGCCGAGCTCATAGGGAGGTGAGGGGGGGAGCTTCCCCCCCGCCCCAGAAATTAGGTTTATGTGTGGCACCTTTTCAAGCATATTGTGCAATTGACAAAAGGGGGTGAATGACACATCTTTTCACACAGAGCTGGAAAATGTCACCCGGCAGTGACAGCTCCTGTCCCCCAGGGCTGGACCCAGCTTCCAGCTCTGAGCATTGTGACCTGGTGCCACCATTCAGATTTGTCCTGGCTGCCTCGCCATCATGAAGAAGGTGCAGCGGGCCAAATTGGAGTGAGTGGTGAGTGTGTTGCGGCATAGGTTACCGTACCAGGTCACTATGTGCACCATGGAGGGGGATCCAAGCCCAGCTGCGCGGGGCAGGAACCACTTCTGCTGGGCAAATGCAGGTTTGCTCTCCAATCCACTATCAATGACTAGTCAAACTTCTCCCTCCCTCCCCCTCGCTGTCCCTGCTGTGAATGCTTTTGTTATTCCTAAGTGATCTCCAGTCAATGAGTGCTCAGTTGCCTAGGCTTTTAAATGGATCCAGTTGAAAAATGGTATGTTTGCTATGGGAAAAGCTAGTCTCAAGGGGAAATGCCACTCTGCAGAGATGCACCGTGCAAATACGTGCCCTCACACCCCACCCCCCAGCTTTTGGAAAAGCTTTCCACAAACCTGTGACTTTAGACAGCAAATAGTGATGTGGAATTCTGAGCTGAATGTCAGCACAGATAAAACATCCTGCTTTTCTCCGCTCCTGGAAACTTGGATCAAAGTCAACCTGAGAATCATAATTACTATGCTTAGCCATTAACGTGGTTTTTTTCAGTCTAAACTTATTTTTATTTCAGGAAAAGGAACAAAGAACGAATGAATATAAAGTGTCCGGGACAGAGAGAACACATGGTGACACATTCCGGGTCGGAACTGACACACCAAAGTGGAAGCCGCCCTTCCTCTACATTTAAAGGTACAGTCCCCAGAACATGGAATTGTGACATCATTTTTCAGTTATGTAGCTAAGTATACCTCAGTAGTTAATTAAATAACTGAGCTCGAGGACCTGATCCAAAGCTGCCGATTGACTTCAATGGTCGTTGAATTAAGCCCCAACAATCTACGTAGGCCAGCAATGAAACAAAATATTAATCAAGTATCATAACTGAAATATCCCAAATCATCTTCATTTGTGTATTACTTCAGACTTCATTTGTGTATTAATTGCCCTGCTCAATAATCAAATAACTGGAGAAATATTTGTCAAAAATGTATTAAAAGTAAAATTCCTCAGATAAATTTGATTGGTATTATTCAGCCTGCTCTTCACGGTGCTATTTTATGTAGAACTGGACTGAAGACGGCATCTCGTCTCTAGAAAGCATCAGGCTGGAGTCACCATAACTGTGGGCTGAATGCCGACATTCTTATTAAGGCTAAAGTCTCAATGAAGTCAAGGGCTGAGATTTTTCATTAGTGATCTTAGGTGCCTACCTTGCAGGGGTAAAAGTAAAATTTGTCTCTTACTGATACGGGGGATGGGGGGCAGTTTGCCCCCACGCCTGCGAGGGGCAGGGCCTCGGGTGGAAGGGGCAGGGCTGGGGATCGGTGTCCCCCTGACAGCCCCCGTCACTTGGCACTGTCTGGGCTAGGTAGCTGCTCCTTTTGCCTCCCACCACTGGCGGCTGGAGGGGGTGTCAAAGGTGCAGGGACGTTAAATTGCTGCCACGGCGAAAGGACCTTGCTTGAAACACTGCTGTGGCAGCGCTTTAACGTCCCTGCCCCTTTTGGGCCCCCAGCCGCTGACAAGGGCAGGGGAGAAGGAGCAGCTACCCAGCCCCGTCATCGGCTGGGAGCGGGGGAGAGGCCAAAAGGGACAGGGACATTTAAGCAAGGTCCTTTTGCCATGGCAGTGCTTCAAAGTAAGGCAATAGTAGTAGTGGTACAGGCGGCCACTTTTTACCAGTACGCCATACCGGCCCGTACCACCTTACTTTCACCCCCGTTGCCCTGAAACATTTGGACAGTCTGATTTGAGAAGGTCAGTGCTCAGCACATTGTAAAGGTCAAATCCCTGCAACGTATTTGCATTTCAGCTTGGGCCCTCCCAAATGTAGGCACCCGAAAATCACTCGAACCTTGGCCAGTGATTTCAGTGTTGTGAGTGCATTCTCCTCCAAGCAAAGTCAGAGAGGAGAGAAGTAAGCAGGTTGCTGTGGGAATCATGTCAATCAATTTAAATCCTGGCTGGATGTAGCAAACCTGGGTGACTAAACAAACAGCTCGTGTTTCCAACATCATCAGAAACCTTTGCATCAAATGTGAAGGGTACGGGTCTGATTTCTTACGCCCACCGACTACCTCTTGCAGGGAGCCGAATCTTTCTGCCCTTTTGTCTTTTTTTAAAAAATGTGTTTTCTAAATGATGGCAAAAATGAAAGATGGGCAATTAAAACACTGTTAGGATGGAAATGTAATATAAAAACCTAGCATCCCCCCCCCCCGATTGAGAAATGCAAACCAGCCACAAAACCAGCAAATAATAACAGCCAATAGGCCTTGTTCCTACTACATTTCTTATCAGTCTCCTGCAGAGACTCTAAAACTCTTATCTCGATAGACCAGATTACTGGGCTGATCGCCTCTCCATGGTGAGCAGGAATCAAAAGACATTTCCCACTGTCAGCACACTGCACATTCTCAGTCCAGATAAATCAATTAATGAGATTCAGGACTGAATCTTTCTTTCTTT